>NQII01003956.1:138544-184765 GCA_002778355.1 Clitarchus hookeri
GGGGGGGGGGGGTGCCCCCCCCTAGCATTAGGCCTGCGTGTCATGGTTGGTAGGTGGTCTCTCTGGGAGCATTTAGGTCATTCTTCTCGTATCTTCAAGAAGTGAGGGATGTCTATCTTCCTGTTCCTGGCTTCCCCTGATCACGTCTCCTACCGACTGGCGCCTGCTCGGCCTTGGACCTGTATTACCATTCTCAGTTGTTATTATCATTAACCTATCCTTTTCCGGCGAATGTAAGGCTTTCTTTTCGACACCCTTCATCTATAAAGTGATACCAATTGGCAAGAATACCTAGAAATAGCGGAACAAGTGAAAATCGCTTGGCTCCAAGTCTGGACTGTACGGTGGGTGGTCAATCTGTTCCCATCCAAAAGATCTGATCAAATTTTGGGTGTGAATGGCAGAATGGGGTCTGGCATTGTCATGCAGCAACAAAACTCCAGACGTCAGAAGGCCACATCGCTTATTTCGTATTGCACGTCGAAGTTTAGTCAGGGTAGCGCAGTAAGCGTCTGCATTGATTGTTGTCCCTTGCTGCATTAACTCGACTAACTAACAAGACTCCACGTCTATCCCAAAACATGATTGCCATAACCTTGCGTGTTGAGATTGTCCGCTTGGCCTTGACTTTGACTGGTTATGTCGGGTGACGCCATTCCATTGACTGACGTTTAGACACTGGGGTCATATGAGAAACCCATGTCTCGTCCTCTGTGACAATCTTCTCTAAAAATTGATCACCTTCCTTATGATATCGGCCCAAAAAATCAAGAGAACAAGCCATTCTTTTCATTTGTTGTTCCTCGGTAAGCAGCCTGGGAACCCAGCGTGCGCACAATTTGTGAAATTGCAAAGTTTCAGAGGCAATTTTGTGCAAAGTTGTTCTACTCACATTCGGAAATTCCAATGCTAAAGTTGAAATTGTGAATCGCCGGTCGTCACAAATCTTTTCGTCCACGGCTTTGGCCAAATTTTTTGTGATCACTGATGGTCGGCCTGATTGCGGTTCATCATGGACATTTTCCCGTCTGTCCTTGAAAGTCCCGTCTGTCCTTGAAAACTCTCACCCACTTACGCACTTTACTGTCACTCATCGCATTGGGGCCATACACTTGACTTATCTGTCGATGAAATTCCGCTGCTGAAACGTTCCTTGCTGTCAAAAACCGAATCACTGACCGTATTTCACAGTCGGCGGGCTGATCAATTGTTTTAAACATTTTTAACTGACACTGTAAACAACACACTGCAACAATACCAATGCAAATGGCGTCGTTTGACGAGCAAGGCATGCCGGGAGTCGGTGCGCATGCGCGTTACAATGTTCGCGCAACATTCGATTAGCTACGGCGATTCGGACCTTACTTTCCGAATAACACTCGTAAATAAGGTCTAAACAAGGTTGAATCTCTAAATGATAGCGTCGGTAGGTCCCCGGCCAATACCATCTCGACCTCCGCGCCGCACCACACCGGTATGGTGTCGTGGTAGAAACAGCTACTGATATCTTGCATCGCAACGAAATGTAAAGGTTCACGGCGTAAGGAGTGGCTTAACAGAAATGCACGATTGGCAAAATATGCGTTACCAATGTTAACAAAACTGGTAATCTAACATTGCCCTTTCTCGATTTCTTATACATTGGATAGCTCTATTTACATCTCACGAGTTCTGAGTTATATAACAGCACTACGGTTTACAAAAATGGCAATAAAATTAAAACTTTCTCCTCATAGAACAATAACTGTGATATTGAATGCATTTTGGGCGGCTCTTAAAATCAAGGTCTTGAGAGCCGATGAGGGGTGATGCGAGATGAGTATGGAGCACTGCCGGAATGCAAGAGCGGGGGAAATTGGAGATCACCGAGAAAACCCGCCGACCAGCGACATCGTCCGGCAAAATTCCCACAAAAACCGGCAGCGACCCCGCCGGGAATCGTACCCGGTTCGCCTAGGTAGGAGGCGAGTACTCTAACCCCTACACCACCACGGCCCTGTTGTGACATTGAAAGCTATACAGAAACATGACATCAAAATCTGAACTTTCCGTGGCAGCGATCCAATGCTTTTATGTAAGTTAGTTATAAAAATAACCCTTACATGTAAAATATTTTCTGACATTCTACCTCTTCTTACTAGTATTTATTGCCCGATTATTTCCCCACGTGTTTCATTTCAATTTAATTTTAATATTGCTGACATTTGTTTTGTAAAGAGGAGCCGAGCCACATGATCTTGTGTAAAAAAATAATTGTTCACAAATAAAATTTTGAAAGAGTCCGTATTTCATTTTAGAAAATTAAAAGAAGATTGGTTTTATTTTGTATAACGTTATTGCCTTTGTTGGTACAACCCGTACAATGAAACAACCCAACAGCGGAATTATTCAGAAAAATCTTTACCCGTATGCAGGGATTTCCAGGTTTTTACAGGTGCAAACGGACACGTCCATTTATTTACACATTAAAAATGCCATACTACCCGCACTTCGCAACACACGCTAGTTTACCCTGACTAGCCAGCATCACGAGAAGCACGTAAAAAAGAGGAGAAATTGTATTTTATTTATAGAATGTGAAATAAAATTATTCGCATTCCAAAGAATAAAATGTGGAAGTAAACGCAGTTTGGGTTGTGAAATCCTGTTCGATCACTTTGGCAGTGAATAAGCAGGGTCAGTGTCCAGAAGTCTTAAATTTGAAATAATTAATGTATCGCCGCCTTAAAAGCTTCTGGTGTTGTTAAAACACGAAGTTATCTAACCACCGCAGCACCAAAAGACGTGGTGTTAACTGGCAGCTGGCTGCTCTCCAATACTGCAACCTTGCTTGCCAATTAGCTGCGGCTAATTACCAACTACAGCTGAGGTGAGGTCGGTCACGGCCAAGTGAACACACTATATTCTTACGCCTGTCGCTTTGACAAGTCTAGTGACAGTCGCGAAGTCATATAAATAACAAGCGGCGAGAATTTAAAAAAAAAAAACAATATTGACGTATTTCAAGAATTTTACGTCACACGTAACATGCTCTCAGAATAATCCGTGATAAACTGCACGTAAACTTATTACTTATTATTTTAAGAAACTATTACTTTTAATCTGTGGTTAAGTGGTAGACAAGGATATAGGCCTTAACATCGCCACATAAATAAATACTATTATTATTAATACTGAGAATTTCTTCGATTCACCATGCAAGGATGTTATTTCACTTCCAATTTATATTTTCGAGGACTCGTGACATTAGCCTAAATACCTTTCGTTGTTCTTGCATATGTTCTAAGGGACCAACATACATCTTGCGCATATGGACTTATCGCAGCTTTGTTGATCATTCTTTGACCGAACAGTACTCAGTCACCGAGTACTGCAATATTATTGAATATGTATAATTGTAATACACGAGTGTTGAGCTGCGGATTTCCCCTCTAATAAGACTTATTTCAATTCATGGGTTTAGCAGCGGTCTCAAGTGCCACATAAAAATGTTGATAAACATTTCAATTCCAATCCTTCGTTTTAACTGTCCATGATTTCAGCCAAAATGAACTATCAAGAACACTAGGATGGTAATTAATTTCACCTCAGTGGCACGCATTTGAAGCGTTTTCTGAACATGAACCAAAATGCAAATTAAAATTAATAGCAAAGTACCTCTTCCAAGTTAATTACCGCAGATCAGTTTGTATGCACACACTTGAAGCGTGGACAGATAGTGGGTCGCGCGTGGCCCGAAAGTCACTGGCTGGCCATCCCCGACCGCCTCTTCAGAGAGAGTGATGCGTAGTCGCATACAGCCTCCCGGCAAGGTCCCAGGATTATACATGTGAGTGGCGTGAATCCAAGCCTTCGTAAGGCCGTCCACCGACCACGCACCTCGCCGACGTCAAGCAGCACACAAGGGAAGAGTTGCAACTCAACAGTACGACAGAACCTTATCTTATTCATTTTTTTTCCGAAGTAGGTTCTACGGAACCGCCAACGATAGAACACGGACTAAACTACAAAAGTGCACTTTGTTATGTTGGAAGACAAGGCACACTATTTGATTTTTTTATTGTTGTTATTTTATTTTAAGACCAGCATACCTTTCCTGGGCAATATTTCATAACACAAATTAATTTGAGAAAATATTAATCATAATTAAGAAGGTTAAATGTTACTACCTAAACAATTTCATACAGATGAATACAAATACACGTTCACAACTATCAAATGTGAGACCAATATCGACAAAGAAGAATGTGTCACCACTATCAAAATTCAAATATGTAAACCAAGCATGTGTTTCTACAATATCTACACAGAAAAACTAAATTACTTTTTCTTGTGTATTTACGCAATGCGCACGTAGTTATATTTGTTTTAAATATTAAAAAAAAAATTTAATGCCGAAGTTGTAAGGCAGTAGAATCTCGTCTTCGGGTTTCTTCGGTAAGGATTCGTTTTTCTTATTCAGAGTTAATGTGGCCTGGCCATGAGGACTGAATATAGAGAATGTGAAAGCTATGGGATTTGTCGGGTTTCGAGGGGAAAAGACGCGCGAGAGAGCGGCAGTAAAATGAGCCGTGTGATGGACGAACAAGGAAGCAATTCAGACATGGAAGATTGACAGTGACGGCGGAAGATGGCAAGCCACTTGCACATGGTCCAACTTTTTCCCTTTTGGAACCGAGACTTGGCAAAGGCTGCAGGAGGTTTACCCGCAAACTTTCACGTGAGTAGAATGTTTATGGGGACATAGGCACAAGGGGCTGGGGGCTAGGAGTGTCGGAGCTGTTCACGCTCTGTCATTCCGGTCCCCCGGCGGCCAACTTGTTGGCCATCTTGGATCCATGTTACCTTGACCTTTGACCCCGGTAACCTTTAACCATGAACATCCCAAAAATAAAAAAAAGAATAATCCAAAAAATTCTAAAAATTTATATAAAAAACATTTAAAAATTGAAAAATAAAAAAATTATTTTAAAACAACTTAAATATTTGAAGGTCTCCCACACCCCCTCCACCCATACTCATTCCGCCATCTTGGTAATCTTGGTAGTGCAGTCCACCATTTCGGTAGGCGTCACAGCCACCGTCCACCATCATGGTAGGTGAAGTCCGCTATCTTGCAAGATGATGCAGCCATACGCCATCTTGGCCGGTGCAGTCCGCCATCTTAGTAGGCGTTACAGCCACTGTCCTCCATCTTAATTTTTTCGTTTGGCATTTGTTTATACATTACTGGAGTTTGTCTCTCACCTTCGTTCGACTGCCATATTGGATTTCATATGTTTTCATCACCTAGATGGCGCTAGTGTATTAATTTACCCACCAGACGAGTTGTCGATTTTGCCACCAAAAGGCAGCCATATTTGTTTATGTTTTTAAAGTACAGGTTGCGCTGTCGGCCCCCCTCCATATTTTATTCTATTTTTAACACCTAGGTGGCGCTATTTTCTCGATTTTGTGACCAGACGAGCTGCTGATTTTACCACCAGGTGACAGCCATATTTTATTATGTTAAAGTATAGTTGGTACTGTCGGCACCCTCCATGTTAAATTCTATTTTCAACAAATAGGTGGCATTAATTTATTGATTTAACTGCCAGGCGAGCTGCCAATTACCCGCTCATTCTTACGATTTAGCCACAAAGTGAGCTGTTGGCATCACATTTAGTCATAAGAAAATCTGTAATTTTTCAATCCTATTTTTTTTCAATCAGCAGTACACCTACAAGCATGCATTATTAAATCGATATTTTTTTGTATTAAGATATTTAGTTAAGACCGACCAACAATATTTTTAGTTTTAATGCATTTAAAGTACCATTGAAACTGAGTATTTATTCTGTTACCCCTCACCCCACCACTTTAGTCCGACCAATTATTCACCATCGCTTAATCCCTTATATTACCGCTCTTGTTTTCAGCATTGCCCGCCAGAGCGTGCTAGTGTGGGGAAAGTATTTAATTGGATAAATGTCGACTCTCGGCACAGTTTCTCGTCTGATGCCGGAGGTGACAGATCGCTCTCTCACCACTCGTCTTTAAGCATTCTGACTAGTAAGTTCAGATATTTGATTCCATCAGGTAGCAGGATATTACCAAGCGTGGACGTAATATGTATATATATATTACCCCGAGATTAAAAATCTGCTCAAATTTGGAGTATCGGTTCGGGCCAGCTAATCTCTGTAGTAATATTTAACCTCATAAAATAAGGTAGCAGAACATAGTTTTTTTTTAAAATTTACATATTTACCATCGATTTAATTTGCAATGACGTAACCTCAGTACCCGTGCCGCTACTGTAACACTTCGTTTGCATTCACCAAATGTGCTCAAAGAAACGAAAAGTATGGATGTTCGAATAATGCAGATAGAGTGGCATATACGTGTGGAAAAGGTGGCATGGCATTTGCTAAGCGCTTAAACTTGCAGAGGCATGCAAAAAACCTGCGTAGCTGTTGGACCTCCACCTGCCAAAATCCGTCGTGTACAGTCTCCTTCACCGCAGCGTATGAGTGTAATTCCCACAAAACCAAGGTTTCAGGATGAGTATCCACCATCGTGCCAGCGACCATAACGACCAAGAATCGTGGCAGGATCTGGGTTGGTTAATAAAGGTTTCGTGAAGGTCCAAACTGCAATCCAACACAGTCTAAATACCTATGCCTCTACAACGAGAACGGGTATTCGAAGGACGTTTGCACATTTTTATCTTGAATGGAGCAAAATATCGCTGCTGGCTGTCCACAGAAACATGTCATCAATAATTATTTAACTTATGGTTTAAACGCAGCTTTGCACAACCAACCCCATTCAACGGAAAGAAGATATTAGAATCGAAAGGCAAGATATCGAAAATACTGTAAAACCTCATACTGTAAATATACGTCACGAGAAAGAAGCATACAAACAGCATGTTTCGGAGTAAACATTAACGAAAAATCAATCATCGATTGCACTTTTCCCCCTAAACAACATGCTTGCCCCCTCAGCAAAACATTTGTTTGAAATTCATGTTGTAAAAAATCATGTGCCGTGTACGGATGCGTTATGCAGCTTTCTATAAAGTAATCATTACTCTAAAAATCAAAAAACAGTTAAAACCTCTTAGCTACCCCCGCGGTATGCGATATGCACAGGGAACTAGCCCGTGCATTCCCCCTCCCCAGGCATAGACGCTCATCATTAAAAACATTTCCTCCAAAGTTTAAAATCAGTACATTAGAAAGTTTAGGCAGCGGGGAAAAAATACCCATATGGTTACTCCACGTGCGGCGATTTTTCTAGCACTCATTGTCAGCAAATAAAACTTTTTATACGCATAAATAATGCACTTAGTAAGTTTTGCAGGGAAAAAATTATACATCGTGAGGAGATGCTAGAGTAAAGGTACAAGTACAAAATCACAAAAATCTGTTGTCTTCGGCAAACAGAATTTCAGTATTTTCATACATTCGTGCGCGCTCGCTCCTTTAATAGACATATCCGATCCGCGGTAAAACATCCCCCACCCCTTTTTCCCTTCCAACACCCCACAGAATCACAAACACACTGCTGCGTGACTTTAGCAAAATGAAAAGTGACATGCAAACATGTGTATGTATATGTGTGTGGCCTCTATGCTAGAAGCTGTCAATAGTATTCACTCTGTATGAATTACGCCAACTAAAACATAGTTTTATTCCCGAGATGCTAGTCCACCATGCAGATGTATACCACAATAAGAATTCCAGCAAAGGCACGCGCATACAGCTATCATTCACCACCCTTCAACCTCGTCGAGACATAAAGGAAAGACTTCACAAGTGCAAAAAAATTAGAGCATATTACAGCCAGCACATTACGGAGACAATGCAATTGTAGAGTTATGTTAATCCCTTTCGAATGTAGAAAATTAATTCTATGTACAATTTTTATTTGTAAATAAATTCTGGCTCTAACTATACCTTTGTTATTTTTGTATTAAAAAATCAAAAGTTAAATTTTTTATTAATTCCGGCGAAACCACAGATAAATTGTAACTCTGTGAAACTAAGAAATAAGGGGGTGGGGGGGCGGTAATTCTCCACTTGCTCATACGTCAAACAAACACGCACACAAATACCCCCTCACACACACGCACGCGCGCACGCACACACACACACACACACACACACACACACACATAGAGCCCGAAATATCCCAATTGCAGGCGAGATTGATAGACGCATTAAATACTAGGAGAAAGGCGTACTTAAAGACGTGGATACGAGTCCCAATACAGAAGTAAACGAGAGACACGTGCATTCGTAATCTGAGCTCGCGCACACGTCCAGCCTCANACGAGAGACACGTGCAGTCGTAATCTGAGCTCGCACACAAGTCCAGCCGCGCTGCACCAGGTGTTGAACTAGACTTTGCCCTCCTAGCACACTGACCGCTGGAGAACCCTATGGCAGCCGCGGGGGGAGGGCGGAGGTATGTCGCTCCAGCAGCATGTTTTATTTCTCAAACACGCCAACTTTAATACATACGATAATAAACACACATGATATCTGCACACACAAGTCAACACCAGGGGAAACCTATGTTCAGAAGGACACGGGTTCGATTCTCATCTCGTTCAGCCTAATTTCTTTTATTTTTAATCATTCCAGGTAAATGCCGGGATGGTTTCTTGGCCGAGTCCTTACTCATTCCCGTTCGCCCTAACAACTAAAATCTAATATAAAGACCTTACTGCCGGGTGTAACAGAGATCACGATCAGATCATGAAAATGTGATTGTAAATATGCATCAGATATGTTATGAACCATTACGATACTTTCAGACACATCGTCATATTTGTTAATAATGCCAGGATCCTTGCACCCTAGGGCGAAAATGACCCCATGCGTATGCAAGTAAAAGTTCTCCTCGTCGCACCTCAGTATCTCACCAGAGATAAAGTAATTCTTTATTCCATTAAAATGTCAGCAGCAATATATGCAAGCCGTCTTCCCGATGCATAAATATTTGCAAACTGTTCTGTGAACACTACGATAATCACCATCCCAGAGAACCCCGAAACGTGGCGGTGGAAATCAGGCAACCTTTCTATAACTATTTCGCACCGACACACGACCGGACAAGCTCAATACTTAACACCATACTCTCGACAGCAGTTGCATAGCTACCAGAGCGCACGCCTCCCATCAAGGCGAGCTAGATTCAATTCCCAGCAGGGGTCGCACATGGATTTTTGCACATGTGGGAAACGTGATTGATGACGTTGGCAACAGGATCACCCGTGATGGACATTGGCGATGTCCGGCAGATTTTCTCGGGACACTTAACATTCCTCATCGACCTAAACGTCTTTACCAATTTCAGCTGCTAAGCACTGTTTGAAATCTCTCTCTCAGCTCCTCAAAACACAGTGTCCCCTGAAAAAAATGTACTGGTGTGGGTGGGCTGCCCACCACAATATTTTCGAGCTTTAAAAAATAGCTTAATACTAATGTCAATCAACGCAGATCACTGACGAAGAGTAACGGACGCGAGATGGGATTAATTATTATTTCTCATAGTGTAGTTATTTTTATGGTACAGAGTCTAATGAAATTGAAATAAACGTCAAACCTCACTATTTATAGTGGGGGAAAATAAATATTCATTATATCCTAGAACCAGATATTTGTATGTAAGATAATCTTCAAATAGCACGATCGCACTGCAAACAGATCGTTTGGACGCAGAATTTGTTTGGCGTTGCGAGACAGCAGGACTACCAAGTTTCAGAGACAAAAAATACTGCAAACACAGCGCAGCTTCTTGGGCGGCGGGCGTCATGTCGTCTGCGACCGCGGCGAGACCTAGATAACTAACTGGGACGCCACATCTGCGTCCCAAGTCCTTCACCAGTTTCAAACAGCGCATCCTTTGTACGCCTCCCCAATAATATTACATTATGTGGAAACCTACAAAATGCAGCGATTACTGCCAAATACAAAGTCACAAAGGTTTCTTAACGTGAATACGTTTTAAAATCAGGCCAACACGCGGTTTACCAGGACGGAAACGGCGATGTAACGTTTTCAAGATGATCCATTTCGACATTAGCGTCGTGACTAACAACACGATTTAAATAAATGTGGTCTCGTTTGATCGGATATACGAGTACGATGCAAACATAACCTTACGTTGGCGTCGCAAATGCGCGAGACGCGGGTGAGAGTTTGCTGCGACTAGCGGAAATTTTGGACGTGGGCGAAAATTTCCGGCCAGTATATCTTGCGACTCCGATGTGCTGGCGCGCTGATTTTGGTGCTAAACGGAATATCTCGTCTATATCTGTCGATTTAAGCCAAAAATTCAAAGTATCCTCGTTACTTTAATTTCATTCCCATGTCCCAAAGAAAATATTGCCCGATAACGCAGACGTATTCACGTAAACCTATAACCGTGTCCCCGACACAGCCCCAACCCGAATTTTTACTTCCACCCCAGCCAATCCACCTTTTCGAGAATTTATGAAAGCCCTGCTTAGAACTTATTTTTCTATCCTTTTTTATTCTTCCACGTCATATAAAATCAACAGGTAATGAATGTATTCATATAACGATCATGTGAAACTTTTAAATAAATAGGAACGTTGATATGTCACTTTGATATGGCCCCGCCTACCATACGCTTTAGCTGCGTTACAGATGTTTGAAACACACGTTTTCAAGTAAAACTGCCGAACATACCCACAAATTTTTCTATGCGCAACGAAAACTAACTTCAAATGGCTAAACCGTTATACTTTTACATCACGCATATATGTAACAATATTTCGAAGCACTCAAAATATACATACATACAAATATATAGTCCACTCATGGTTACTTTCAATTTTTCTGACGGGGCCTGCTAATGCTCTACTTTCAGGATATTCCTCCACCCCATGCAGATAAAGCTTAGAAAATGACACCAGAGGGCCAACGCACCGCATTCGTGCCTACTCGGTGTAATAATATTTTGCATTAAACTACAGGGGATGGACAAAATAATATGAACACCTGACATATACACAATATTTATTTATTAATAAGGTGTTGGGCCACCATTTGCTTTTAGAACAGCTGCAATTCTTCGCGGAATAGATTCGTAGAGTGTCTGAATAGTTTCCAACGGAATGTTGTCCCATTCTTGTACCAAAACATCCGCCAATTGCTTCAATGATGTTGGAGATGGAAATCTGCTCCTCACTCTCTGCTCTAAAACTCCCCATAACGGTTCAATTATGTTGAGGTCTGGCCAGGGAAGATGTTTGATGATATTCTGATGCTCCTCAAACCAAGACTGAACCTTTTTGGCTGTGTGTATGGGCGCATTATCATCTTGGAATATGGCAGTGTTTGGCAGCAATATGCTAGTCATAGTAAGAACTTCATCATTGAGGATGTCGAGATATTTATTCGCAGTAGTCCGGCCAGTGATGTGAATGAGAGGACCAGCTGAATACCACGATATAGCCGCCCAAATCATAACGGAACCTCCCCCATGCTTGACTGTAGGAAGCAGGCAGTCCGGATCGTAGGCTTCTTTTGGGGTTCTCCATACATAAACCCGGCCGTTTGTAGGAAACCATGTAAACGATGATTCATCGGACCATACCACATTCTTCCAATCATAAAGTCTCCAGGTTTTATGATCGTGGCACCACTTCTTTCGCAGCTTAGCGTTGCTTCCGTTATAAAGGATTTCGCAATTGCAGCCCTTCCATGAATGTTGGCTTTGTGGAGCTCCCGCCGTACTGTTTTCGTCGAAACAGTATTACTCAAATGAGTGTTGAATTCTGCTGTCACTTTTGCCGCGGTAGTTTTATGTTGTCTGGCCACAATTATTTTTAATGTTCGTCGGTCTCTGTCAGTTAACTTTGGGTTTCGCCCACTATTCCTCTTCGCCGATGATGTTTTACCATGTTTTGTGTATGCTGTCATTACTGTGGATACTGTCTCTCGTGAAACGTTAAACAATTCAGCTGTTTTCGTCACAGACGCTCCCGCTAACCGAGCACCAACGATTTGCCCTCTTTCGAAGTCTGAGAGATCACACATTTCACCGATCGCTTGTTTTAACCGTCGCAGAACAAAGCGTATAATACACTGGAATATAACCTACAAGACTTGGCACGTAAACTGTGCAATACATACGCGTCGCATTATTTACACGGAAGCAGTGTTGCCAACATGCAACAAAATTTACTATATTGCATGGTGTTCATATTATTTTGTCCATCCCCTGTATTTCTTAATAGGCATTACCAACACACGTATTTTCTCACTGTCTTTATTTATACTAGTTATAAATGGAATATTGTAATTTATGGATAGAATATATGTAGAAGTATAATTTAACCAAAAGTAAGGATACTTATGTTAAAACATGTATAAAACGCTTGTAATACATGATATATTTAGGAAGTAACCAAGCACGTCTTACATGGGGTGTTTTTTCAAAGGTTTGATTGAAAAAGTGTGAAGCAACCGCGAATAGACTATACATGGGTGATTCTAAAATCATGGGACAAGCATTGAGGGGTGGTAGAGCTCACTAAAACAAACAATTATTGTATAGGAATATATGGGCGGAAGTGACGCGTTGAGGCACAAATATAACACATGAAATGCCACACATTGTTTATTTACATCGACGCTAAATGCCTTTTTACAGACATTTTTATAATAATTGCTCAAAATTGCTACCACCGACAGTAATGCAAGCTTGGTAGCGTCGGTGGAGTGATTGGCGAACAGATTCAAATATGCCGGGTATTTCACGCACGCGTGCAGCCACACAGGATAGTCGAGCGACTAGGTCTTCAATGGAATCAACGAGTCTCGTAAATGAGGACTTTCAAATGCCCCCATAGGAAAAAATCGAGACTCGATAAATCTGGCGGTCGTGGTGGCCATCGGACTGGCCCACCACGCCCTCAACGCCTCAACGCGTCACTCCCGCCCATATATTCTTATACAATAATTGTTTGTTTTAGTGAGCTCTACCACCCCTCAATGTTTGTCCCATGATTTTAGAATTAACCTGTATAAATACTGCAGGAGTAGAACACTTCACGCAAGTTCAGTGGCTTGCACGGGGAGAAATAATATTAGACGAATCAGTACCACACTGCATTCATTTAATGCCTCACTCACAAAAACAAACCTCCCAATTGGCATAGCCTTTGCGGCAACAGGATATGACTGACCATCCTTAACAGTTACGTTATAACTGGTAAGTGAACAAACTACTAAGTAAAAAGTTACAGGATTTTATTTTTATTATTATTATTAAGTGTTGTGATAATATTAACTTTCAAGATGCGCAATAGTTTTCAGGATGACCATTGAAATGGTGTGTAAAGTAATCTTCAAAATTTCACCGATAGCGTATACTCAGATCTGACAGGAGAAAAAATTGTTGATTAAAAAATCAGTAGGAATATTTGAGCGAACGCAGGGCGTGAAGAGAGACGACTGAAATAGGAGATAAATGGCCAAGGAAGTGTAGAGCTACAAGTGGCCGTTCACATAACTCTCACCTCTTCTTCGGATAAGCCCGGCAGGTCGTGACTCCCGCAGCCCAAGGTCGTTGGACTGGTCGCTGATAAAGCAACCTGCATGCCGCTAGCCGGAGCCCACCGCAGGGCATCGTGCTGTTTCCGGGACAAGAATGTCCACCGTCCGCGCTATCGTCACTTCCAGGCAGTGTGTTTCTCTCCCTACCCCTGCGCACCGGCAACCAAAGAAAAAAATTTGATACGCATATACGTGCACGCACGTGACGAGAAGACCAGATTTGTGATGGCTCGATCACAACCACGTGGGTTGGTGTCTACTATCAGCAGGCGTGTTTTCTTAGCGACGCGTCTTTTGCGCAGCGTAGGACGCAAAACTCATTAAGTTATGCGTCGCGCGCTGTGTTCTTTATGAGTACGTCGCTGACGGCGCAGTTGTTTATTTGTGTTTGCTGCGAACAAAACTATTCAACTAAATGTTGTACAGCAGGGGGGGGAGAGTGGTGTTATTGTCGACTGGCTGGAAGGGTGTTTAAAAATGAATGGATTACCTTGCGGATTGTTACAGCAGTCTGGAAATCTGTAAATTGTTAGTGAAGTGCATTCGTGTAGAGGCGAGGGGGAGTTCACCCAGTATTAATTACGAAACCTATATTACATCCGCCATATCCCGCAACATTGGGTGCCCAGCGGCCAGCTCAATCAGCTGTTCGTCCTCTGCGGCAGAAAACCTCGCTGTACTTCCAAGTAGACGCCACGTAGGAGTATTAACAATGAAGTGAAGTGAAGAGATTTGGGCGGCTCTTTATAGCGAGGTCTTCGAGAGAGGGTGAAGCGAGGTGAGTATGGAGCAGCGCCAAAATGAAAGGGCGAGGGAAACGGGATATCCCCGAGAAAACGCTGGTCGGCGACTAGAGGCATCGTCCGGCACGATTCCCAAAGGCGAAAATCAGGGAGCGACCTCGCNAGCAGTCTGGAAATCTGTAAATTGTTAGTGAAGTGCATTCGTGTAGAGGCGAGGGGGAGTTCACCGAGTATTAATTACGAAACCTATATTACATCCGCCATATCCCGCAACATTGGGTGCCCAGCGGCCAGCTCAATCAGCTGTTCGTCCTCTGCGGCAGAGAACCTCGCTGTACTTCCAAGTAGACGCCACGTAGGAGTATTAACAATGAAGTGAAGTGAAGAGATTTGGGCGGCTCTTTATAGCGAGGTCTTCGAGAGAGGGTGAAGCGAGGTGAGTATGAAGCAGCGCCAAAATGAAAGGGCGAGGGAAACGGGATATCCCCGAGAAAACGCTGGTCGGCGACTAGCGGCATCGTCCGGCACCATTCCCAAAGGCGAAAATCAGGGAGCGACCTCGCCGACAATCGAACCCGATTCGCCTAGATGGAAGGCGAGTAGTCTAACCACTACACCACAGCAGCCCCCTAAATAACAATGGCATAACAAAAAACCTGGTGTTGGCGCATGCACATAACCACATTATCACGCAATGTACGACGCAATGAACACGTCTCGCGACGAGTCAGCTTGTTGCGCCGCGCGCATTACATACTACGACGTNACGCAATGTACGACGCAATGAACACGTCTCGCGACGAGTCAGCTTGTTGCGCCGCGCGCATTACATACTACGACGTGGCGTAGCAAGTCTTGCGCTTTGTAGGAAAACAAGTGCACGGCGTTGTGCGCCCAGCGTCTTGCGTTCAGCCTTTCTGTACGCTTGATAGATGCACTACAACAGGCTACATGAACATGCGGTTTGAACAATTGCCACGCAATAGATATTAACACAGTCTGGCAGCAATAAGAGGGGACAAAAAACAGGCAGCAATTNGTTTGAACAATTGCCACGCAATAGATATTAACACAGTCTGGCAGCAATAAGAGGGGACAAAAAACAGGCAGCAATTAAACGGAAGAGTTGACGAAAGAAGTAGTGAAGTAGACGGCAAAAGAGGGATTTCTAGGAAGATACGGCAATATACGAAACGTGAACAATTATTGCCTGGATAGCTCTGGAGAGTATTAATTAAAAAAACCACAGCGGTTATGGTGAAACCTTCACGACAATGGGCAACTTCACAATGGGGAGAGAAAACACACACAAAAAGTATTCCGCTGCGACTACTAACATACTATAAGAGTCGAAAATTCAAGACCAATTAAAACGTAAGGTACAAAAGGTAAAACTTGTAATTTACATGAAGTATGATAAAACTGTACAAAAGGAATGCCAGGAGCATTAATATGCACATCCCTTTGAACCGATTTACGTAACAAATACATTATGCAAAACATATCACAGATAGCGACCAATATATTAATAAACAAAGCACTGTTGTCTTAATATCATCTAATAGTTTGAAATTGCACCAAAAGGAAATAACTTGCTATAACAATTTTATTTTTATTTTTCACATTGCTTATAGAACAGCTTTCAACGAATGGCCTTGCTATTTACTGTTTACCATCTGTTCACATACGCGCGTCAACGACTGTGCTTCCCGCTAGTATGCCAGCTACTTTCGTGTAGTAGAAATTTTCCACGCATTTCGCCTAACAGGTGGTAGGTAGGCTGGCACAACAGCTGGCGTAAAGGCTCGCATACCAGGCATTCTAGAAACTTTTAAGCGAATGATTACGGCGTACGTATCGTTAAAATGTCGTGCGTAATTTATAAGCACCGAACCCACTACAATCAAGATGTCCCGTCGTATGTAACTGCCAAATGTATAGCCAAGAGATACAANTTTATAAGCACCGAACCCACTACAATCAAGATGTCCCGTCGTATGTAACTGCCAAATGTATAGCCAAGAGATACAGAAATTTCTATAGGACGTCGCAACAAATTTTCCTGTATTAAGAAATTCCTTTTCTTTTCNATTTATAAGCACCGAACCCACTACAATCAAGATGTCCCGTCGTATGTAACTGCCAAATGTATAGCCAAGAGATACAAAAATTTCTATAGGACGTCGCAACAAATTTTCCTGTATTAAGAAATTCCTTTTCTTTTCAATTTCTGACTACCATATNATAGCCAAGAGATACAGAAATTTCTATAGGACGTCGCAACAAATTTTCCTGTATTAAGAAATTCCTTTTCTTTTCTATTTCTGACTACCATATGTAAGAAATACTGATGGACAAATATACTAACTGGAACGGTATATATTTACATACCGGGTGTACTCGAATACGTGATGATGAACACCAGAGTGGGTTAGACGAGTACAAACGGAGCATATTTCATCCAGCAACATAATTAACCCGCTTATGGTAGTGGCAATGAGCAGGGGCGGGTAAGCAACCTCAATAAATAGGCAACATGCAATATAGTGAAATTAAAATTGATTTACACACTTGGGAAGAAGGCATGGGGCTCACACTGTCTGATAAAAGTGTCTGCCACCGTTGGCTATGCAGGAAGTGTAGCGCTGAAGATTGTCGAGATGCACATATGCAAAGGTTTCCGGCGTAACACTAATGGTGTCACTTGTTCTCCGCATCTGCGCGATGAGCTCGTCCCTCGTGTCACGTGGTATGACATTCATAATCGATTTTATGGGACCCCACAGCCAGCAGTCAGAAGGTGTGATGTCAGGTGAGCGTGGTGGCCACGCTAAGGAGCCTTCCTACCTATCCACCGGTTCGGGAAGTGTACGCCGAGGTGCCGGCGAACCGCAATGGCGAAATTAGGTGGGGCACCGTCCTACTGAAACCACATCGCCTCACGAGCCTCTACAGGAACATCCTCCAATTATTCCGGTAACAAGTCCTACAGGAACTGGAGATACGTAGCGCCACTGAGACTAGGTGGGAAGAAATGCGGGCCAATGGGCCATATGAATAAAGTTGAGCAGGTGCTCAAAACTTGAAAAGCGTAGACAGGTACTCGCGTTCGTATGAATAAGACAGGTCATGCTCACGGATTCAACTGAGCACCTGCTCACCGTCAATCGGGTATTTCTATTCACACCAAATTGAGAACGTGCTTAGCATACTCAACTAGCACCTCCTCAAAATAATCTGCTCAGCTTTATTGATACAACCCAATGACTGTCACAAACAACTCCAGCCCACATATTAACAGAGAAGCGCACTTGATGGGATCGGGTGTGCGTGGTTCCGTGGCTTTTCGTCAGACCATGCATGGCTATTTCATCTGTTGAAGAAGCCATCCCTCGTAAATGTGTCTTCGTCTGTGAAGGGCACCAGTGGCAGGAAGTTGTAATATGCAGCACAACGCTGCAACATCCAGTTGCAGAGCTCAACACGTTAGGCAAAGTCCGTTGGTTGCAATGCCTCGCGTGCTAGTTCAACGCGTTCTAACACACCTCTTCGAACCTGGGTGTGCGCACTCCTAGCCCCTGCAGCTAACTTCCTCACTTTCAGGATCCCAGCCAGTTCCCTGCAGCCTTCTTTCAAGCCTCGGATACATAGTATGTATTGGGGTCAACTTGACTGCTGCACTGGCATATTTTCGTACTTCCACATACACCATAATCCTATCCATCAACTCCGAGAAACTATACACTGGCATAACTGTCCGTCCACTACCCCAAGTCGAGTCTCACACACTACCGCCATCCGTGTTAGCAGTTGTGCGGTACTGAGCGCACAGACTGGTTAATACGCCAAGTACATAGAGCTGCATACCCGCCCCTGCACATTGCTACTGCCATTAGCGGGTTGCCTATGCACGTTAGACAATTCGTTCCTTGATGAAATATACTCCATTTGTACTCGTCTACCTTACTCTGGTGTTTATCATCATTTATTCGAGTACTTCCGGTATAACTGTTTCTGGGTACAGTACAAAAAATGAGCAATACGAAAATTACACATAGAATTATTTTTAATACATTACAGACCGAATTATTCCAATTAAGTATACGATGTGGGGAAATGAAAGGGGTAGAATCACGGCATTGTAAAAAAAAAAAAGCACCAATCTAATTTTAGCATGGGATATCGTGACACAGAATGAACAATAAAAAGGAGGGGGGAGCGTGGTTGGCGCAGAAACTTGAGCACTCGCTTCCTACCCAGACGAACCTGGTTCGATTCCTGGCTGAGTTGCGCCCCGGATTTTTGAACGTGGAAATCGTGCCGGACGATACAGCTGGTCGGGGATCTCCCATTCACCCCGCCCTTGCATTCCGGCGCTGCTCCATACTCACCTCGCTTCGCCCTCATCGTCTCTCAAGACCCCGTTGTCCAGAACCACACCAATATCTCCTCTCCACTCCACAACAGAAACAAGGCGTGGACGGTTTGAACTTTGGCTGACAGCACTGACCTTGGGAGCCGGTGAACCTCTTGTGGCGCTCCTCAGCGTCTTCATCGCTGTCCTCCAAGGACTCGATGGACGCCAGGTAGGCAGACGACTTGGGCGCCGAGCCCAGCAGCTTCCCGTCGCCACAGAAGCTGCTGGTGCCTGCAAACAAACACGTAAGTTCAGTACTAGCGCCTGTCTAGCGAAGCCAACTGTGCCAGCTGTGATCGTCGAAGAATACAACTGCAATTGTACTATAGGCCTACAAAAAATCAAAGAGAGCTATTCATAAACAGCGAATACACAAAACGATTCCATACACTTCATGACAATGGATTTTGAAACTGTAAAACCAGTGTTTTCGTGTCTATGCGTATTTCAGTTAATAAATGTTATGGGAATATGACTTTCTACAGGAAAGGTAAAATAATTATCTACTGTCACCACTTTTTACTTTTTTCTTATTAAGTAAAACCAAAACAAGAAAAAATAATGGAAATAATTTAAAATNCTACTGTCACCACTTTTTACTTTTTTCTTATTAAGTAAAACCAAAACAAGAAAAAATAATGGAAATAATTTAAAATTAATTTTTTTTTAAGACTTTACNCTACTGTCACCACTTTTTACTTTTTTCTTATTAAGTAAAACCAAAACAAGAAAAAATAATGGAAATAATTTAAAATAAATTTTTTTTAAGACTTTCCTGCGCAGTTTCCCTAAGGGAGAGGATAAAAATACAAAGTGGCATCTGTAGTTTAATCCATTGGCTTACACTGTGTGTAATATTATCCTTCTCTTACAGATCTAATTTGCGAGAAATTCAGCTTTCCGGGAATGCATACCGCCAACTTGGAAGGATACGTCGCAATACTTCTTTACGACCAGACGTGACATTTAGTCGTTTACAAAGTTTTTTTGTTTACTATGGATTCTCCTTAAAACGTTTTCATACTTCCACAAAACGTCAGAAAATGGACCGATCTAATTGTATGGCTACAACGTGTTTTTCGTACACACATTTTGAAAGAATTAATGTATTTTACAAAACGTAAATTTGTAAATTGTAAATTCAGGTATTGTAAATTCAGGTATTCTAAATACAATCCGATAAACGGTCTCAAAAACTGTAGCTGATCTTTCACTGAAATTCGTAAATGAAAATAATTTAACAAAAAGTTATTTTCACTATGTTTTGAGGGCTCCATTGATGCAAACTCCGTTCCGTGCATTCACTGAACAAGTCACCACGTCTTGTACACACAATCGCGTACCTGTAGCTAATTCTTTTTTCCTGTTTGATATTGACAATCGAACGTCGTTTTAAGGCGGCGACATTTACGAATTCTAAAACCGGTAACCATAGCCTCTAACCAGCAGCCGCCGCTGGGAGTACTTTCGGAAGATATCTGAGGACAGAAGCAATTGCAAATAAATTCCAACCATTTACGCGACACAGTCGATTGTAAATTGCTGTCTGAAATCTGTGGTTCAGCTTTTGCCATATTGTAATACCGTATATTTTCAACAAATTGTCAATGCACTAAATACTGCCTTGGTTTACGGGTGCACACACAATGTGGTTGTTGGCAACAAAGTTATCTGCAAAAATTATACTGAAGATCCTTAACAACACGTTTAAACACTAGTCTACGTATACATTCTGGAATACAAATAACATTTTGTACGCAAATGCACTCATTGCCGTACAAATTCGCACAATGTAAAATTATTTAGCATGCATTCAAGTCAGTAAATAGATACACTGTTGGATAATTCGTGCGATGGCGCGCGCGTGCGTTGTGCGAGGACGTTGCCATCACTTCCCGTGTGTGGTATATAGACAGTGCTCAGAACAGCGGGTGTGATATGATACGCATGATACTTGCCACGCGTGACAAATGAGCAATAGGCACGCAGACAAAACGCAAGAAACTTAACACCGACAACTGTCTGAGTTTGAGAGGTCACATAATAGGGCCGCGAGAGGCACGTGGGCGGCGCGCCGAATTGCCCTCAGTTGGGCCACACAGTCAGACTGTTTTAGAAACAACGGACACGAGAAGTGCCCGAAAACGGTGTATCGGTTCTGGATGATCCTCGCACACTACCAGACTGAAGAACCGTTTGATTGCAAGACAGGCACAACCTAGGGTCCTATATACTATCTTTTCGGCTATGTGCCCAGAAGTAGTTTCCAGCAATATAACACTCGCCCGCACAAAGACAGGTCTGGTTTACCGGGAGTGTTTTACGTCGTATTACAACACTTCCGTGGCCTGTCTAGTCACCTGATTTGTCTCTCATAGAACATTTGTAGAACCAGGGGGGTTATTCTTAAGTTTCTCGAAACGCAGCTCCCGATCGTGAAATAACGATTTCCGTAATATTTTCGGTGTTCGGTATTCTAAGTTAAAGATGACTTCTCGATTGTCGTGTGAAAACGATCGAGAGCACTCGACAGCTAAGGTGTTGTCGAAAGCTGCGTTCCCGATCGGGGAGCGTAATTTCAACATGGCGGGTGAGAAGCTTGGTGGCCGTATTTATTGAAAACGGGCATAAACTTTATGGTTCCGTTCTTCTAAAACGCAATACATAACATATAAAAGGTTATAATACACGTGGAACATTATTATATGCATCTAAATGTATCAACACGATGTTCGGAGGTATGAATGTTATATGTCTGTATCGTGAGTCTATTTTGAAAGTGTAGAAATGGTCATGTCGCGTAGCTGCTAGTACGTAGAGAAATATGTTTTGAGTTCGGGGCTCGGCCGAAAAATTTTTTTACGTCTCATAATAATATAGAAAACAATTAATTCCTACATGCAATAATCAAACTAAATACAGTGACTCACAGTGACAGTGGTACATGTATTTACAATCGCCACACAACAGGTACAAAAAGTAAATATCTTCACAAAATAATATATAAATTTACAACAAAAAACTACACATTCTGAGGTGAAAATAAACATCACAATGAAAATGGTACAATCTGTATATGTCCTGTCGTTGAAGGGCATGTGTGGACAGTTAGTACCTAGTGTGACGACCACAGTTATTTTTCATCTCCTTAGGCCTATCTGGCATAGATCGAACCAACCTTTCACAATAAGAGGGCTCAATCTTATCCCATTCCGTTTGAAGGGCAATTTTGAGGTCATTCCGGTTAGATATGGGATGTTTTATTTTAACACACTCCACAAATTTGCAATGGCATTGATGTCTGGGGACTGTGGAGGGATATCGGGTACATGGGGGCAATTATAGAGTAATCACATGCGTACCTTATGGGCCTTATGTTTCGGGTCCTTATCCTGGTAGAACGTGAAACAATCCCGCAAGCCTAATTTCTCTGCGCTCGGTGTCAGTTCTTTCCTCAATGTGTCCAAATACACAACTTGTTCCATAGTACTATCAATGAAATTGAGTTTTCCCACACCCGAAGCCCCCATACAACCCCATACTATCAGGGACACACGCCCGTGTTTCATCGTCGGCCTAAGATTTCTTTCTGCAAGCTTCGGGCTTGGCTTACGCCAGATACTGAATTGAATTTACTTTCAGCGGTACATATTACTGTTTTCCAGTAGTCAATAGATTCATCAGCGTGTTCTGTGGCAAACTGAAACCTGAGACGTTTGTTCGTACTGATGTATGGTGTATTGCGCTCTACTCAACGATTTAAGTCCTCTCTACGAAGGACTCTCCCCCATGGTTTCTGGGCAGGCTTTTTTCCCCAAGACGACTTCTGCTTCTTTGGCAAGTTTTTGTGCACTTAACGCGGAATTCTTCTTTATTTAACGTCATATCCATTCAATGTTAGTCACTGTAAATGATCAGCTTCTATCATTGTATGAATAAATAATATATAAGCTATACAGGTTTTGTGTACGAAGCACTTTACTTCACTAACGATAACGGGAATTCGTGCGTTCCTACAATAAAAAATTATACATTTTTTACTATGTATGATTTGTTGTTTACGCCTAACGTAATGTTCTAGGCGAACCTTATAGTTGTACTTAATGAAATGTTTTTAAAAGACGATAAGCATCATGTAGTTTTAATAAATATATCACAGTGAAATTTATTGCAATGGACTGTTCGATGGGACTATTACGTAACGAATTATCTCATATTATAACAGCCGTTTTTATACGTGAAACAGTGAGTTATTTTCAAACGAGTAAGGTTTTCAACTGCCAACATGTGTATCCAACACATTAACCATTCACCGTGTCACAATTTTCCTCTGTCAATAGTCTACACAAACGATGAGATAGTAGCCATCTCGAGAAATTTCACTCTAAATATCCTATACTACGCTTTGATAAATGGAATAGGAAGTGTTTTATATATGACAATGTATAAATACTAAATATACAGTGACTCACATTAANTCACTAACGATAACGGGAATTCGTGCGTTCCTACAATAAAAAATTATACATTTTTTACTATGTATGATTTTTTGTTTACGCCTAACGTAATGTTCTAGGCGAACCTTATAGTTGTACTTAATGAAATGTTTTTAAAAGACGATAAGCATCATGTAGTTTTAATAAATATATCACAGTGAAATTTATTGCAATGGACTGTTCGATGGGACTATTACGTAACGAATTATCTCATATTATAACAGCCGTTTTTATACGTGAAACAGTGAGTTATTTTCAAACGAGTAAGGTTTTCAACTGCCAACATGTGTATCCAACACATTAACCATTCACCGTGTCACAATTTTCCTCTGTCAATAGTCTACACAAACGATGAGATAGTAGCCATCTCGAGAAATTTCACTCTAAATATCCTATACTGCGCTTTGATAAATGGAATAGGAAGTGTTTTATATATGACAATGTATAAATACTAAATATACAGTGACTCACATTCATATTCGGCCACAGATGATTATCACAGTTCCATGGCCTTATGTTACATTATAAATGAAGAGAAACACAAACATATTGTACAATCATTCTTGCGTGCTTTAAATGAAATGCAACAGTAGCCAATAACTGAAATGAGCAGTGTCAGTTAATGAAACACAATATTTTGTCCTCGCGTACCGCATAAGTACACCACTTTAATATTCCGCCAGTTGTGGTAGACGCGAGGCACAGGCATGATGCACATTGCGTTCGTACCTCGTGTCATTCCCTGCACGCTCTCTGCGCTGAGAGGATGTATTGGGCAGCTCTATTGGCTGCGTCAGTCAGGCAAATGGGACGTAGGGGCAAGAATACAATGTTTGAACAGCGGCAGCTGGTCATTTTTCATCATGCAAAGAAGAAATCTCAACGAGAAATTGCGGAGCACTTGAATCTGCCGAGGTCCACTGTCGGACTAGTCGGAGACATCATAAGGTTTGAAAAGGAAGACAACAGATTCTATACATCAAAAAGGACAGCTAAAGGAACAAAGCGAGAGAGAATAACGTCTAGTAATCAGGAAATAAAGAAATATCCGAAAATTAGTGCTTGCAAACTTACCACGGAGGTACGCAATGAATGTGGAAAGAACTTCCACCCAGAAACCATACGAGTTGCCAGAAGAGAAGGATATAATGGCAGGGGACCTAGAAAGAAGCCTTTTATTAATGAGGTGAATAGAAGTAAACGACTTCAGTTCGCAAAAGACCAAGCTATCAAAGATGAAAGCTGGTGGAATGATGTGATTTTTGCTGATGAGACGAAAATGAATGTTTTTGGTTCTGATGGAAAGGTACCAGTATGGCGCAAGCCAAATGAGGATCTGAAATCTGGGAACTTACAACCTACTGTGAAACACGGTGTAGGTAGGATTATGATCTGGGGCTGTATATCTTCATCAGGTGTTGGAGAGGCTGTGCGTGTTGACAGAACAATGAAAAAGGAAGACTATCTCAATATCCTGAAAGAAAACCTACACAAGAGTGCTGAAAACTGAGCATTAGGAACACGTTTCAAGATAATGACCCAAAACACAAGTCGTACATTGTCCCAAAGTCATTAACACACCTCCTCAATCACCCGACCTGAATCCCATAGAAAATCTGTGGGATGAACTCAAAAGAAGTCTGAGGGCTACTACAATTAGGTCCACAAAAGAATTAGAGAAAAGGATAATGGAAGAATGGGGTAAGATTGGCTCTGAATGTACCAGGAAAATAATTACTAATATGCCACAATGCCTGCGAGAAGAAATTAAACAGAATGGCCATGCTATCAGGTACTAAAATACTGTTTGTTTAGTTTGCAAAGAGGATTAGGTTTGTGTTTGAATTATGATGGCCGAATATTAAAGTGGCTTACTTGTGCNGTTTGTTTAGTTTGCAAAGAGGATTAGGTTTGTGTTTGAATTATGATGGCCGAATATTAAAGTGGCTTACTTGTGCAGCATGGGAAGACAAAATCATATTTTTAAAATTGCATTGCTCATTTCCGTTATTGGCTACCGCTATATTTAATTTAAAGCACACGAGAGTGATTGTGCAATATGGTGTATGTTGTATGCATGCTAAGTGGTTAGTTAGTGCACTTTTATGCACTAACTAACCACTTAACATGCATAGTTTGTAAGAATAGCTTTAATTTGACCATATATTGTTACACGCACAGCGTGTGTTTGCATTTGTCACATTGCCTGCCTGAACACACGTGAGGGGAAAAGAGTTGTGGTGAGGCGGTCGATAAATCTCGAGCATTGCCGAGGGAGTGAGGTCGCGAAACGATAGTGCACATTTTGCTCCCAATCGTTTCAAACGGCGTCTCCCGATCGGAAGGAGCGTTGACTGTCCAGATCGACATCGAGACCTGCCGATAGACTACCTGAGAAACGTAAAATAAACCCCCAGATAGGACACCAACTTCCTCCTTGTCAAAGTGTTCGTAATTTGAGACGAAATTGACAACAAATGTGGGCAAATAAACAGCAGGGTAAGCAGCATTTTGAATTATTCAAAGCGTGGTCGTATCGACACACCTACGTAAGTAGGACTTAACGTCTCGTCGACAATGGAGTCGTTAGAGACGGAGCAAGTTTCTCACAATTCGGCAGGAACTGACCTATAGAAAGGAACCTACCCCACTTTCACCTGGCGCGATTTCTAAAAAACAGAAATTAGGATGGCATGGCTGGGAATCGAACCCGGGTTCTCCAAATGAGAGTCCAGCGGCATGCAGATGTGCCACCTCGCNATGAGAGTCCAGCGGCATGTCGATGCGCCACCTCGCTCGGTCGATGCATGTATCAAAATACGAGGTACTAAAGAAGCCCTCATATATGCCGTAGGAGGGCGGAATATTTCGTGATGTAATAACATTGTAGTCACTTCTTGCTCTTGTTTGTACCACCACACTAATAAAATTTCGTTTGAAACCAACAGTTCCTTTTTGGTGCTCAAATTTATAATGAAATGAGTGTATACGTTCTTAAAATATATATTTTTTGGTATTCAGGCAATAAAAATTGTGATAAAGCAAACCTATTTTAAATATAAAGCCAAAATGTGTGTCAATTTATTCATTACATGCATTATTTTATGATACGTTTTTTAAGAACGAAAATATTAAACGTTTTGTTGACATTCTTTTAAAGTTATATTCTAAGAAAATATGTAATAAATGGTAATTATACCGACTACAGGATAGTATAGTAACACTTTCAGTATATGTATCCACACGGCAAGAAGTAACATAACACATATGCATCTACAGGAGGAAGCTGTAGCTACAAAACACACATAACGGGTACAGGGGAAAAATTATGACTGTCCATTCTTACAGAAAATGATGGTGTCATCTGATAGAGAAATGTCAATACTGTTGGCATGCCAAAGCATAACGGTTAAAGGAGATGAGAGTCCGCAATAACAGGCCTCGAAAGACAAACATCCAGGGAAAGAGTTTATAGCTTCGATTGCACTTTACTCAAAACTAGCAAATATGGACATTCATATTTTTGCCCCCGTACCCTTCATATGCAAAGAATTATCTTATTCGTATATTTAAGCAACTGTTTCAATTTAGAATCTCACGAACAGGCTACAATCACAGTTGAAATAATGCCTACAATGCTACACTCACAGAATTCTGTGTTCCTGCAATTCTTAAATGTCAAAAATTTTATGTCATGCTATGAAACATGCTAACGTTTAGAAATGTGCCCGTGGCACGTTTACAGTCTTATGATAGTTAAGCTAAGTTAATTTCGGTATAAGTATTTTTGAGAAAACTTTGTTCAGAACTCCCACAAAAAAATAGCATGCACTTATAAAATTATTCCGACACCGCAATAAGAAAAACGCATAAAACTACAATGCAGTTGTTTGACACGTTCCCATTTTCCAATATTATTTCAGATTTGCACCGTTTATGTTTATTTCCTATAAGCGTGCAAAAAAAACACAGTTTTGGGAAATTTTGAAACCACGAAGGTAGAATATAGTTACCAGATGTAAAATAATTTGCATTGCGCACACGAAGATATCAAGGAAAGAATTAGCCCGTTAAATATGAAGAATAATTATATTTTTGAGTTGAGCATTCCTGGTGCTCACTCATTGACATGGTATGCCCTAGCTTCGTTATTCAAATCACAGATTCATTCCTTAGGTAACAACAGTATAGCTTCCGGTTAAATGAATAGTTACAAACTCCCCATTCCAAAAATCATTCAAATAACGCAAAATTTGCTATATTTTAGTATTAAAATGACATTCATTGTCGCTGCTAATTTAATCAACGCCCACTACAAACTATATTGACATGAGCTCCTAAAAAAAACGTCAGGCTACCTACAAAATTAAAACACATCTAAAACAAGTCGCCAATGATTAATACAGCTTGTCCTTAGTGCATTAACTTCATCCAGGATTCGCACAGCAAAGAACAGAAGATGGATTTAACGTTCTACGAAAGGCAAAATTATAAACTGAAAATGAGATAGACCGATTTTTGCCTTCTGCGCAAGTCCCCAACATTGATTCACCCATCGCGCCAATATAATTACATATACTTGAATGTTCAACAAAAAAAAAAAAACACTTTTCATATGGATAAAATAGTTTTACTAACTAGAATATACTAGGTTAGAGTATGTATGCAAACATATCCAAGCTATTTGTTTTTACATAAACAGTGCCGTAACATTAAATTCTATCCACTTGTTTCTTATAGGGCAGAGAAGCAGTATAATGTGAGAGAGCCCACTGCGCTGCTAGCATACACAATATTACATACTACCTTTACGGCCACAATGTCGGCATTACTGGCCTCGCTGTTTTGGGCGTTATTAGTAGCGATACGCAATCATAATGGTAAGTTGACCAGGGGAACACTGAGCGCACGACGATGCCCAGATGACATGCTGGCACCCCTCACAGCCCTTCCTACACGCCATCCCACACGCTAGTTTCCAGCCAGACAACGCCCCGGTCCCACACGGTCCACATCTCCGAACTCTACAACACGCTTCTCACCCGCCAGTAGGGTACGCCTGCCTCCTAACGCTGTATCATTATAGGCTATTCACGGTGAAGTGAGCACTTTTGAAAGCCCTCTCATTTGTAATAATAGTCAATAAATATATGTTATTGTATCCTTTAGATGTTAACTTCCTGAATGTAGTGGAATATACACACTGTGTTTATTACTTACGTGGCAATATATATTATAAAAGGTGGTTTAAGGATAAAATATAGCTGTAGGGAAAAAGTAACCAGGGCCTCAAAAGTGCTCACTTTACCGTGAACAACACATAGCAGCGCTTTGGTAATTTAGTTTTCATTTCAAAACTGTCCAAATTTATTAATGAAACACACTTAATAGCATTTAGGGTCACTGAATAACAATTGTATAAAATTAATATTTTATATATTCTTCATATACTGCTCAAAATAACATATTATGCGTATTGTTATACTCTGTAAATGAGCCTTTTTTCGGTTCTGTAGCTTGCAGAATCAGCTAAGTTTGATACTTAATTATACAAATAAACCCAACCATCTGCAAAAATTTCACCAAGGGAAAATGAAATTAATTGTCTCATTTCAAAGAATTCGTAGTAAAAGTTATGTTACAAATATTCAAGAACAGCGACAGATTAATATATATGTAAATGTAATGAAAATGACATCACATGCAGTGTGTGCAAATTGAACAGCGCTTCGCAGGAATGCAATGAAGAATTTTTCCACTCGCCAACAACCTTACGAAACATTTCACATCAGCAAATCAACTTACGAGTTAGCGTTTCATTTTTCATAGTGAAAATGGTAGAGACGGAAATTCTCGCAAATATTTACAGATACACAAGTTGTAAAGTAGCACAATCGAGTGGAGGG
Organism: Clitarchus hookeri; assembly: GCA_002778355.1. NCBI lineage: Eukaryota > Metazoa > Arthropoda > Insecta > Phasmatodea > Phasmatidae > Clitarchus > Clitarchus hookeri. The sequence continues at coordinate 167,687 of NQII01003956.1, forward strand.
CACAGGTATACTATACGCCAGGGCCTTGCGGATACGCAGGTCATTCATTGCGCGTATCAGGTAACCCTTGGCGCTTCCATGTTTCAGCTGTTCGAATACGCAAAATAACTTACTCACTTTGGTATTAGACGGTCCTCAGGCGGGAAAATACGAAATTAAAACAGAACATACTACTCAGCAGGATGTTTTTCAACACCACCGACAAACTCCGGCAGATTGTTCCTTCAGAAAATATAAGACTAAAATCTATGTACAACTTATTATGTGCACTCAAAAAAATGGAGTATCGAAATGCTTTTGGTAAAAAAAAATCACTAAGTACTTGCGATTGAGTAACAAGTCGGCGAAGGGGATCTTAAACTTCAGAATTAAATCGAAATTGGTAGCATTGTACCCCTTCATAAAGTAAATGGGGGTTGCCACCTTATGCTTGCATGAAACATTGTAGCAATAAATTGTAAACGATTTAGTCAGACAATTTATGAATAAGAAAGTTTAAATTAGCAGAAAAGGTCGCCTTGTTGGAACCGTCTCAGGTGAACCGTTTTCGAGAAATCTACGCGGAAACTTCACACAGAAGGTAGACTACAAACATAACACCCGTGTGACTGGACGATACGCAAGTGAAAAACGAATAACGCTCACTGTACTTTAAACGTGCTAAGAGTCGTGTGCTATGTGCGAGTCCGGGTAGGTTGTATTACTAAATGGCGATGGCATATCGATGTATTGTGTACCACTAATGAGGCACACTAGTAAATGGGTGGTAATGTAATGTACTGCAAAACGAACACGAAGCAGATAATACTGTAGGAAAGGAATGTATTGAAACATTACAAACTTCTACATTTACAAAAGCAAGTGCACTATCAATTCAGGCGCTCACACACAGTACAAGACTGATTGCACGCCATATTTACGGCGACTGGTATCAGACCGTCACTACCGTATATCCTGCAGTCGCATGCTAAGTGGTTTAACACCTTCCCGTGCATTACGTGTTGCTTGCTGTCAAGCCACTACTCGCTTTCTGTTTGAAATTTCCGCGTAGATTTCTCTAAAACTGTTCACCTGAGTGTTCTAACAAGGCGACATTTTCTGTTAACTTAAACGTGCTGATTCACAATTTGTTTTAAGAAATCGTTTACAGCTTATTGTTACACAGTTTCATGCAAACATATGGCAACAACCCCCATATACTTAATGAAGGGGGATGATATTACCAACCGCGTTTTCAGAGGTATAGGATCTCCGTTATACAAATCAATATTCTCAGACTTGTTGCACTGCAAAATAAATTTGTAATTTTTACTAAGAAATTGTTTGTAATGTTACAAATGCTTGTAACAGTAAAACTCTCTCTCTTGTAAAACTACAAGGGCCGTGTTTGTAATAGACCTCAAGAAATGTTTGAATATACTGACCCGTATCCACGAACTTCAGCAAAATGGCGGACAATCAACAGCGTAAAACCGTATATAGCTGTTTGTGCAAAAACTGTGGGTGATGTAAAGTGTAGTTGCGTGCAAAAATAAATGTATTGCAAGTTCGAATAACGTGAAACACTGAAATCAACTCAAATAATCATAATAAAACGACAATTTCAATCAAACGTGACCGTATTACTCATTAACTGGGCGTGGGTTGTAGTCCCCGTGCTGGAATAATGTTTTTTTTTTTTTTTCGTAAAATTATATATTCAAATATTTTTTCTTGTTATTTGTTGTTGTTCATTCATCACCTTTGTTTTCTAGAAGAAAACAATTTTATGTACACTTCTCAGTAATATAAGTTCTAATACAAGGCTATAATTTGTAATATTACAAATATATGTTTTACAGATTTTACAAGAAAACCGTTTGTAGTTTTACAGAGGATATTCTTGGCAACTGGGTTTCCAAGGGTTTTTATTGTAAAAGTACAAAAAAATGTTTTAGTGTGTACTTAATCTTAAGTAGTTACCGATATTTTTTACTTGGAGGATTTCAAAACTCGATTTTTGGGGGCGTATAGCTCCCTTAATAATCACTCAAGGGAAAAGTGGTACATAGGTTTTCATCTTATAGTTTTGTAAGGAATAACCTGTCGGAGTTTTTCGGTGTAGTTCAAAAACATCCTGTATATAGTCAAAACAGTATTTTATTTGGTCGAATGTTTCCAGCTATGCCACGCAGAAATACAGTAAGGATTCACTGCTAAATACTTCTCAAAAGTCCCGTTTACTTTCTTCTGTGTGTGCCCTGCCTATCCTTTGGACACACAGATATTATTTAAAATGTTACGGGATTATAATGAGTACGTCATACAAGCGTCGACCAAGAAACTATATAGAAATTCCTACCGTTAAATGTATAAAAAAAGAAGCTAACTGCGATGATAAAAAAATACACTTTAGTTTAGTTCACTTCAGTTATGAAGCGAAAAATGTGTGTTGTACGCATATAATGAATTTACAAAATAAAACGTTTATGTGAGGAAATGTAAGTTAAAGACCCAAAAGAATGTGTGTGCGCTACAAAAATCACAACTGGAAAATCTTTTCGTAACGTATATTGGGTTTTATAGCACTCAGACAAAAGCAAACGACGATTTGTTCGTAAGACAAAAGATAGTGTGTAATTGGTTGACAAAATTTTTCGCTTCTACATCGAGGGAAAGAACTATTCATATCTAAATAATCTCCCTGCCATTATAAACCAAAATACGAGTTTTAAAATATTATTGTAATTTTTTATATAACACTCCACACAAAAATATATCAGTTAAATAATCGTATCAATTTTCTCTTCTTTGCATTACAAAATATTTGCGTCATGACGTGCATCAAAATCAAAGTAAAGACCGAGGACTACTAAAATGGCATTCTGGACAGTACCCAGTTTTTGTACATTGCATATAGAGTTTCTGCTGCTTCTATTCACTACCGCATGGTACTGTAATATTTCCATCTTACAGTGCACTCCTCGATTTTCACATACACAAAAGATCTCACTGGAAAAAAAATTGTTTCATTAGCCATATGTTTATCCTTACTTATTGTTTACGTTGCTATTGTACATTCGTGCTAATCTAAACACTTTTGAACAAAAAACACTTTGGTTCGTTAATGAGCATGAGTTACTTTTAATCAGTTTCTTTTTGTTTATGTGCACTGGCGTAGTAGTTGAATTTCATAGTTTGGCATGATCGACGCCATGTAGATAGTTAACCAGGTCCGTGGCAGCACAACATTTTTTTAAAGAGCAACGCAACTACACGGTTCGTATTCGGGTGGTTTCGAATCTAAAATCGTCCTGCTGCGCTGGGCGTTTTCCTTCCACTCCGAGCCAACGCTGGTGCAGTGCTCCTAATGTAATCCTTGACGTTAGTGCAATAAGGCTCCATTATTACCGGCCCACTGCCTGGCGTGGGAAGCTCATCAAGCAGTCCGGGGCGTGCGAGTGGGCGACTGGCACTCAACAATCCAACCACTTGTGCTGCTTGCCATATGGGAGCTTTCACTCACAAAGACGAGTTCGCCACGCACGCATGGCTTGCACCCACGTAGACCAACCACGAAAATTGGCCCTTTCAATCACATGTAGATACACCTATGCCGCAAAGTGAGGTGGAATTAATTAGAAGAGGTGAGATTGATCACATGAAAATGTTCTATAAATATTGTCAGATAAACATGCAAAAAAAACTGCATGTCATCAATATCATTCCTGCTGATCATTTTCATTACACCTATGTACCTGGGATTATAACATATGGTCATGTGATCAATCTAACCCTTGCTGATAAATGTCACCCCACTTTACGGTACTATATATATATATATGCATACACACAGTTTTAAGTGTTGGAACAAGCAAATTTTGGTTCGGAATTGTTCTAGTATCTGTATAACGCTCTGCCACAGAGCCAGACAATAAAAAAAGTGTTTTTGCTTTATGTTACTGACAGCAAATTTTATGATACTACGGCATAGTTTCAATAACTTATGCCTCACTCACGTAAGATATTTACTTCATTGGACTATTTTTTATTCTGTGTTAACTGCAGACCGTGCACTTCCTGTAGTCTTAGAACACTGTAATTAAAAGGAAGTGGAGTGGAGATATTTGGGCGTCTCTTATCACCGGGGTCCTGAGAGCCGATGAAGGTGGAGCGAGGTGAGTGTGGAGCAGCGCCCTAATGTCAGGGCGGGGAAACGGGAGATCCCCGATAAAACACAACGACCAGCGGCGTCGTTCGGCACGATTCCCACGTGTGAAAATTCGGGTGGGCCAGCGTTCGCATTGGTAGGAGGCGAGCGTTCTAGCCACCGCGGCCCCTAACTAAAAGGGTTAAACAGTTATTCATTAACGGTACTCCACTTCAACTAGCTACACAAATATTGAAGGGCACAAGCTTATGCAGTTAGTTTCTGAAGAAATGCATTATGTAGTTGTACTGAATGGGAATAAAAATAAGTTTTTAGAAATTCAAGGCAATATTATAGTCAGATTTCAGACGCGCACATGTGGTAACGTCTGGCTTTGTCTCGCCACTTGGGATAACTGCAGCGGCAAGCACGGCAATATCTAATATCTGAAGTGCCGTGGTCATTACATCCTGCACAGCATTGGTGCACAAAATGAAGTAGAAATAGTAGTCAGTAGGTGATGGTGATGGTGGTGTTGATGTTGATCAATTCTGTATTAAAATAACTTGGTGTTGGTAGAAGTAAGAGCAGTTAGTGTTGCGAGATCTGAGAACGCTTAATAACCAAGTCTTCAGTGAAATTGGCTGAAGCTGAAGCTGCTACGTAATGCAATGCAAAGGCGGCAGTCCGAGAAAACCTACCAGCCGAAGGTAACATCCACCACGTTTCCCATAAGCGAAAATCTGACACTACCGAACCTTTGTGGGAGGTACGCGCTAGCCACGTGACCACCGCGGTCCCTCGGTTAAGAACTCGTGGAACGGCAAAACAAACAGAAGTGGAAGAAATGTTCTCAGTGCATTTAACACTGTGCAGCCTTCACACAAATACTTGGTTATCAAGTTATTAAGGGGAATCAGTAGTAAAAAATTGTAAATGCCTCAAGGCTAAGGGGCCGCGGTGGTGTAGTGTTCAGACTACTCACCTTCCACCTAGGCGAACCGGGTTCGATTCCCGGCGGGTCGCTCCCGGATTTTTGCATGTGGGAATCGTGCTGGATGATGCCGCTGGTAGGCGGGTTTTCTCGGGGATCTCCTCTTTCGCCCATTTCATTCCGGCGCTGCTCCATATTCACCTCACTTCACCCTCATCGACTCTCAAAACCTCTATGAGAGCCGCCCAAATGTCTCCACTCAAGGCTACATCTGGCAAGCTGAACTTCTCGCAAATTAGATGTGTAACAGCAGGATGATATTACACGCGAGACAATTACTAAAACTACAGATGCAATTTTTTTATGTTTATTTTTTTCCTTCAGGATACAAGTACGAAATCCCTAAAAAATTCAATTTTTAAACAATTTAACATTTTTTCTCTTGGAATATATTTTGCAGGATAAAAGTAAATCATGGCGGTTGTAGATTNAAAAAAAAAAAAAAAAAAAAAAAAAAAAACTCGTATAAGCGTAAACACTGATTTAACAGACAACGTTTTGCAATAGAATCCCTTTAAGCGACGAAAATATTTACAAATAGCAGCTTGCAAACATCGCAATCGTCAGGCACTTACTGAACACACAGGGACGCGGTTAATAACGCCCGGTTCATCTTTTCTAGCAGGTTCGAGTAGTTACAACTGGTGATTAGAGTTTTTATAGCTTTGTTTTCAAACTCCCAGTTTTTTGTCTTGTACAACAAACATTCTCGTTCCATGCTTGTTTTCAGATGGAATGTCTTGTCGAGATGGTAGGAAAGGGCCAAAGCAGTTACGGGTGTTGGCTGATCCTACACACATGCGCCATCAGAGGGCGAGATCACAATAACGGTAATAGAACGACGTCAGAACGGATACTGACATGGCAAGTGGCAGTTCCCTGGGAAGTTCTGCTCCCTGGCCCCTCGGATAAGCGTCGGTTGACCAACTTAATGAACAAATTATGAACAGGCTACAGTTTTCCTAAAACTCGCTCCAAGAAACTGTTCCCTGCCGTGACTTTTCGGTCATTCATGCACACAGTGTAAATGTATTTGTTTAAAAGGCTAAGTACAAAACATTAATTTAATACAGTGCTGATACCTACACGGGCTATCAGAGCAGCTCACAAAGTGACTAAAGGTAATTTAAATTGACTATCACGTTGTAACCCAAACCAACCTTCTACGCCACAATATGTCGCGCTATCAAGTGTGATTTGGCGGCCAGCGCAAACTTCCTTTACAGTCATGATTCACGAGGAGTTACCGCCACTCGCAGGGTCTATTCCTTAAATAATTTGGAGCAAAATGTGTCATATAAATGTGGGTCTTATTCCAATTATCTGTAGAGTAATAGCACAAATTGTAAATGCCTAGATTATTGCCAATGGGGATGGATGAAGAATACTGTTCACCAAAGGACTACACAAGCACGTGAGGAACTACTTCCGCGTATCATGCATGCCGCCACAGAAATCAAAGACAGCCGTGTGCAGCTACATAGAGCAACACGTGCGGTTCATAAGCGTGCGGCCAAGTGTATGGAAGTAGACGGAAACATTTGTGAACATCTTTTGTAAGCTTGTTAGACGCAATTGTGACGCTCAACTGTAAACAATTCGCTCTGAAAATACATCACTGTATTTACGTCTGAAAGGGTTATTAATTTATTCGTCATTTTTCAAATGTTTCGAATTACTCTAAATATTGGGAATAGGACTATATATGACCTTTTGCTCCAAATGATGTAAAGAATAAGCCCTGTCAGTGGCGGTAAATTATCGTGAATCATCCTGTGCGTGTGCGTATATATATATATATATATATATATATAGGTATATACAGGATGATTCTAAAATCATGGGACAAACATTGAGGGGTGGTAGAGCTCACTAAAACAAACAATTATTGAATAGGAATATATGGGCGGAAGTGACGCGTTGAGGCACAAACATAACACATTAACGGAAACATAAGATGTTAATTAGCAGCATACGTAACAAGTGATTCCGTACAGAAAAAAATGTTAAAACCGTTGTTGGAAATGCATCCACCAACAGTCACGCATGCTTGGCGACCTCTACATATGGCGTGATTGGCTGACAATGGTGGCGATAGTTGAGGGCAGTCAAACGGTGCGCCAGTGACCTGCTGCATCAGCATCACTCCACCGACGCTAGCAAGCTTACATTACTGTCGGCGGTAGCAATTTTGAGCAATTATTATAAACGTTGTTGTAAAAAGGCATTTAGCGGCGACGTTGTAAATAAACACTGTTGCATTCCATGTGTTATTTTTGTGTTTGTGCCTCAACGCGTCACTTCCGCCCATATATTCCCATACAATAATAGTTTGTTTTAGTGAGCTCTACCACCCCTCAATGTTTGTCCCATGATTTTAGAATCATCCTGTATAGAATGATGCACAGCACCCGTATCACCCCTTTTTCTCGGAAAACACACGACACCGGGGGTTCGTGAAAAAATGGTGATAACTATACCCTAAATGAATCATCGATTGGTAGTAATTCCATTTCCCNGGGAGGGGGAGGGTGAGCTTTCAAATTGCAAATGGGAACAGGGGTCGTATATGGTATCGTTGAATATATCGTTTATTTTTTGTTCTGTGCATGTTGTCAGAAGAATGTATTCTTTACTTTAATAATAGATTTACGGTTCTAACAATTTCGGTAACACTTCATTGATGTATGGATAGACTATAAACTAAATATGAGGCTGACTGATTTTCGTCTTCTGTACATCTTCAGCATTTGCTCATGAACTGCCGTAAGAGGTTTGTTCGGGCGTCCTGCTTTACGGTGCAAATTTGTTTATTTGTTTCGTTTACATTACGCCATTTTGATATCTGTCAAGGATGTTTTGCCACCTAGCAATAAGTACTGAAAGGCATTTAACTGCTATTTAAAATGATTACGTACCTTCCATCCTTAAAGCCAAGAACTACAAAACTACGTACTATTAATGCGAGAACATTAACCAAGTTTTCAGCCCGGTTTGAGTTGGTTATTTTGCTGTCTATAAAATCCAATAATCACAGCCGTGCTGGAAAACATAGGAATCCAGAAATAGTCACTGAACAATGCCACACCCAAACGTCAACAATTGCAGCTAAATATCAATGTTTTGATCAACTGGTCGTTAAATTAAAATTTGAGTGCCTTTTGGCATTCGGCTGTTGATAGAAAAGAGCAATGCACTTGCTGTTCTTTCCCGCTCCCAGGTTGCTCTCATGAGCAAAAAGAGTATGACGGCCGAACAAACCGAAGAATTGTCAACACCAGGTGTTCAAACAGTGAAGCTACTGTAACATCAGTGAGAGGGTCGACGGCCACCCTTGGTGCCAAAGTGAGCGCACCTCGTTAGCACGTGGGTGGAGCCGGCTCACCTGAGGACGAGGAGGAAGACGTGGACGAGGCGATGGAGCTGACGCTGAGCGGACGTGTGTTGGCGACCCCTTGCTGGGAGGCCTGGGACGGCCTGCCAACCAGGGCGTCGTACATGCCGAGCAGCGTGGGCACCAGGTCCGCCGAGGGCGACGATCCTGCAACAGCGGACAACACTACGTCACCGGCGGTGCCAACCACTACATACACACACAGTTCTGCCGCTCCTCGCACGCACAGACGTTCGTACACACGCAAGAGGTGGCCACGACGTGCAAAGGTTGTTCACGGTAACATAAGCACTTTTGAAACCAACCTTTTGAAAAGTAATTACCTCCCATCACAACATACTACATGCTGCAGTACTTACTGGCATGCAGGTTCCCAGTTACATTCACAGAGAATTAATAAAAATAGTTCGAAGACAAAGAGAGAGTTTAACATGTAAATTTATGGCTACTAGGATAGCTTTCCATGTACGAGGTGTTTTTGAATAGCATGTCGAAATTAAAACCACAGCATATATGGGCTAATAGAAACAACAAATCATAGTAACAAAATGTTTGGAAAGGTAATATACCATTTGAAATTAGCAAAATGCTGTTGTTTTAATTTCAACGCGTTATTCAAAAACACCTTTTATACTGGAGCGGAATGCAACATTAGAAGAAAAGTAGATCCTAAGCAGGGCTTTCAAAAGAGCTCAGTTAACCGTGAACAGCCTATAGTCGTCAAACCTCTCGCCTGCCGCCATTGCGAACAGAGTTCCAACCCCGGCGGGGTCGTCCCCGATTTCCGCATGTGGGAAACGTCGCTGACATTGCTTTCGGCGGTGGTGTTTTCTCGGAGCACTCCCTTTTCTCACGCCAGTGCATTCCGTCGCTGCTCCTTCTCCACTACTTGCTGCGCTGTAAAAGCGCGATCCACCTGAATCCATTCACATACACTTTACTATATTCTCTCACACTAAATTACACCAAGGCTCAACGATGCGGTGTCACACACAAGATCAGAATTTTCATTAAACCTTTAGTTCCCCTTTTCTTATAGAATAACTATTAAAGTTTCCTTAATATACTTCATTGATTTAATAATTAGCTTTTGTAGGACAAATAATTTTTCCAGTATGTTGACAAAGTATTTACAAATATAGTCGGCCGCTTCACTCTGCCAGCATAATACGTAAACAGTCAAGTTTTATGCTTACAATGCAGAGGAGCGAGAAATACTAAATAAACTATACGCTGACTTCTTATTTTTCTAACATAAAAAGGAAATTATAAAATAAGAAAAAATCAACCTTGGAGGTGATACAAGCTTGAGTTGGCAATTCAAATTTCAAACATTGGTACAGACCTTCGCATACATGACTAAATGCTAAGCCTAAGACTTCATAATTTTGACGCATTATACGAATTAGGTCTGACAAGAACATCAGAAATTTGAAATATGACGTGTTGCACATAATGGCCGTTTGCACATTGTTAGTTCAACTATACGTGTACGAACGGAACACGCAACAATAATAAGATTGTAATTGTTAATAACTTCCGTATATTTAAATAATATCCGTTATCATTGTCCCAACAGTAAAAAAATCAAATCAGATGATGTTCTTATTACAGCTATTAAACACAATTATTTCTAGTGTATTTTATATATACACACTTAGTTACAGCCAGTTAAGGTTTTGGCTTTTGTCTCTATATCTGAAAATGTAGACCGCATTGCTTGGACGTACCCGTGTAATGATTTATTATAAAGAGCGTATCCCGTGATAAGGTCTTGATCAGACGACTGCAGCAAAGCGTTAGTCGCTTGCAAACGTTCTAGAATTTCGTTCCACGCAATAATCATTATTCCCGTTTCTAACTTATTCATTTTCGAAAATAGTCCGTAAGCTTGATTACGACACTCTGCCTTTTGATCCTTGTTATTAGATATGCCATCTAAAACTTGTTTGATAATAGTAAAACCACATAAAAGTGCCTTCGTCGCATCACCTCGGGCAGACCACCTAGTGTCCGATAAACTTTTCAAAATTTGAATTTTTGAACTAGTATATTTTAATGCTTTCGTAAAAAGACCCCATCGATAGGTTGAAGCGGAAAAAAATAAATATAGGCTTTCAACGAAATCGAAGAAAATTGATGCTTCTGTACAGCATTCTGCAGCGCACTTGGCAACCAATTTTAATGAATGTGCAAAGCAGGGAATGTATTCCGCTGTATTTCCCGCTCATGTTGCTGGCATTGTTATAACTTTGCCCTCGACAATCTTTGATATTAATACCATTCTCATTTAAAAAATCTAGTAAACATTGAGTGAGTTGTTCAGCAGTATGGCCTTCCATATCCAAGAATCTTACAAACCTTTCCACTGGTCCAGATGGTAGGACATAGCACACTATCAGAGCCAGTTGATCTATATGCGATATATCTGGAGTAGAATCCAATGATACTGAATAGTATTTGCATCTCTTAATTTCGCAAATAATATGATTCAGTATGCTTGATGCAATTAGATGGATAAATTCCTCGCATGTTATTTTTTGACAAGTATAACGTATGTCCCTTTCCTTAATTTGCATGAATATGTATATGTTCGGCCAGAAAAATGTCAAATTTACCTATTAATTCTAATAAACCTAAATAATTTCCATTGTGAGGTGAACCAACAATTTCATCACTACCCCGAAATCCAAGACCTCGTTCTGCTAAAAAAAAATTGGTTGTCTGTAAAGTCGGTTTACTGACGATAGTTGAACGTGACAACGTCTTAAGAAAATACTGATGGAATGGTAGCATTTTTCAAAAGAAAATTTTAATTTCATTTGTTTAATAGATTTGTATGTATATAGAGAAGGAGGTAATTGGAAATCACAATGAAATTGATCAAGTGAGATTTATTTGTACGCATAAATACAATTATGTCAATTTTTTTTTTTCGCTCGTTCCGCGCTCTCGCTTGCACTTCAAGCCTTACATGGAACGCCTCAGAGCGAGGTAACGCCGCATGAGTCATGTTTTTTCGTGCGTGCAGCCGGCTCTATCGAATTATAAGACGTTGTCACGTCAAAAATTATAACTGCAGTAATTCGTTCTAAGAGTGTCCGCCAATATTTTTGTTCGGTGTCTATTTGATTTACAAGTGGAGAATCGACACGCGCGTCCTTGATTTTGCCAACTAACAGCGAAATTATTGCTTGTCTATGCGAAGTGCTTTCTTCGTGTCTTTTCAACAAAATATGCACGTTCTTCCAGTCATCTAATCCATATTTCGTAAACCGTGCCGAACAGTCTGAATCCGTAACTTTGCAAACAAAACAAAAAAGTTCCCCTTTAGTTTCTGAATAACACAACCAATCTCTCACGTGAGTTTTATCCATTAGTTTATGTCTATATGTGAAAAATGACCTCTGACAGAAACGTGGATTATTTTCCTTGTCATACATTTTCTCTGAAGAAAAAAATTACTGTTCAAATGTTGCACTTCGCTACTTCCTTTCGCAATCCAATAATCTCGATCAAAGTTGCTCGGCCATTCAGCAATATCATTGTAGTACATTTTATTTTTGTTTTGTTTTTGGCATGTAGAAGATGTAGTAACATCGGAAGCATGTGATATGCTTTCGACCTCTCTTTGGCTTGAAGACGACGTTTCTGGGTTTAGAGGACATGCTGTGATTTTAAATTCTCTTTGTATAGAATACGATATGTCTGAATTGAGAGGACTTGCTGTCTGTTCGATTGCTATCACTTGTAGTACATGTGGCTATATCGGAATAGTTACAGATCCTAATGAATTTCCTATAGTGCTGTCATCATCTGTACAATCAAATGTGTTTTCTATTTCAATTTCTTTAGATTCAGGAACATAATTCTCGACATTAAAAAACTCAGACAGCTTACGTGTCTTTGATATAACAGATTGGTTCTTTTTTTTCTTTTTCATATTTTGCTTTACGCTTTGCACTTCCAGAAGCATTGTGTCTGCCCATATCTCTAGGTCTGCTGCTCATATAGATGTGTATATAAAATGGAAAAAATAATTACAAAATGAAATTATGACTGAGGAGTAACCTAAAAACTAGTGATGAAATCTCTCCCCATGAAATAATGGTAATTTAAAACCAGCCGGTCTACTCTGTTATAGTTTTTGCGGGCAGTATCCCTGCAGCATCAGGGCTGAGGAGTTGGATCCAGAAGTTATCATAATATTATATTGTTACGGGAAATATACCTGCTTAAAAAATTTGAGCTTAATTAGTTAACGAGAAATAGGTGAAATTTTGATTACGAGATTTAAAACAAACAAAAAAATATAGGTAAATAGAGTCAAGGGCACGTCAAGCTTGACACTTCGAATTTTGGACCGGCCAGCTTATACTGGTAGTGTCAAGCTTGACGTGCACTTGACTGTACATTGTGAAGTTTGTGAAGCTAAATAAAACCGTTTAATAATGAATTCGTATCGCCCTTTTGAGTTTCGGCCCTAAAACATGTTTTGTTTTTTTTTAACTTGATGCAGTATATTATGAAAAAAATAAACAGCTTACCTTATTTTACTGTTGTAAAACAGTAGTATTATACATTGATATTGTATTAGCCCACAGTGATCAGCAAACAAAAACAATAACACAAAATAAACGTAAGAACTGCGAAACTGCAACACAATGTAAAAAAAAATTGTCCGAAAACAAAAAAAAAACAACCTTCACTCTAGATGGCTCGTATCGAACCAAAAAAAAAAAAAGTTCATGTGGAAGAAACGACTGGCTGTAATAGTAGACTTATAAAATTACACGTCCATTAGTTGCTTTCTTATCGGTAATCAATAGAAAACTATTCTAAATGGTCGGGTTATACGAACAGCAGACAGCTCGAAAACAATATTACGGGATTCCCCTCTAAGTATTGTGGTGTTGCCAACTTGCAACATAATACACTCGTAAAATGTATATGGTGTGGCCAGCGCTGACTTTTTGAATAACTACTACGTCTTTCCATTGGACGGTGGGTGGTATACCATATCTTACCTACCTGATAAGATATATTTTTTTTTTTGCACGAAGGAGCGAGGTCCCCGAGGCGCGGGGCCCGTAACATTTGCTAACTCTTGCTACGTGGCTAATCCGGCACTGCTCTTCCTGCTTCTCAGAGCAACTTACTTGCTCCATCTCTTATAACCTCGCTGCCGACGAGACTTTTAGACCTACCTACCAGTGTCTTGAAAGCGAAGAAGGCGGAGAACGTAGGTCAGGGTGGATAACGATGCTTTTAAGGTAGGTTGTACGTGCGTGTGTACGTGTGTGTGCGTGAAAAAAAAATGAGGGGGGGGGGCGGCAAATCCACGCACCACAGTTACAGAACTTGACACTTCAACGTTTCCGATTCAATCATTTTCGACCACCTACAGCAAATAGAGAAAGTAAATAAAACAATGGACAGCTGGATACTACATAGTCTAACAGAGCATCACAAAATGCAGCAAGAGAAAATTTGCAATAACCTGGCGACGAACTGCACCAGCAATTGTGTAAAAAGCAGCCTTCATTGGACCACAGTAAGGATCCTCCACTTTTAGCAGACAATGCCAAACCCCACAAAACAGAAGCTGAGCGACCTGAGGGACGAAGCAATCCTGTACCCGCCATACTTCCGGACTCAGTACCGTCAGACTATCACATCTTTATGCATCCAAGATACTTCCTGAAGAACAGTGTGCTCAAAAACACGGAATCCCTTGCCTCACGGGGACCTTGTTCTTCGGGACGAGATTGAGAACAATGTGTTAAATCAAGTAGTTGTGTAGTCGGGATATAACTACGTCTCAATCATAGCTTATTTTCTGTGTTCTAGAGTTTCACCACAACACAAAATAACAGGGATAAAGATGCGCCGTCCCCTTGCCACCTTGGGAACACTATGCTTTTACGTCTTGGCTCACGGAACTAGCCGAGTGAACGTATTAACTTGTAAGGATGGATCGTGAGGTGTTGCATGGTGTAGGTAAATAGCACGCGGGTTAGCGTTTCGCGACTGTGGTTGTTTTTGTCAGCTGCATGTAAGCTTGATAAGGTGCGCACCGTGAAAGCCACACCTGTCTCGAGTGCGCACATACTGCTTCTGGTCTGTCTCCATGTCTCCCCCCCCCTCCTTTCTCTATCACACTATCTCTCTCTCTCTCACACACACACACATACATACATATACGAATAGTCAGGTTCGCTCCAATCATCTCTCTACAATTGCTGTACGAGAAGAAATTTATTTTTCAATTAACTTTGATAAAATTGCCTTTGTCATACTTATTTGAAATTCATTTGAACTTTATATGTTCTAGTAACCTCACAGATTGATACGAGTAGCCTGCCCTTGAATTATCTGTATTTTTAAGACTGACAATTTTACATTTTCCGTATTGCATATCTAAGTTGGCCACATGTTCTAATGTTATTTTCTCTCAGCTGCCTAGCACACTAGATGGAAGCTTTTAGTTTTGACAAGACAAATCAGGTTTCAAATATGGAGGGTATTTTGTAATCGAGATGTTGACATTCCACGGGCAACTTGGAAAGCCGTAATATTACAATTTATCTATAGACTAGTTTAAAATGTTACAAGAATTGTGTATTGGCCATAAGACAATTTTTTTTTTACGATTTCAGAGTTGAGTTTTTGGTCATAGTTAACGAACTCAACGATGCCGTGTTTTTCTTAAGCGCAAAATCATGCGTATAAGTTTCGCGTTTCTATTTGTGTAGCCGTTTGTTAGGGTCCTGCTAAGTTATTTGATGCGTGTGTTCAAGCCGACTGGATTTTCAAATGAACGTCTCAACTTAAAGCCGAACACAATTACATTAATACAAAATTACAGGTGGTACAAGAACTATAAATTCAGGTAGTTTATAAATATTGTTTTCAAAATTTCTATAAACGGCCCTTTTTAGTAGCGGGGTATAAATCTAGATGTGTTACTTCCCTCGTTCCTGTTATAAAGAAACATAGAATTAGCTACATAATATGAGAAATGAAATGAGATGATCACGGACGTATTGTATAAAGTCAAGGCGAGCAGTCAAAAATACCGAGACGTGAATGAATGGAATGAGTTATCGGAAAGTACATGCAAATGAGAGTGAAGAGAGTGAAGCCAGAGGTGGTGGGGCGACAAGAAACGATAAAGAAGCGTATGTTCCAGACAGACTTACCTACGGTAGTATAAACTGTGCAAGATTATGATTATTTTGTCCGTTTTAGTCTACTATGATTTTATAACTTATACTGCATATCGCTTAAAGGGCTTTCCTAGTTCAATGACTATATAGGCTCTACCACGGTAAAGTTTCTAAAAGGATATTTCTAGGCATAATTACGCCAGAATGGACAATTTTCACAAAAGAGACTTCCTTTCAAATAAGATGTTCATTTAGGACCCAGTATTCTGAGGCGAGCCACAGAATCCGAAATGTTAGACGGCACTCTCCTACTTACTCCGCGTTTTATCTTTCCATCGTACAGGATACAGCCATGAAACTTCAAGCACTGACAGTGTAATGCTTAATGCGGATTTCCTGTGAAACATGCAGAATTCTTGAAGATAAACTGTCTGAAAGTTCCCGAGTTTCTTTAAAACTTTCATTTCAAACAAGCTGCAAGAGTACAAGCGCCACGTACAGCTGTCAGTCGGATGATGATCACATCCGCTTTCGACGTTGGCGGGCGGCGGATCGTATACATACTACCGCCTGCATTCCTCGCACAAGCATCAGCAGAGACCTGCATAGTTTGTGCAGTCGCGGGTTATGCGATTTCCGACACTGGAATCACGCCAGAGTTTCCACCACCTTAGTATGATCATTATTATTCGCTAATCGATAGCACACTGTTGTCGATTGCCCTTTTTTGCTTTAAATAAGAAACAAGTTCATTTTTTGATGAAGCAAAGAATAAAAATAAATCTGTTTTTGGCTAACGAGTTTATTATATTATAGTATCTGACTCATATTAAATGGTAAGTGGTCTGCTTGCTGCAGCCATTGTGCTGCCCCAAAAGTTTATTATACTGTGAGGATGCTTCTGATGTTTATTTTTCTGCACAATAATGTTGTATAATATAGCAATATTTGTGATATGATAATTTTTATCTAATTATCATACAATTCAATTTGTGTTATACTGTGAACAGCCAATCACTTATCGCAAGGACACCACCGTGCGACTGCAAGATTCCATCGATAATAACGGAAACCCCAGAACATGCTGTAAATGTATGGTATAGGCTATTCACGGTAAAGTGGGCACTTTTGAAAGCACTCTCATTTGAAATAATAATATATACATATATTTAATTTTGATCTCTAAATTCCGAGCGCTGTAGAATATACATACTCCGTTTATTACTTGCATGGCAATATCCATTTAAAAAGGTGGTAAAAGGATGAAAAATGCCTAAAAGTAACTAGGGCTTCAGAAGTGATCACTTAACCGCGAACGGCCTATACTAGGAAACTAGATATACACTGAAGAGCCAAAAAAACTGGTACACCTGCCTAATATCGTGTAGCCCCC
>NQII01003956.1:184820-231753 GCA_002778355.1 Clitarchus hookeri
GGCAGTCCACAAATCCAATCTGCGCCAATTTGAGAAAGGGTTGCACGTCTGTCACGTTTAATGATTCTCGTCAATCGTCGTTTGTCCCGTTCTTTGACAATCTTTTTCCGGCCGCAGCGATGTCGAAGATGTGATGTTTTACCGGATTCCCGATATTCACGGTACACTTGTGAAATGGTCGTACGCGAACATCCTATGTCCCATCTCTCGTGCGCCGAGTATAACACCACGTTCAAACTCACTGAAATCTTGTTACCCTGCCATTGTAGCAGCAGTAACCGATCTAGCTGCCGACCGCATCGCGTTACTCTGATTGGTTCCATACCTCTGTTATTTGCATACGCACGCCTATGCCAGTTTTTGTTTTTTTTTTTGCTCTTCGATGTATGTGCATTCGAAGCAAGCTACTTTAACAGATGTATACAAATAAAGTGTGTGTGTGTGTGTGTGTGTGTATATATATATATATATATATATATATAATCTTTCCTCTCGAGCCGTTAATACGGTGGGGCTTCTGAGTTATGCAATGTAACGAGAGTCAAATATCTTCATATGAGACTATTGGTATCAAAAGGAACTATCTCCACTGTTCTAACGTGTACAGTAAGAGAGATTTTTTTTATCTCATGCATTTCTACTCACACTATCGGGATGGTTTTTGTCTTACATATACAACAAATTATATGTATGTGAGTAACCAAGGAAACCGAACATATGATTAATAGTTTATTAGATATTTTAACTTTTATGTTGGAGATTGTCCGTTTTGACACATACTGTACTGTTTACATGGATATTGCTCCATTTGATACCAACATGCATGAAGATTGCTCTATTTGATACCAACATGCATGGAGATTGCTCTTTCAGTTAATAGAATATAGTAGTGTGATACATACACTAATTTAATTTAGTATAAATACCATTATAAGATTAGTTATATTATTTACACTAAAACAACATGTCAAGAACGGCACTGTAAGGTACGTATCTTTAATATCGTTACAAAAGTGACAGCAAATACGATCTAGACTGCACAAAACAGAAGACATAACAACATGAAACACATTAGTTTTGAGATTTGCATACTTTCAGATTGCCAATAATCATTACAGGGTACAGTGACATTAAAACAATAATACTACTCTGTAACTAACAAAAAAAACGTTATCGTTCAGAAAGTCAGTAAAACAAAACAAAAATAACAACTTTATATACAAAAAATAACACTTTTCAGTTGTAATAAAGTTCCCTGTAATTTCACACCTACCTAAACAAAAATGTTCAAGATTAAACAACATTGAAATGTACTTTTCGGACTACACACAAAAATTATTGATTTGGATTACAGTGCCAAAGCTAATAAAGGATACTTTACGAAACTCAAAAATGAATTCAACCATCAAAAGTGATTAATCATCAACTTTTTCACACAAGAAATCTTGCAGATTCTCGCCACCTCCCAGCTCTGTGAAGCACATCCACATAGTATCGAAGCACATAGCACCGAGATGGGATGACAAAAGCTTCGCAATGTCTGTCAGTTTGGCCTCTGGTATGTTCCGGACGTTGTTAGCACATATTTTCATGGGATTTATTTCAGACATGGGGCAGTTTTTCTTTGTAATGAACATGGACTTGTTTGTGTCAACGCGGTACGCTGTCTCCCCTCTTACACATTTGACACCACGCATTAGTATGATTCGTTTGCTTGGAGCAAATCTGAAGTGCCATGCCCCAGAACAGCATCTGTACCGGTTTTTCAATCTAAAACTTGACAGTCTTCTCCAAGATTAATGACCCTCCCATGATTCCCAACTATGCCCAATTTCATTGTTGATGTATTTTTTTATATTGCCAAAGACAAGATCTGGAGGAATGAATGAGTGGCATCTTACAGGTAACACTAGTTAGAAGCCATTTACCACACATGGCGAGGAGGTTCCTGTTTATATTTTTACCCCCGCATGAGTCACAAATAAGTCCCACTTCTTTGTAATTTCTCATGTCAGCTTTCATCAACTTATCATAAAGCACTGAAGCAATCTGATAAAACCTTTTTCCATACTGGTTCTCCATCCAGCAATAATAAAACACATTGGTTTTGGTAAGCTTGCATTTGGAAGTACCTTGAACTACCGCAAAGGTGGGAAAGTAAAGTTGATGGGAGTAATATGACTCTTGATCTGCAACTCGGGGTAAAGTCTGATTTTTCTGCACGTCAAAGGATAATACAAGAGTCTCTTCACCAACTTCTCTCAGTAGAGTGTAAAATGCCTTCGCTTTTAGTTTGTGGATACGTTTCGTTGTCACGATTTCATTTCGTTTTGCGGGTTATTTCTCTTGCTTGAGACGCTCATCTAGTTGTATGCAGAGGGAACAACAGTCCTTTCTAGGAGTCTTGAATCCAATGAATCCAAGATTAAAACAAGTGTTAAAAATCATGTGCAAATAAGACTTGGTGGTTTTTAATGCTGGATCCGTAACCATTTTACCATACATGGCAAACAGTTTGTATACGCTTAATTCAGATGGCAAGTACATTCTCTGCCTTGACTTGTCACGGCAATAGTGGGATTCAACACAAACTATGGAAGATATAAACTTCACAATGCTTTCTTTTTTTTTTGGTCGGAATTTTAGTGTTTTCCTATCGCCCCCACGATTTTTAGCAGGAGGGTTACATTTTGTGCATATTTTTTAGCAATAGTACCAACGCGCTTCCTGGATACATGAAGGGTGTTTAGGAAAGCTTGCTGGCTTACAGGAACCTTCTTACTTTCACTGTTGTTAACATAAAATTTGGTTTGGAATTGCTTTCGAGCATATTTTCATTTTTTGGTCTCCTCCTCTGCACAGGTACTATTTCAATGTACTTACAAATGAAAGCATTTGGAGCATCGTGCGCTTTATTGCAGTGATACTGTTCATGGAACACTTTTATGTAATTCATCGATAATGTCCCACATCTGAATACTTTTGTTATGTATTTCTCTTTACACGTGGGTGGTGTAGGCATTTCCTTAGGGGCATACCTGTTTGGGGGAAATATAATTAAATCTGTTCTCGTTTACAAATTGACATGGTACAGAAAGTTCTAACAATTATTATGTAAAGTTAAAACAACCTTTAAAGTTGAATAAATGAATGCAATGCAAAATTAATAGATAGCAGCATGGGATTATGGTATCCACCTTAAAAGATGTAGTATTTATATAAACATCACAGTATATACGTCCATTATATAACAGAATGTCTATTTGATATATAATTAGTTCATGATGGAGTATTAACGTTACCTCTGTTTTTTTAGCAACAACTTATTTCCATTTCCTTGGATCCCGGGTCCGTTCCTAGTTTTTGTGGGTGACACATGTGTCACATTTTGAGGTATCGTATCCATCACAGAACACGAAGAAGAAAGTTACCACTTGTTGTGATAATATAATATATTCGTTCACCTTAGCACAGTTTAAAAACACTGAAAATACCTCCGATATAACTAATACGCGGACAGCTACGCACACGTGAGCAGGACAATCTCACTTTATAACTACACAGAAAAAATGTGACAGCGCTCATATTACGGGAATGGAAACAGCTGATTGGTAGTTGTGGAGATTGTCCCACTTGATTCCAACAGATGACGAAGATTGTTCTGTTTGAAAACAACATTATACTTCAATGCACTGAAACGATGGAATTTTGTTCTTTTCAAAATACATACAACGTAGTTTCGCAGAGGGCTAGTAGTACAGTTCAACGGTGTCAGCATCTCAATTTCGACAAAAATTGGAGATTGCTCCTTTTGATACCAATAGCCTCATATATTTATTTTGATTGAACTTCTCAGTGAAAATAGCATTCTCTAGCCTACGTCCTTGCCATCAATAGCTCAGTCTTCATAATGAAACCTCTCCCAGGACTACTGGTTGTAAAGGATTTACGGACACAAAAATATACCGAGAGGTGCGGAATCCATGCTTTAAGTTGTTAAGTCTTACAATTACGTAGAATTGATATGTAACTTCGTATTTTCAGGTATCGGAAGAGCAACTAATATGAATCAAAGATACGTCTTACTGACTCCATTATTTTAGAATGCCGAAAACAAAAACGGAAGTAAGTTAGTTAACTAATAAAAAAACACAACTACGAGAATGTTATTTTCAAGCAAAATATAAACCACAGGAAAAAAATATATACAAGACAGCAATATCTTGAAGCTCCGTGACCGTTACTCACATTGATCGCCTTACATAAAGCGAGTTCACGGTCACACGTAAGTTATGTTACATTAGAAGAAACTGAAGAACACAACTGTAAACATAATCTTGGGTTCCATTAAATCAGTTTACTAGGGAATCATACTTAAAAAAAACCCGCTTATATGCGCTGGTGTAACCTGGTATGTTCTATACGGAATAAAAAAGGTGCCATAACATCCCCGCCCCTCAGTTCACCAAATGATGGTAATTACGGCGTGCTGGAATTTCGATAATTATACGTGATCTTAACTCGTGTTTTAACCGGATACCAAGAACGTGACATGCTTACGCAACCTTCTCCATCAAGCATAACAAGTCCAGGAGAGTCTTCTGACAGCGAAGATAGCTAAGGAACTGATCGGGTTCAATAATTCTGAGGAATGAAACAAAGAATCCGTAGTTAAAAAAAAAAGTATAAAACAGCACAGGAACGAATTTCCAGCACCTTGCTACAAACTACTTCACTCAGAAGTGAGCGGAGAAACTAATTATGTTTAAGACTCGGCTTCACCCCTTTTGCAGAAATTCTTCATTTTCGCGTGATAATTTCGGATCCATAGTAATTACTGACAATGTACGATTATAGAAAATTTACATTTTACGAGTTATTAAATATTTTGTGCGTAATTTTAATCGTGTGTTATCTACTTGTTGTAAAAAGTCGAGAATTGATTAATGAAATATAAATATATTCTCAACTTTTTACAAAAAAAAGCAAATAACACACAATTAAAATTACGCACAAATAAATTGAACACCTCGTAAAATGTAAATGTTCTATAACCTTACATTTTCAGTAATTGCTATGAATCCGAAATCATGACTAGAAAATTAAGAATATCTGCAAAAGGGGTGAATACGAGTCTTAATAAAATTTGCATTTATTTCGAGTATCGTGAAAAGATTGCATTTAATGTTACATTCCTTACGCGATATACCTTCACACGGAACTATTGACTGGTGGTGTGGGGAAACTAACTAGAAACTGGGTAGACTCTACACGTTTCACCTAATCTCGTAAATCGAAAACTTAATTACTAAGGTGCTACTATGCACTCGTGAGGCACAGCAGCAAAGGGTTGCTAAGGACGACACTTAAGTCTATTCAAGGTTTCTTCACACTTTTGAATCAAACATTTGAAAAATATCTCATCTATGACGTGCATTGTTGTCTCCCAAATATGCCATGTATCGCAATCGTTTTATACTTCTGTTAACAAAAAATGATACCTTTTTCGGTTAAATTAAACTTTTATACTTACATTTTATCTATAAATTATAACATTCCATTTATAGTTAATACAAATAAAAACAGTGAGAAGATAGGTGTGTTGGCAATGCCTAGTACGAAATAGTTCTCGTGCAGAATATTATTACAGTGAGTGCGCACGAATGCGGTGCGTTGTCCCTTTGGTGTAATTTTCTAGACTGGGTTAAGCTTTCTTAACACGAGGCGAAGGAATATCCAGGAAATAGAACTTTAGCAGGGCTTCAGAAAAATTGGAAATAAGCGCGAATGAATTATAGCAGAAGCGGCCAAATATATTCGCCTATAGGCTATTCACGGTAAAGTGACCACTTTTGAAAACCCTCTCATTTAGAATAATGGTCAATAAATATATTTTGTTTTAGCCTTAGACGTTAACTTTTAAGTGCGGTGGAATATACACACTGTCTTTATAACTTATGTGGCAAAATTTATTTAAAAAGGTGGTAAAAGGATAAAAAATGCCTGAAAGAAAAAAGTAACAAGGGCTTCAAAAGTGCTCATTTTACCGTGAACAGCCTATATACGAATGAGTGAAGATAAGTAGACGGCTCTTAACATGGAGGTCTTGAGAGCCGATGAGGGTGAAGCGAGATGAGTATGGAGCAGCGCCGGAATGCAAGGGCGTGGGAAACGGGAGATCCCCGAGGACAACCGCCGACCAGCGGCATCGTCCGGCACGATTCCCACACGCGAAAATCCAGTGTCGACCCCATCGGGAATCGAACCCAGTTTGCCTTGGTGGGAGGTGTTCCGCCTATACGATTTTCAAATATATATAAGTAGGTAAACTTTCAGATACAGTACTTTAAATCGCAGTTTTTTGGCTATGTTAAACCACTAGAGCATAATTTTCGGAATAGTAAAAATGACCAAGCAATGCTCTTGTATTGTCAGAAGTGTTCTTTTCGTAGAAAACAAAAATGAGATTATCCAAAACGTTCATTTGATTTTTTATGTGTAATTCAAGTGCCAGATAAGCGGCATGAAGGTATAGTCGGTTCACGACTGGAACAGACTTTCTTGAAGCCCTGCTAAATATCTACTTTCAAGCCCATTTCGTATCCTTCCGCCAAAGGTAAACAAACATTGCGATGTGACTGCCATGTGGCAGTCACATGGCAATGTTTACATGCAATGTTTACATACCACTGTGTGTGTGCACATGTGTTCGTACATGTACGTACCCATTATAAAAGTCATGTATATATTATTAATGGATATTCCACAAGCGTGAAGTTTTTAATCTTGAGAATTTCACACAAAAGAATATGCGATGCCAGCGAAAAACATTTCATTCTATAAACCCAAAATGCTAGTATTTTGATGAATCGATAGTTGTTGTCTATTTACAATCGATTGTTAGTGACTTTCGATAAATTCCTGTACATCCGAAGGCAAGATCATCACTATTGATCGAAATTGCTACAGACGTTAAAATGGCGTGGTGGTAGACTGAGTCGGATGTTTCGCGCAATTGTAAAACGTTATTTAAAAATGGTTGTGACGGTTTTAGACAGGACGGCAGAGTTTGCGAGTGAAGGATTCTACGTCTTCGACAATGTGAAAACAATTCTTATGTGCAAATACTACAACGTTAGAATAGAGTGGCAAAGGAATGACACGTGCACGAAACACATAAAAACAAAAGGAATCAGAACTACGAGAAAGTGAGCACAAATTAAAATCATAAGTTATTAAAAACAAAATATATAAAGAGCGGATATTAGTAAAACAAGACAAATAAATGAATTATTATAGGTTAAACAAGATAATCGCACAAATTCTCTGGCACGTGTGTCAACCACACCCCGCCAACAACACAAGGAACGAAGGTTAGTAAACAAATGGCCGCGTTACTTTCACCTTGAGCGTGATCATGTGACTATGCAAGAAACGTTGAAATCGAAATATGTTAGCATCACGTCATTAATAATTGGCATAATAAGATACAAGTCTTTTCGACGCCCATTTGTAAGCGATAAATTAACAATTACGTTAAAACTTTGGAACTATTTCCTCTATTTGTGCTGGCAACCTAACGGCATAACTGTATCCGTGCTCGCCGCTGTTTGTAATGTTATATGCATTTCGCTAACGGTTAGGGTGTTTTTTCATAGGTTGATTTTCAAAAGTTTCTTCCAGTAGTGAACCGACTATAGTTTTTGACACATTTTGAATACATACATACTCAGTCCCTAGGTTTCGCTTAACATTCCTAAAACGTATACATTTATACCGATGCCCTGAAGTTATCAATGAAGCATAGCATATTGCATGTTTACTCATCTACACCGGTAAAACTCAAGTGTGAAGGAGTAACAGCACACTTGGCCGTCTCGAGCGCCTTCGCCTGGGTTATGCCGGAAGTACCGACGAGTTTCTTGTGGCAGTTAATTAGTCAAACGTAGCTCCGTGCCGCCTCTGTATTCCATTCCGGAGCCGCCCACGCCCGCTCTGTACAGCAGTTCGATTGTACGACCGCGCGTGAATCACTGCTCTAGAGATTTACCGCTCCTGCTTTCGCAATGCCTCCANATTCCACTCTTATGTGACGTAATGAAGGGCACGCGCTACACGTGTTGGGAACTCGTGCAAGTACACACGCTCCATTCCGATCAGAGAAGTGCGCGCTACCACAAACTGTAACTTACCCTTGTAAAAATGGCTGAGTTCCTATTACAATACATGTAAAAAGCTGGGTTTATCGTCATGAATACTGCTGTTTATTTTAGATTCACTCTAATTTATCCCTTATAATGTCCCTTGAACACATGGGATATGGAACACGTCATAAATCACATACAATACATTTACATACCAAGATTGTACATCGCCTGGTCTTATAAACAGATGAAAATTCACTGCCCATAAAGGAAGCACAGTAACATTCAGAAATATGACAATATACACAACTCATAAGTCTCATATAAATTTGAACAAGCAAAGAAAACAAACACTCTTCCATAGAATAAAAGAAGTTAAAAGTTAGAGTAGCTTCATTTTTTGTTTTAATAGTCTTCTAATGCTCCAGCATAGGTATTTGTACTGTTATGACAGACAATAATATATTTTGCTTGCATAGAAGTGGAATCCTTTTTGGCACCATAATGAAAGTGTCTGAAGTGACATACAGATTTCTAGTACACCTGTCTAATGTTGAACTTCACAGTTTGATCGGTATTTTTCTCAATCATCTGAAATGTGTAAAATAATATAAATTATTGGCCTGTGAGGGTTAGTATGTTTAAATCACACGATGTACAAACATAAAAATTACAAAATTCAAACAACAGGCAAAACAAAATAAATGTCTCCCGCGTAATGTATTTGTGGAGAAATTGCTAACGAGATCACGTAACGAAAGTGGTATACATAGTGGTAGTTGAGTTCACGACTTTTCATTTCGTAAGGAGGTGGATACCAAGGACAGCCCGTAAAATACATTACAGGGACTCGTGACATTAACACTACTCACCGTAATAACATATTATATTTTGTTGCAAAAATCCAAAGTTCTTTTAATGCTATTAACAGACAAAGGAAAACGCCAGTCAACGTCTGTAAAGTTCGATTTATTTTGTTGTTCTAAATGCGCTATAACGAAATAAAGTTAAATGCAAGTGGTCATCACTAATTTGTAATACAAGCATGTCGAAACATGCTTGTATTACAAATTAGTGATGACCATGGGCATGCATGAGTGTGGCATGCGTGTGAATACGCGAAAATATTGACTTGGTTTGTGAATCATTCTTGCAATGGAGGTGAGTGATTACACCTTAACTATCATTATGGACATACACTATTGAAACACTTTCTTATAGTAGCATAAAATCTCCGCTTGCAAATGGCAAACAAAATTGAATCAATACCCGCCAGATACTATGGCACTGTGTGGCCATGAATAGAATTATCATTAAATGATGTAGTATTGGTGGAATTGAAGCCGTTGAAAAATTATAGCGACCATTGTCAGCTGTGTGTGGAAAGAGAAACTGATTTTTATAAGCACAACAGGTAAAAAATTAATAATTTCTGTAATCTCTGATGTCAAACCATAAATGTAAACAAAAGCTTGTCTATACTCTTCTCTACCACAGTTAGAAGTTTGGAACTCGCAGCTACTTTGTAACCATACCTCTTACCTAGGCTAATAACAGCCATACACTTCTGACGTCGATAGGATCGCCTTCAATATCTCCCGTATCCACCAGATTGTACTGCAGTGCGAGTAATTTGACGAAGTTCAACTATCTTCAGAAATCACTGTGCGTACAAATATCGTGGACGCACATGCACGAGCTTCGTTGTTCAACGGAAGTCAAAGTTAAATATTATAATACAAATCAAAGATACTATAATGGCAAGCTTTAATGACGCATGTGTTTTTATTTCTGAAGCTAATAAGACCGTTAATGAACTTATTTAAACGTGGCGACTAACATAGTTCAGAACTGCATTTCAACTGCCGAGCAAAATATGTTACATTTAACTGAAGTATGAGTTCATAATGCGAGCAACACGCCAGGAACATGGCTATCGATGTTATTAAACCAAAAATAAGAGAGTAAATATAGTGTTCGTTTGTGTTGTTTTATTTATATCTTACACGTGAAGATTGCGGGGCCATGATGGTCATAATTATACTGCTCGCCTCCCATAACGATAAAGAGAGTTCGATTCCCAGCGGGACCACTTCCGATTTTCACATACGAGAAACGTGGCGGACGTTGCAGCTGGCCGACGGGTTTTCTCGGGACACACTCAACATTGAACTCCTTCACTGCTCCACTCTTGCCTCATTTCATCCTCAGCAGCGCTCTGAAGACCTCGCCGCCCAAATTTCTTTATATCAATGACGTGGGTACAGCGGAAAGATTGAGCTACGGGTGGCAGACGGATGATCAACTGAACTCGTCCAACTTATTTCTCAGACATGAATGTACTGGACGCAGACAATAATAACAAAAATAATTTCCAGCTGTATTTTTTTCTACGTCAACAACTGTGCGACATAACATTCTAAACTTAAAAGTGTCACCAATAGAAAATATTAATCAGTGTTAATGTGCAGGAAAACATATTTTTCACAGAGTTCACATTTAACAGCTCTTGCCACATGTTTACTAACGCCTTCCCTTTATGCCAGAAGACTAATCCAAGGGTGGGATACGAACTTAGCTAGCCTAAGCTTAAATTAAAAAACGGCAGACAAGAATAAATCGCTCGTGTTTGGAATCCGAACATTCGTCGTCCTGATGCAGCCATGTAACACATAAGTTACATTTACGAAATTTAAATTATTATACGATTAATAACATGCAAATGAGAACATGATTTTGATTCGTGACGCGTGTCTTGAAGAAGTATGCGAGTGCGGCGCAGAGGAGGCGACAGACGGGCAGACACAATGAGAAGAGCCGGCGGATGACTCGACGTCGGCTGGGGGTTCGTGGAAGCGTGACGCCAAGACACGCCGAGTGCACGCGGGCTGGCCACCCCTGGGCGACTGGCGGGGCAGGCGCCAAGCACTGCACATCCGGCAGGCGGGAGGGCGGCAGGGCCGTGATCTCCCGACTGAGGCGGAGCGGAGCGTGGCTGTCTCGTTGCGGAGAGAGTCCCGCCGCCCCGAGCCGCGCCGCGGCGCCGCCATTCACCGCCCCAGCCCGCTTCTTGCGTGCGCCGCCGCCGCCGCACCGTTACTCCTCGGCGCCGCCTCCTGCACGTGCCTCGTGCTCATTTCACACGCCAACCTCGCACCACATACAGAATAATTCAAAACACCGACGAAGTTTAGTATGTTGTGTGGGACGGCAAACCTATCATTGTTCAAGAGGGGATCTGTTCCATGGCCACCACGGTCACCAGAGCTGACACCTCTTTGGGTCCGGAGTCGATCCGGAATAACGAAAATCCGAGTAAACCGGAGAATGTGGGAAAAAAACCAATAAGTAAAAGACAATATGCTTGGACAATTTCCTTTACATTGAACAAAACACGTTTGAAACATACATACAGATTGCAAACACGTTGCCATGCACAACACACATGTACAGTACAGGATGATTACGAGCATCAATTAAAACAATAACTCTGCCTGTAATTTGGGCAAAAAAATTGTTTTTATTTTATAAAATGTTTATTTGTAAGTTGAAGCTCTCTGTAATTATCGTGCAATGCTTCTTAACCTTCATATTTTAATATTATTTTTTATTTGTTCCTTTAAAACGGTTCGGATTATTCGCAGATCCGAGTTAGAGGGGGCCGACTTAACGAGGTTTTACTGTTATAGGAATGGTATGGTGTGTGATACTCCAGTACCATCAGAGAAGGGCCTTATCACACGAAACCACGGGACGACTGAGCTACTTTGCATACAACTGCATGTGCGCTAATCTTTAAACCGCCGATGTAGAGACTGTGGTCAAGTAGGAGGTCGTCCGTTTGAAGCCCTTTTGTAATTTACTTTGACGCCCCACAGCGCCCAAACCATGCTTTGCCGGACATGAGTTCCCTTTTGAAAAATTATCTGTTTGCCGCCCCGCGCAACATTCTATTCGCTTTCTATGCTGTTTTGAACCATTCGGTATAAAGAAATAATGTCTGGTTAAATACAATAAAAAATGTGTGAAATACTGGCACTAGTCTCTGCTGTAAGTACAACGGATTTAAAAGACTTTAAACTGTAATTTTTTTTTTAATTAAACGAAAAAATTAAAAAGTATTTTAAATAAATACTAATCTAGAGGCTAATCCCAACGTTTACATTATTTTCCCACGATAGCAAATCTTGTCTGTCCACTGAGACCCAAAATTCCCTCCCTAAAAGCGAGTAATTTTCAATTTCCTTTTAACGCATTCATAGGGTTTTTCTCTCTCCTCCCCCGTGCATGGAATAAAAAAATCGATTTCTGAGCGCAGCAACATAGTATTTAAATTTTTACCTCGAGCTTTGGACGCCTCTTGGCATCAAACACCGCATCTTCACGTCACACACATACATTATATTTGCTATGAGATAATCATCTCGCCCATCGTCTTTTTTTCTCGTTCATTTACAGTGAAACATCCAAACAAAAATCCTCTGAGTTTGAAAGAATTCCCCCCCCCCCCCTTCCCCTTCCGACCATCCGCTCGGAAAATTTTCTCCGCTTATACTAGGATTTTTTTATCTTTAATTTATTATCAACTTATTACAAATCTACGACTCTCGAATAACTAGTGTTTCTAACAAAGACAACCGGAAAACTACAACGCAAATAACAATCCTGCCCACAGGCCAGGTCCGCTCTTGCAAACACTGTTCACTGACCTCATATTGCATGGATCTTTGTATCCTTATTATTCCTGCTGATGAACACATACGGACTGCAACTTGTGAATCATGAACAGGAGATTCTTAATAATACTCCAGTCGCGCAGTGAGGCATTTTACGTCACCATAGCGCTTACACATGCATGACTACACCATTGCCGCCTGTATATCTCCCACGAAGATAGCAAACCGTCGAAAACCTTGGTACTGGCTAAACAGATGAGGGAATTTTCATCCGAAAAGTACATTTTTATCATTACATCAGCAAGGCTTATATTAAGTTTAAATATCAACCGAACGACCACGCGTTTCTGAACACGCAGCCTATGTTAGCGTGTGTTTGATAAGCCACGCGCCAACACGCAATTTCTGTATTTATTGATAGGCCATCGTAATGACCCTGCAAGTGATATAATTTATCCCAGGACTTCAACTTTGGTATCCGCTCCATCAGTGGAAATCCCCTGGCTACATGTCCATGTGCAATATTTAACACACAATTCTGTGTTTATTTGTGCACAGCCAAAGAAACGTTCCTTCCGTAGAAATGTTCAGAGTTGAGCTCAAGCGACTTTAAAGCTCTTATGGATTCAACCTCGGCAACTTCAACCACTCACTCACGTTCTCGCGGCACGTAAACACTTTATTTTCATTACGAAACGAGTATTTTCTCTCTGTATATCGCCAGTCTCGCCAGTATCCGTTTTCAAAGTTCGCTCGGCACACTTTAACCAGCACAACGTAACTCTTGATATTATTCTAGCATCACACGCACGTACACGTATTATTTTTAACTGAACGCTTTCCGAATTGAGTTTCTGGATTAAAACTTGATGGTATCTCCGCACTTTTAGGCGTACGCTAAAACCGGTGTCCTTAATAGTTAGCATTAACGTGGCAGCATCCACAACGAAAAACAGTTCCATTTATTAACGATTACTCAATTTAATCGGTAGCTACTGAAATTGGTTCCATTTTTATTTTATGACCATCAGAGTAAAAAAAATTGCGCAGTAGTACGTAAACTATTTATGTTCGTAACAATTTCAAGTTGTCAATCGATGCGTATGCACGTAAATGTCAAATGTGCTGAAGAAAGATAGGCGAAAAGCGGAAAGAATTATATTAACTAAGTAGAGCTTACAAGAAGCACCTCAGTAAAATAAGGTTAAAATGGCGAGAGTGGGACACTGGCATCAAAACATAAAATATATAAAACGGCTAGTCTGATTAGAAAGGTCATGTAATGAATTTTATACAAGTAGGTTTGCACTGCCTACGAAAAATGTCATCCCCCATAACACATTTTTTTCTGTAATTACTATCCGAAGATTGCTTTAAAAGGTATCTGGACAATTTTAAATTGTTTTACCAATAGAGCTTTTATATATTGTTTTTTTTGTAAATAAATAATACTGACAGCTGATATTTACAGAAATTGCAATAGCCTAGCCGAGATGGCTAAGACGGTTTCGGATAACCAGGTTGCGGGTTCGAATCTCGAAAACACCTTGGATGCGCGTGCCATTTCAGATGTAAGTTAGCATGTTAACTCATGCTGATTATAACAGTCTAATAACTAAGTAGTAATCGGATGTTATAATTGGAAAGATTAAAACATTTTACACTAAGATATCGAGAGGACGCGATTAGATGATTCATTTAATTGCACAAACAACATCGTCAAACACCGGAGTTATCAACATTACTTCACCATGAAAAAATGTTGCTACTAATAGCAAAAAAATCTAATGCGAGCGTCACGTTTTAAGCGTATACGCACGTACAGCTTTATCGGCAGTTTAACGGTTAAATTACAATAACGAAACTTTAATGCGAAAGCCGCAATGCAAACGCTGTCCACGTTTGAGAATTGTCCATCTTTAAAAGGCTTCGTTATGGGTTTTGGGTACTCAAAAAAAGTAGCGTAATTACAAACTTATGAGACAGGAAAAGGAGGGTAATAATGCTGCTTGCATGCGTTTTATAGTGGGCTATGGTATCCATAACGCCAGCTTGGCCCATAGTGCGTGTTTTTACACCGACATGATCAAGGAACGATTGCTTAACCCTCCCATTTATTAAAATGTAAAACGTGTTATGTATAAATTAATAATTTAAGAGTAGCCCTACGTAACGGTAACAGTTACAATAATTTTAAACATGTTGCATTTTGTAAACAATTACTGTGTATGAGTAAAAAATAAGCATTTAACAGACGTAAACCAAAATGCATTAAAAAACAGTAACTAAAAGCTTTAATACAGTAAAAAAAAAACAATTAAATGCAAAATTATTTTTTTTTTTAACTTTACAATTACATGAAATCAAAGTATCGCGCTTCAATGCACAACAAATGCTACCAATGCTGGTAGCAAGGAAATGACAGTAAGGCACGGCGGGAAACGTGCTACAGCCGGCTGTACACAGACAGGGCCTTCGTGACTCACGCCAATGAATGGAACTGTCCGTGGGCGTCATCACAATACGCCCTTCCTTGCGAGACGTTCTGGAAGGCCAGTCACCGTGAATACCAACTACTGAAGACTTTGCAAGTGATTGGTGGTCTTAGAAAATCAAGCTTCATAACACGTGCCCCGGCAAATTACCATGGACTCCTCCTATCTTATTCCTCGCGGGTTACGTACCACTTAACACAATTCGTTTGTACATCTAATGAAGAATATTGTAATTGCGATTTTATTACCTTGTAATTTACCTTACTGCAGAACCGTATCATTATCGTTGTTTTCTTGCTGATTTTAGTTATTAAAAATAAAAAATATAAATTATAGTCATCTGCAGATCATGCGCAACAGGGGCGTAAATCCCTANCATTTGCGATCGACGAGGCTTGCGATTGGGGACTAAACATAGTAGCTTTGGAATACGCGTTCCGCGGGGATAATAACAGCCCAGGTTAACATTTTTTTAAATATGTGGTTTTAAATTATAGAATTATTCTTTTATGGACTGTATTATACGAAAAGTTCAAATAATCAATAAAGCTAGCTTTCAATTATATTTATTTATTGCACTTTTTTTGACACCCACAAATTTTGGGGTAATTTTTTTCATGGATATTCAAACAACTAAATAATTTGAATCACCTCCCTAGGATAATGGAGTTTGCATAATATTCTTATTTTAATTAATACATAAATTTTTAATTTTGGCCCTGTTTACTAATAAAAAGAGCAGCTTATTTTTTTACAACTTTAACTTAGCAACTACAAAGTAGCTATTGTTATTTTCAATATATTCGTTTTAATTAAATGCTAACAGCGTTTTACTGTAACAGGAAAATCCTGTCTTCTAACAAAAGAAAAAGATCACATAAAACTGTTTTTCATATTCTCCCCGAAAATTGCCATTTGCCAAAAGTGTTAATTATAATTTCAGATCGGGTGACAAACATTTTTGCTAGATTTTTAAAGTCTATTTCATACTAACGTTCTTTATGGACAAGAGAGACATTCACAGAGTTGAGACGGGTCTGAGTCACTGTACTACTCAGCCATGGCTTCAAACGCCTCAGAGCACTGAAGCTGTGTTTGCCTTAACATGAGGAAGCTGGAATAACTAGCAGCAATTTAATCAGTTCTAATTTTTGAAATAATCACACCTGAAAGATAATTAATATGGTATTGTGGTATTTGTGGCTACTGGCTAATGTCACAATTCAAATGAAATTATTTTATCCAACCGTATTATTCTTATACAATATCCTCCAACACGTAATTATACACTAGAAAGCCAAAAAAAAAAAAAAAAAACTGGTATAGGCGTGCGTATGCAAATAACAGAGGTATGGAACCAATCAGAGTAACGCTATGCGGTCGGCAGTGCCTATATAAGACAACAAGCGTCTGGCAAAGTTGCTAGATCGATAACTACTGCTACAATGGCAGGTTATCAAGATTTAAGTGAGTTTGAACGTGGTGTTATAGTCGGCACACGAGAGATGGGACATAGCANTCATCTCTGAGGTAGCGATAAAGTTTGGATTTTCGCGTACGACCATTTCACGAGTGTACCGTGAATATTGGGAATCCGGTAAAACATCAAATTTTTGACATCGCTGCGGCCGGAAAAAAAACGTGAACGAACGGGAAAAACTACGACTGACGAGAATCATTAAACGTGACAGACGTGCAACTCTTTCTCAAATTGGCGCAGATTTCAATTCTGGGGCATCAACATGTGCCAGCGTGCGAACTATTCAACGGACCATCATTGATATGGGCTTTCGGAGCCCTTATCACTCGTGTACCGTTGTTGACTACACACCACAAATCTTTACGCCTCGCCTGGGCCTGCCAACACCGCCATTGGATTGTTAATGACTGGAAACACGTTGCCTGTTCTGACGAGTCTCGTTTCCAATTGTATCGGGCGGATGGACGTGTACGGGTATGTAGACATCCTCATGAATCCATAGACCCTGTATGTCAACAGGAGACTGTTTAAGCTGGTGGAGGTTCTGTCATGGTATGCGTCTTATGCAGTTTGCGTGAAATGGAACCCCTGATACGTCTAGATACGACTATGACAGGTGACGGATGCGTAAGCATCCTGTCCGATCACCTGGACCCATTCACGTCCATTGTGAATTCCGACGGACGTGGACAATTTCAGCAGGACAATGTGAGACCCCACACGTCGAGAGTTGCTACCGAGTGACTCCAGGAACACTCTTCTGACTTTAGACACTTCCATTGACCACCTAAATCACCAGAGATGAACATTATTGAGGATATCTGGGATGCCTTGCAACGTGCTGTTCAGAAGAGATCTCCACCGCCTCGCACTCCTATGGATTTGTGGATTGCCCTGCAGGATTCATTGTGTGAATTGCCTCCTGCATACCTTCAGACATTAGTCGAGTTCATGCCACTTCGTCTTGCGGCGTCTCTGTGTGCTCGCGGGGGCCCTACACGATATTAGGTAGATGTTCCAGTTTTTTTGGCTCTTCAGTGTAGATCAAACATGAGATGTAGGGTCATTGTACAGTATTTTACAGTAGATACCATGGGCACATTTGGTACAGTCGTCATGTTTGTGTTTGATGTCTTCAATTTGATAAATACTTTTTTATCCTAGCAACTAGCATTCGTAAAGAATATTACTACATACGTTTCCATGGAAACCGTTCTTTGGTCACACAAATTCCTTTACATCACAGATTCCAGCCAGGCCATAATGAGCATATTGAGTCTTGAAAAAATACTTTTCCGTGAATTCACCTCTCTTATTTAATTATTAAATGTAAATTTTGTTAAATTAATTAAATATGCTTTATCTTTAATGCAATAAATTTAGGTAGGTATTTTTTTATTATGATGCATTAATTTTGTATGGGTCAATTTGTCNTGGGACATAGCATCTCCGAGGTAGCGATACAATTTGGATTTTCGCGTACGACCATTTCACGAGTGTACCGTGAATTTCGGGAATCCGGTAAAAACATCAAATCTTCGACATCGCTGCAGCCGGAAAAAGATCGTGAACGAACGGGACAAACGACGACTGACGGGAATCATTAAACGTGACAGACGTGCAACCCTTTCTCAAATTGGCGCAGATTTCAATGCTGGGGCATCAACAAGTGCCAGCGTGCGAACTATTCAACGGACCATCATTGATATGGGCTTTCGGAGCCGAAGGCCCACTCGTGTACCGTTGTTGACTGCACGGCACAAAGCTTTACGCCTTGCCTGGGCCCGCCAACACCGCCATTGGACTGTTGATGACTGGAAACACGTTGCCTAGTCTGACGAGTCTCGTTTCCAATCGTATCGGGCGGATGGACGTGTACGGGTATGAAGACTTCCTCATGAATCCATGGACACTACATGTAAACAGGGGACTGTTCAAGCTGGTGGAGGCTCTGTCATGGTATGGGGCGTGTGCAGTTGGCGTGAAATTGGACCCCTGATACGTCTAGATACAACTCTGACAGGTGACATATACGTAAGCATCCTGTCCGATCACCTGCACCCATTCATGTCCATTGTGCATTCTGACGGACGTGGACAATTCCAGCAAGACAATGCGACACCCCACACATCGAGAGTTGCTACCGAGTGGCTCCAGAAACACTCTTCTGACTTTAGACACTTCCATTGGCCACCTAAATCATCAAACATGAGCATTATTGAATATATCTGGGATGCCTTGCAACGTGCTGTTCAGAAGATATCTCCACCGCCTCGCACTCCTATGGATTTGTAGACTGCCCTGCAGGATGCATGGTGTGAATTGCCTCCTGCATACCTTCAGACATTAGTCGTGTCCATGCCACGTCGTCTTGCGGCCCTTCTGCATGCTCGCAGGGGCCCTACACGATATTAGGCAGATGTGCCATTTTTTTGGCTCTTCAGTGTAAGAACATGACTATGAAAATAAGTGATATATACAAGGAAAAAGGTAGGTAATTATTACGATAATTTACTCAAAATAATTAGCTCTGAGACCATTGATTTCAGCACACCGATTGCATCATCGACGTTGCTGTATCTGTACTGAGCACGAAACATTTGCAGTTGAACATGCAGCATGTCATGATTAAATTATCTGTATTCACCGAACTGCTCAATAACACGACCTTCAAGTAGAGATTCTCCCAGTTTCTTGTAATGTTCTATATTTGGCTGTTGGTATTTTTCTTTGAGTTGCAGCACTGCTGTGTCAATCATGGAAAAGTACTCAACTCTGAAATAGTTTTCTTCCTACTTTTCTGTGCTTTTCCTGGGTGTCATAATAGACTTCAGTTCGTATTTTATCATGATGAATTCTGCTGAAGCGAATACAGATGCATATCATTCTTGTGCCCTCTAGTCTTAACAAGCCTGTGTAACACTTTGTACGATCAGAAGAGTCCCACTAACTGTTTGGCCAACATCCTGTAATAGCTCTGTTCATATTTTCCAAAGGAGCTAAAACATCAATAGCCATGCATTGTCCACGAATTGTGTCCATCACCCAGACTACACTGACCAAATATTAAGACTTGAACATATATATATATATATATATATATATATATATATATACAAATGAAAATGATGGAATCGTCTTAGTGGTTATTCGAATTTCGAAGAGTGAATATCGTCTCGAGCAAGATGGAAAATACGTCAGAAAGTCATTTGTGCTGTTTCTGCAAGAAGTAATTTACTAGCAGCTGTAATGCTCAACGACATGAAACAGGTTGTTTTATGAACATGAAGCAATCTACCTCATCATGTGAACAGTGCAAGTTTCAATTAAAATGTCGCGTCGTGATAACTTAAGAAGACATCTTGCAACGTGTGATGGACTCTCTCCTGTGCCAGCTAAGCGTTGCAGTGTATTGCCTACATCTGAAAAAACATGTGAAGGCCAGACAGCTGCTGCATTGGATACTGGTGCGCTGTCACCATCGACAACATCCGACCTGGACATGAACAGTTCTCCACAAGCATCAAGATATTCATGTTACTACTGCGGCAAGACCTTTAGTAAAAGTTGTAGTGCTCATCAACATGAGAAATCTGGAAAATGTTTTAAGAAGACGCAATGGGCTTACTATACTACTTGTTGCTATAAGTGTGGTCGTGAATTCTCATGTTATGAAGTAACAGGTGTTCCAGACAGCATGCGACGCGAAATACACGACCATCAGGTAAAACTATGTCGTGAGTCGTATTACAACCATAGCAAAATGTGTACATATAAAGCATCTACACCTGCATCTATTGTAAATTTACCAAATGAGAATTGATTCATACTGAGAGAATCTGCATTCCGAGGTCTTATGAAGACGTATGTTGCATCTTATTCATCAGACATGGTGGACGATATTTGTACATATCTTAAGCATATGAAACAGAATATTATAGATCAACTTACATGCAAGATGGAAAAAGAAGGCGCAGTAAAATATAATAAATGGTTGGACTGTAAATACACTAAATCAGAACCACGTGAAGAAGATGAATATAGCGAGAGAGCCTTCAAGACCTCTAATGTACCTCTGTATAACACACACGAAATTGAAGACAGTGTGAAGCTAGTATACAGAATATTTGTCGCGAGGAAGAAGACTATATGGGAAAGGGTTCCGGTTGAACATTATATAAGATACATCAGCTACAGTTGAGAACCAATTTACTTAGGTCACTTGGCAAATAGATGTATGTAGATTGAGGGCATGCAATCGAGTATGTCCTTTACGACTACCTGCAAAAAGAAGGAATTACGAGTGTTGCAGACATTTACTATGAAGAGTGCGAGCTATACAGATCGTCAGATGATGTGAACAACAAACAGGCATTGCTAACATGTAAGGTGAAAAACGAAGTTGCTACAACTATCCGGGACATCGAGAACGCAAGTGTGACCTCCAAGTCTGCTGATAACGATGTGAAATATGTATATTCTACTGACGAAGTGCCTACATATGCAAAGCAAAAGCATAACATGTTGCTGAAGATAAGAACTATTTTAAGTTGAGACAGAAGAAACGTAGATTCGAACCTAGTACCCTGGCCCAGAGAAATCTAACAACCTACTCATCGTGGAATAACATACATGCAGACGCGTATCGAGAACCTTCTGCGAAGAGTGACGGGAAGTCTGACTGCTTATTTTTTGAAGACTTCAATGACTTGGTTTAAATATTACAGGTGATGGTTCCATTGCAGTGAAGTCGATATCTGAAGACACATGTTACAACATCTTATTCGTCAGACTTGGTGGACGATATTTGTAAATACCTTAAGCGTATTGGAACAGAATATTATTACTGTAGATCGACTTACAAGCTAGATAGAAAAGGAGGAGCAATAAAATATAATATATGGTTGGACTGTAAATGTATACCAAGCCAGAACCACATGAAGATGAAAGTAGTGAGAGAGCCTTCAAAACATTAAATTATATATATATATATATATCATTGTACGAAATTGAAAAAGTCTACATTGTAGTAGAGTACGCAGAGGGGAGGAGTCCGCAGAAGGGAGGAGTCCGCAGAGAAGGGAGGAGTCCGCAGAGAAGGGAGGAGTCCGCAGAGAGGGGAGGAGTCTGCACTGCATAGTAGTGTGTTTAAGTTTGCATATAGTTGAAGATGATGAAAAAAAAGGGTGCAGAACATGCAATCGAAAATGGCCTGTATGCCTACATGCAAAACTTCACCAAGTGTTCAACAATTACATGGAAAACAATGCAGTTACTGTGGCAAGACCTTCAGTAAAAGTTGCAATGCACGACGACATGAACATAGTGAGTGCCGAAAGAAACCGCCCTCCAGAATACTATCATGTGATATGTGTGGTGCGACATTTGGTAAAAGTGGCAATCTACAGACACATACTGGTATATGTAAAGGTAACACACCTTTACTTGGCACAAGACAGCAAGCATTGAACTTATTGACGCAAGACAATACAATGACTGGATCATACTGATTCGTCGTGTAAACTATTGATTGTTCCATTGCCCATAACATTATCCGGACATTCATCAAGTTCCAAAACAATCAGCGAAGAAGGAAATACGACTGTTGCAGATATTTACTATGAGTGGAAACCATACAGGTCGTCCAACGATGTGAACAACAAACATGTATTGCTAACACGTAAGATGAAAAAACGAGGATATTACAACTATCCAGAACATCCAGCACGAACGTGTGACCGCCAAGTCCGCTGGTGATGTGAAATATACACATTATACTGACGATGATGAAGTAACTACATCTGCAAAGTAAAAGCGTAAACACGATGCAGAAGAAGACGGCTAAGTGAAGTTAAGACAGAATAAACGCAGATTCGAACCAAATACTCTCTGACTCAGAGGTATCTCACAAACTACTCGTCACAGAAGAACATAGATGCTGACGTGTATTGTGAAACATCTGCTAAGAAAGAATTTACAACTAACCAAGACAATGAGAACGAATATGTGACCTCCAAGTCTACACCATATTCTACCGATGATGTGCTGACATCTGCAATGAAAAAGCATTATCATGTTGCTGAAGATAAGAGCTACTTGAAGTTGGGACAGAAGAAACGAAGATTCGAACCGAGTACTCTGACTCAGAGGTATCTCACAAACTACTCACCACGGAAGAACATGATGCAGACATGTATTGTGAACGTTCTGCGAAGAGTGTCGTGAGGTCTAGCTACTTATTT
This sequence comes from Clitarchus hookeri, assembly GCA_002778355.1. Classification (NCBI taxonomy): domain Eukaryota; kingdom Metazoa; phylum Arthropoda; class Insecta; order Phasmatodea; family Phasmatidae; genus Clitarchus; species Clitarchus hookeri. The sequence goes on from NQII01003956.1 coordinate 207,858, forward strand.
TCTGAAGACCCCAATGGCCTGGTTGATAGACTACGTGTGCTGGTTGCATTACAGAGAAGTGGATATCTTTCTGTCAGAGAAGAGATAAATATGATTATTGATGAACTCAGAGCTTATGACTATCTCGAATGATCTATATATATATATGTTCACCACGATTCTCACCAACATCTAGAGAGAGAAAATTGTATGTTTTTTAATTGAAAATTACTTTATTACTTTATGTTTTAATTGAAACTGAATTCTGTTGGTGGAGACGAGATGTCAAACACACATACCTAAAACTAATGTACCAGTAAAGTAATAATAAAAATAATAAAAACAAAAAAACATTACACATAATCCTTTCAGATTCGACGTTACTTGTACATTAAAGGGAAAACATTTAACATGGTTAGCGGTAAGGCGCCCTGAAGAGTATTCCATTGTTCTTTAGAAAATTAAGATATAAACGAGCATGTCCATGACTGTTGACCATGTGACTGGCAGTTGTATTACTGTGGTAGGTCAATGTTGGGTACATGCGCAGAAGACGAAAATCTGTTTACCTCATCTTTAGTCTATGGGTTGAGCAGCGGTGGAACTCTGATGGAAGAATGAAACGCCAACAACCCGAGAGAACCTCCACGCCAAGAGACAGCCTATAAAACTCCCAACACATGAATGTTCGTACGAAAAATCCCCACCGGATCGAACCGAGGACGTCCAGCTGTGGAAGTACGGTAGGTAGACTAACTACTGGGCTACCATGCGCTATGAATCAAGATACTTAAGAGTCAGTTTTGGAAATGCCCGTGTTTAGCAATCAGATAAATCATTATATTTTTCCAATAATTTGTGGGTTGAACTTTTATAACAAAATAGCTAACCCTGCCACGCGTTGCTGTGGCATAAAATATTTTGGTTCTATTCATTTATGTGAAATTAATTGAAAGAAGTATATGTATTTTCACGATCTTTATTATTGAAGTACTTGTTTGTAAACAATGTTTTTAGTTTTACCATCTTCCGCGCGTATGAATAAGTTGTATGGGAGAACAACAAACTGAAATTTTTAAACAGACAGCTGTCAACAAAGGCGCTATCTGACGCGAAAGCATGGTAAAAATGAGCTTTTGCAGATTTTAGTACCTTTGCAGGTAATACAGATAAAAAAGAAAGGTGCACAAACACTCGTGGGAACGAATGGAAGGTTTATATATATATATATATATATATATATATATATATATTCCAGAAATTACGTTTAATTTAACTGACGATTAATAAAGTATCGGAGTTTACTCTTGTGCGATCGGGGAATATCTTGCATATTAACCAAAATTAACAAAATTCTAAATTGCACGGCCATTCGAACCCAGGACCCTTTACACCGTAACACGGAGAGTCAACCAATAATGCCACGAAGATCAACTCTAACGCCAAATTACAGCAGGATAAAAAATCCTAAAATTAAATTTGCATCAAAAATGGTAGCAGCATTAACATTTTTTTTTTTGTAAATGCCTCCAACATTAAAAAATATGCTTGCAGACCAGCTCGATATTAACCTTGAAACCATCACCCACTCCAAATGCCAAGATTTGGAGATACCATCCATTTCGGACGACGGAAGATGTTCGCTAACGGTTACGACACCAGACCGCAGAATGCCTCTGGAACCTGCGGTCACGGCCCATCCGTCACTTTCACATCGGAAGTCAGCACATGGGAACCAAGTTAAACAAAGTTACCGCAGAGCNCAACAGCGTCTGTAACAAATCAATCCTACTCCAGGAACACAAATCGCCTTCATTTCTCATATGGTCTACGTAAATAATTTAAACTCCCAACCCATTTTGCAATGTTATTAACACTTGTTAGACTCGAACTGTTATGGATTCTAATTTTTATTTTTCAATCTGCATTTTTCCCCCCGGAATGCTGCAGTGCAGTCTCAAATCCCACAATTTACGCAAGTGCACAAAAAACAACACGAAGACCAAGAATACATTTTAAAAACCCGCGACGAGTTATATTACGAACGCACAACAAACATATTTTTTTTTAATTTCAGAATTGCTAAAAAAAATTGTATCCGCTCCAAGACTATCGGCGTTATCGGCGATTAGACGCTTAACTTTCACCACTAACCGTTTCCCTATTCGATCCACAGCAACGGTAGAGGAGTAGTACGTTTATTTTCATGCGGGCAGTGTGGCGTGGGCATTTTTTTATTCTTCCATTTTCTTCTCCTATCTTTATTTCTCATGCATTCATCTTAAAATGGAATCCATCTTGGATTTATATTTATATTTGAAAATGCGACTTAGTTAGGGCAAAAAAATTATTTATATTTTTGAGACAATTATCGTTTGACTTCTTGCATTACTGTCGCTTCTATACTCATTCTCAGTAGGTTATTTATAATTGATTCCTATTTATTCGACATGGTAAACAGATACAAGTAGTCAATTATAGTTATTCAATCATCTGAGTGATATACGTATTACGCCTTGTCAAAGGATAAATTTCAATAATGGGCGCTGAAAACATTTTATGATTCAAAAAATAGTAACTGTGAAGGGGTCGAAGAAGTAAACAATAAATAAATAAATAAATAAATACTCTATCCATTTTAAAGTGGCAGCTTGTATTACTCCGCCGATGGTACTATGGTAGTGGCTGTGTTTTCGAGCACCAACACACACGTCATGAGCAGTCAGCTGTTTGAATCACATTGTAAAAACAATATTTACGTCAGTTAAGTCACGTATTTGCAGTATTGTGAATTTTTTATATTATCATTAAATAATCATCAATATTTTTTGTCTGATCTACAAGTGTCTCGGCACTTTAGTCCAATCTGTCACGTCTGCCACCCCAAAACGAAAGAACAAATAGACACATTTCAAATCTGCAAGCACATATACGCTTGCACAAGCACATTTTAATATAACAGAGCATTAAAATACTGCAATTAAAAACCACTAACCGTGACTTTCAAAATTATAAAATACGACCGGAATTATTTTCTACCACAGCCATACTGTGAATTGACCAGATAGCCAATGACTTTGACATTGTAACTAGCGATGTTTGTGTATGCTGTATAAAGTATCGTATCAGACTCCAGCAGGAGCCAGGCTTTCTCCATTCGCAAATAACAAATCCCAAATATTAATTAAATCACACTGACTTTCTAATGAGAATATTCGTCCCAGCGGAAGTTGACATCCCGTAGAGCGCATTAGGTTCACCGATTCAGAACCCATTAAAGTGTGTTGTGGAATTTCCCTTCGCCTTGGACAGCAGTGCCGTAGGCGGCGGCCTTGAAAACTAGTAAGGCTTGTATCCAAATACAGCGCACGTGCCGCCTTTGCACGCAGCGCGTGCCGGCTCCTGCCGTTCCACTCGTCACGCGTGGTCTCGCGTGTTTTGATTTGCGTGCCTTCGACTCACGTCGGCCAGCAGCGCGTGCTAGAAAGTCAACAGCTGAAAAGATAACGTACTGCGTATATAGTCCATTCACGGTTACTCACAACTTTTCTGAAGCCCTGCTGAAGTTCTACTTCCAGGATATTCCTCCGCCTCATGCAAACAAAGCTTAGCCAAGTTAAGGTTAACTTATATTATGGGTTGGGAAGATCAATGTTCAAAGTTTGGCATTTTTGCCATTAGGAGAGCGCTAGTGTCGCATGTGTACCAGATTTTCTCTATTTTCTACGTTAAAAAAACAAAATAATTGCAATAATCATAAACCAAATATAAAATAATTTCGTATCTAAGTAAAATCTCTCTCTTTTATACTTCACGTAGCTTAAAATTTTAATTACAAGTTACCTTTTGGAACACTGCGCACCTAGCGGCGGAGATTTTCCTTAAGCCAGACACGGACATAAGAAATCTCTTTTCGTTCCTAATCTGAATAGAATTAACCTTAATCAAGTTCAGAAAATTACACCAAAGGGACAACGCATCGAATTCAAGCACACTCAGTAAAGTAATAATTTGCATAAAAATTATTACGTACTATGCATTACCAACACACCTATTTTCACTCTGTTTATTTTCTTATTAATTTTAAATGAAATATAATTTATAGATAAAATATAAGTAACAATCAAATTTAATCAATAGTAATGTACTTTCACATTAACGCAAATATAAAACGCTAGTGATACACGACATCCAGGAAGCAACCAAGCAAGTTATACTTGGGACGATTTTAAAAAGTTTGATTCAAAAAGTGTGAAGAAAGCATGAATATGAACGGCTATATCAAAATTGTGTACACAGGCTGTTTGCGGTTAATTGAGCACTTTAAAAAGCCCTGATTAAAATTTACTTTTTCTCCACATTTTGTATCCTTCCGCAACTTGAAAAATTCAAATTTCCGTGGGCCTAATGACTTTATTCATGCCTCGTTGAAATGAAAACGTGAAATTGTTTAGAATTTAAATGTGTTACTAATATGCCATTTCGCACTCTAATGTGTATCAAACAGAAAAGCAAAGACTTGATTTACCATAAAATTAAACACTACACTCACAATACGTCAAGACTTGGAACTATTTTTCTTAGTTCTCTACAAACTTAACTCGATGCTTGCATGTAATTTTGTACGGTAGCATTTGCAGTTAAAGGGCAGCTATTTTTTCAAACGTTTATTTTAAAAAAAAAGTGCTCACTTGACCGTCAACAGCATGTCCCTGAAACACAATTTATTCATCAATGCGTTTTTAATGGAAAAAAGTAACTTACACAGGATAAAACTGCAACAGTTGAAAGTTTTAAAATATGTACTTTTACAGTTTAAATTATTGTATACAACGTAAAAATTCTTAAGGCTCCACCGAAGCTACACTTATCTGCTACAAAATGTGGTGGGCTGCCCTATTTACAATATACAAAAAGACAGATGTCTTCGGTTTCGCAGGAAATTAATATTTTTTTTTAATTGTGTTAAACTAGCAATGCAGTAAGCAAAAATGATAAAAGTTGTTTGAGAAAATGCTGGTGTGTAAATTAGTAAGTTGTGTTGATCAAAAGTTTTTTTTTAAATTAAGACTTTCAACTAATCTAAATATGTCTAGAAGATGCATAAATAAAACAGTACAGTACGGGAGAAATTATGAAGCACACAAGATACGTAGCATCGTTGGTATACACAACGAAATAAAATTATCTGCAGTTTTTTTCCAGTGATGCAGCTAAGACGAGCGTGAGAACATGAAACCACTCGTGCCACACAAACCATTTCGTTACAGTTTTACTCAAACAGNGCTACAAAATGTGGTGGGCTGCCCTATTTACAATATACAAAAAGACAGATGTCTTCGGTTTCGCAGGAAATTAATTTTTTTTTTAATTGTGTTAAACTTGCAATGCAGTAAGCAAAAATGATAAAAGTTGTTTGAGAAAATGCTGGTGTGTAAATTAGTAAGTTGTGTTGATCAAAAGTTTTTTTTTAAATTAAGACTTTCAACTAATCTAAATATGTCTAGAAGACGCATAAATAAAACAGTACAGTACGGGAGAAATTATCAAGCACACAAGGTGCGTAGCATCGTTGGTATAAACAACGAAATAAAATTATCTGCAGTTTTTTTTCCAGTGGTGCAGCTAAGACGAGCGTGAGAACATGAAACCACTCGTGCCACACAAACCATTTCGTTACAGTTTTACTCAAACAGAACGCACACACAGTAACACTGAAAGGCTTTATAATTACTGATGTTACCGACGTGCACTGAATATGCTATCTAAGGAAACCATAACTATTCATAAGTTTCCGTACTTGATGGAAAATAAAAGTGATCTAATTACGCATTCTAAAAGCTTCACTTCTCCGATGCCTTCGCATGTCTATTACTTACAACTTCCTGCAACTNTGTAACTCCTAGGGTGATTTTTCAAAGGTTCTTTTCAAAAGTATCGAAGATACCGTGAATGGATTATAACTAACTTATCTGGAGGACTTGCAAGCTTATTGTCTAACATGGGGGTTTAACCGGTGATAGATTATTTGTTACGTAAGGGAAACATGTTAGCTTTTTACATCAATAAATATAAGCGAATTCCAATTATTATTATTATTGCGTTTTTAAATCGACAACTTGTACCATGACTCTTTTTAGGGGTTGAAACATTTATTTTCTATATTTTGTGAATATTTTATGGTTTCGTGAAATTTCGATGATAACTTCATAAAAATGCCTAATCGTATGAAAAATAGCCATAGTGTTTTTAGCGTACATATAATAATCTAAACTTAAAATACTAATTCGTATATATTTCAAAAAGTTATTTCAACACAAGTATTGGCTTTCGTTAAAAGATTTATTTAAGTCGCATGAGTGACACGTTAGCAATTTCTCATAAATATGACGCTTGATTCACCTGTGGTAAGAACTTAATTTTTTGAATTTAAAGTTTATCTCAAAAGTTAAAATTGAAATTACGGGCGAATTACGTAGGCCTAACAAAATTCCAAGAACAATTCTTCACGGCATTCGGATGACATAGACAATCTGACATAGAAATTTTGTCCAATTTTGAGATTTGTACAAAAAATTACAAAATTAAAATTCTTGTAGTGCCTTACTTCGGTCTTGAAAAGTAATTTTGTGCCACTGTCAAACTTATTGTCAGACCATTATTTCACATTGCAACGGAAAAATATGTAATCTGCTAAAAATGTAGAAAATAATCTTCTACTCTTGAACGCCTTTAAGTTATACAATTTGCACTCAAATGTCGGGGTTTTCAAAAATGTTTGGCATAACCTGTTCAGATTAATTAAGCACTTTTTAAAGCCCTGCTCAGGATCTATTTCTCTTCTCGTTTTGTATCGTTCCGCTATATGTAATATTAACATAGCCATTGACCGCCTCACATTATCCATGAGCCACCCATTAGAAACCGTAGAATCTTAAAGAAAGTACACGTTAACAATATGCGAATTCGTGCTATAGTCTGTTTACAATATCTTCCACGCTTTTTTAATCAAACCTTTGAAATATCACTCCTTGTATGACGTGTTTCCTAAATACGCCGTGTGCCACACGCGTTTTATACTTTTGTAAACATAAAAATATCTTATTTTTTATCAAATTGACCTTTTATTTATATTTTGTATATACATTATAATATTTCATTTACAATAAGAGTTCTAACAGACAGAAAATACGTGTGTTGGTAATGGCCTGATAAGAAATAGTTCTAATGCAGAACATTAATAAACTAAGTGCGCACGAATGCGGTACGCTGTCCCTTCAGTGTAATTTTCTAAACTTGATTAAGCCTTGTTTGCATGAGGCGGAGGAATATCGTGAAAGTAAAACTTTTTGTAGGGCTTCGAAAAAAAAATGGCAAGTAACCTTGAATGGAATATAGTATGTGTATAATACAAGAAACACTAAATTCCGTAGCAATAAATTTGTATTTCATTTCAAAAGTACTTACTTTACCATTTACAGCCTTTTAGTAAAATATTTGAAGTTAATGCGTGGCCGATGACCTACAGCAGTGTTGTCCTCGCGCACACGGTACGAAGAGAGTGGGACAGCCGAGAGATCAACGAACGTACACAGAATGTGTAGAGGAGAGGGGAAGAGATAGGGTGGGAGGCTTGAAGGTGAGTGCCAATATGAAAAGCACGAAGAGCGACACACGTGCATAACAATAGCCCCGTGCGCTGCAACCAACCAATACATACATTGCCAATCCCACGCTCCGGAATTGCATTGCCTGTCGAAATCCACTACAATAGCATTTCTTTTCGAAGTGAAGTATTACATCACTGCAATTTGAACATCAGGAGGGAATCCGTATCTAATGGTACGACGGAAGTCCATCATCCTGATAATAATACCATTTATCGAGCATTCAACGGTGATATGAAAGAATTTCTTTCACAGCGTGATCTCTTCACAGTATTTAAATGGGTATAAATAACGCCTTCCTAAAGTTGTTTATTGCTTAAAACGCAGCACCTCCAGTTCACCTAAATTCAATCCGTTCCTCGTCCTTCCGTTACATGGCAACGATGTATCTAACGTCCAAATTAACTCTCCAGTTCGATAAGCATAAAGGCCGTTACAAATTTTAAAAACTTAAGTGTTTTACTTTGTTTGCATATCGGCATGTTTTTACGGTGCACGACACAATGGAAATGGCAAAGTTAATATCCAGTACTCTTGACTTTACGATTTTTAAAGTTGAAACTTAAAAGTCTAAGACAAGCAGCCGTTTTGCCGATAATCAGCCAGTGGAAATGAACAGAATAAATCTATGTATTTGTTTTACTGTACGGTGATTTTCATTTTGGAATATTGATCCCAACTCATAATAATTTTGTCTGGTCGAAATAAAAGGCATTTAAAATGAATGTTATGTGGCGGTAAAAACTGAGTGAGTACATAACTAAAAAAGTGATTTTATTTTTATTTTTTGAAATGAAAGTTTTGTATAAAGGTTAAGGCTTATTTTAGAAACAGGGGCATAAAAAACATTCCTGGATGATATAAAATGATTTACATATTTAGCAATGTAAACANATTTAAAATGAATGTTATGTGGCGGTAAAAACTGAGTGAGTACATAACTAAAAAAGTGATTTTATTTTTATTTTTTTAAATGAAAGTTTTGTATAAAGGTTAAGGCTTATTTTAGAAACAGGGGCATAAAAAACATTCCTGGATGATATAAAATGATTTACATATTTAGCAATGTAAATATTTTTGAGAAGATTGCAAAACAGACTTTTGATTGTTTGAAATTTATGATTATATTGTATAGTGCTCACTTTGTAAAGAGAATGGGAACATAAAGTAACATGTAAAAGTCTTCAATTTTGTAAATGCCTTAAAGGCCATTTTTCATTGAAGTCGATATGGAGCTCGTTAACTTTGGGTTATTGTTCTGTTCAGGTATATAGTCTGCGCAGCAGTGTATTCACACGGAATTACGAACGACGTAAACTTAAACTCTCCATGCCAGAAGATGACGCAACGTCAACATTATGTAAAGGTAACGTGGTCAGATTCAAGGGACGATTATTTTCTTTTGTTTTCTATATTCATTTGCATTTATACCATCTTACGTTTGAGCTGTATATTATGCCCCGATTGCAACACATTTTAAAATTTTAATTTCGTTTGTGTGTATTGGAATAATAAAAACACCAACGACTTTAAATACTTTGTAAAAAAAGAAAGCATACGAGTGTAAATTGGCGCCAATATAAGTATTAGATGACGATGTCAGTATTGGCACATAGATGCAAATGTTTAAAAATATATTGTAACAATTGCTCATGTACAGTTAATTGTAATTGCAAATATACACATATACAGCATACACTAGCCTTTTCCTGATCCCAGATAACTTGCACCATATTTGGTAGCACTGAATTACAACTTATCAAAGACGAGCCTTAACTCCAATGTGAACACAGCGATTATATAATACATTTAAACACAGAGTTAATGCAAAGATAAAATCACGTGAAACGGCCTAAAGAGGGCAGGTATAACTAGCCTACGCTAATGGTGACTGCAAACAGTCCTGCCAAACCCCGACATTGATGAGAATAGTCGACAGTTCAAAGGTTGGTATGAATACCAGGCAACGTCTTGGGGAAGACCATAGCGCGGCCAAGGCGACTTGGGATGATTCTGCAGTAGCTAGCCACTGCCTTCCGCAACATGACGTGCGCTGACCCACCGACCACTCGAAAAATCCCAAGGATCCGTGTCGTTCAGACACTGATCCTGCGGGCGAGATGCAACAAAAATCTACAACGTTGCTGTTTACAACATCAATAAAAGCCTGACGAACGCGGGAGGGAAATCAAACCTCACCTCATGTGCGACCTTTTTTACGATTAACAAAAAATACTGGTGAATGTATTGTGCTGTAAATTGAACCAAAAAAAAAAAACACTACTCCCAAACATTCACGCCACCATGAAGAGACGGCTGAATAAAATAATATTAAAAATTGCCAATTTCATTTTATTCAACGTGGACTGTATATGAGCATAGCCTAGGAAATAATTTCAAGTAAAATGTGGTGTTTTTACATCAACGGTATGTACAATTCATACAATAGTGAGGTTTGAAATCTATACAATCTCTCCAGTTTAAGTACGTAAAACCGGCCCTGAACAAACCACATATAACTAGAGGGATTCTACTCGTAGCCATGCATATACAGCAGTCTCTCAAATAATTTACAAATCTGTTATAAAAAGTAAGACTCTTCCAGTTTACGCCAGACGGTATATCCACGCGTGTTGTATGTGCAGAACATTAATACGCGCACAAACTCATCAAAGCCGTAATTATTATTTTTTTTTTTAAGAACACAGTTTATGTAATGTTGACTAACTTCTAAGAATTACAAGCACCATTAATTGCGATGACTACCAACAGCTAACTTTAAGTAATTGTTGCTAACGTTCACAGACGTATCTCACAATTTCAAACTACTGCCTGAAACTTTCTGTGAAAGAAGCAAAATGAAACTCCCGTTAGTTAAGAAATCGGCAATGTTTTCAAACCATACACAAACTTAACGCTACATGATTCAAGCTATAACTAACGTTCCAATCCTTCAGCTATTAGGAGAGTAGAAAAATCAAGGAATAAAACATAACACGGGAACTACAGGCAGAATGTAACAAAAAAATACACAGAGAGATCTACCGTGAACGTATTGTTACAATTTCTCAAAGTCAATGGGCTTAGCCACGTTCTTTAAGGGATGGATGCAGGTCTTAATTAAATACAAGAGTTATAATTTCCTAATTTATTTACAACCACTACAAAGAAAACAGTATAGCCTTAATATCTCAAAATAAATTACTATCGCTTGCTATTTAAATAAATTTAATCAATACAAATCACAGTTACCTCAAAGAATTTCATGCACTCAAATAACTAAAATCAGTCCCAATAGCGTATCAAAAGCTATTGAATAATTTTACAAATTATATGTCCATGTTTCATAGTTCCAGCATTTACAATAAAGTCCGTATCGCACATGCATACAGTCCAACCTTAATTCAATCCACATTCCACCAGTCCGGAATGTTCCAGAGCACTCCAAGCGCCCCATGCACAGTACTCGTCGGGCACTATGACTCTCATCCGTCCACACCGCACAAATACTCGTCTGCCGTCGTTTCGCACCCTCCGCCGCCGTCTATCATCTTCGCTGATGTCCCATACTGCACCAGATTTTACCATATTACCAAACTTCAGCCAGATGGCTACCGAAAAAAACTGCCTATTCACCGGCTGCAGGGGAATTCATAGTGTTGTCAGCCTTATCTCCAGAAACTTCTTCACAAGTCGGGCTGTGCAAAGGAAAATGTTTACTAGAAAATTCTTGCTCATCCTCCCAAGTCGTCGACTCTTCCGGCAAGGGGAGGGGAGAAGGGGCTGTGACGCCAGCCAAATCAGCTGTCAATCATGTTGCCGGGCGACGTAGCGGAGAGTGAGTCTGCCTGGGGGAGGGAGGGTTGAGAAGGGTCACATCCCACAGCGCCGGGACCACGCATAACGAGGTAACATGGCGCCCGCTATCAGTGCGGGGGTCCGTGTGTAACAGTATGTTTACATAACGGTCTACAGCACAATTAACATATATTTTTAAAAAACTACATTTTGGAAATGAATTTTTTTATTTTAATTACCGTAAATTTAAATAGACGTAACCTACTAATTATTTACATCACTTAAATACAGAATAAAACTATCCAGTTACATACTTAATTAATTACACTTATTAGATCATCCTTCACATAATTTATCCGCCACACAGTCCTTTTCGCCGACGGCAGCCTTAACTGTTCAGTGTTCACAAAGAAGCACCCCGAGTACTCCCACACATCCATGACTTGCGCACAGTCCGAGAAACGGAGAAAGACCGCAGACTTTCCGCGCAAATGCGCACAGAAACACGCGCACTGCCTTAGCAATACTACAAAGTCCTTACCGACATGCTGCTGTCGCCTTTCTGCACGTTTAGCATGGCGTAAGATAAATGCCAATAAAGGGATTTTTGGGGAAAAGGAAGAGTGGGGGGGGGGAGTATTGATTCAGCGACACGAACACGCTACCTACACGATGGAATAAAAATACTAAAACTATATTCCTGACGACTACGACTAAGAATTTGGAAAATTATATTTATCATGTGATAATGTGAGGTACAATTGCAATTAACTGGCGTTCCACGCAGCCCCACCTCCACCTCGCCATGATACGATCACGTGACCTGTGCGGCGCGCTGCTGTCGCAACCGTCTATGTTATCGTAGAAGTTTGGACTGATTGGAAGGAATGTCACCTGAAGTTTTGAGCATGTTCCACCACGTCGTAAGTGGGGACGACAGCTGCGGGATTTCGCAATACATAAACCCAAACCCATGGCCAAGTTTAATTCTACTTAGGTTAGGAACAAAACGAGTTATCTTATGGGATAGTTTGGAATAGGAAAAATGTCTGCCGCTAGGTGCGCAGTGTTCCAAAGCGATCACTTTTAATTAAGATTTTAAGTTACGTGTTTAATAAAAGAGAAATATTTTACTTAGTTACGTAGTTATTTTATATTTTATTTATGATTATTACAACCATTTTTTAAAAACGTAGAAAATAGAGAAAATTCTGTACACGTGCGACACTAGCGCCTAACTAGTGGCAAACAATTTTAGTTGCTAAACTAAAAGCATTGAGCTTCCCAACCTGAGAAGAATAAACCTTACCCATGGCCGAAGTGAGATCGAGACGCATATAATCTCCAAATTAAGTTTTATTATCTGAATTAAACGAAGCGCAGTGTAATTTTTGGTTATCTTACTAGTTTGTTGACATAGAGATCATTTAGAGATTACATTTCATTTGTTATTACAGATTATGTAGTATTGTTAATTTATTCCCTAGAGCAGTATTTTCCAAAGTATGGGTCGCGACCCACTGTTGGGTCGCAGACTATAATTTGGTGGGCCCCGAAAAAATATAATTTCATACATAAACATACGCATGAGTTATAAATGTTATAATTTAGAACCTACACACATGCAATGCAACTGTCAATCAGACGTAAAATACTACGCAGAGTACATAGTGAATGCGCCCCCACCGCCACGCCACCACCCACCACGGCCAAAATGATTTTTAAACTAAATTATTAATATAACACATTGTGTAATGCTGTTTGATTCGTTATCTTATTCATTAAAATTATTCTTTAATACTTCAACTTTTTAAACTATTTTATTAATCCTACTACCCTTCACTTCCTTACGCTACATAAGAAATACAATGTGAACATGATGGAACAGCGAAATGGTACGTTTCTCGCATAAGGCATTAAAGTAGGTCCTGAACTTTGGCATTTTTTTTAATGGGTCGCGGTTCATAGAACTTGAGAATCACTGCCCTAGAGGATAGTAAGCATTGCATGTTATAAATCACGTGAGGATAAAGAAAAATATCCTTGTTGGCTCTCGTATCGCCATTGCTGGTTGGGGATGTATGTGGCGTGGTCAGACGACATCCAATCAGGGAGCATGTTACAAAAGAGATAATACTGAAGTTTTAAGTAGAACATTTTTATTTAGCAATAATAATACCATTAGGCTCTTTCTACAATGCACGGATATGTATGAAAACGGATTTGGAAACACAAACGGAACAAGCCGACGACTTGGAATGAATTTTAACCATTCTACAATACGAAGAAACTTACAGTCTTGCAACTTACGAAATCAAAAATACTCGGCTGTTGCAAATTACTGATATAGGTTTCATAATATACACGTCTCATTTTGTATATTCTTACAGTGTTTAAAAATGCGTAAATGCTAATTCCGAACCTTGCGCACTTATTTATAAAAACAAAAATTATAAATGCCACGGCAAATCGAAGCATTTGTTGCCGTGTATGCCACAATGACCACGAAAACGAATATCAACGAACCAAATATTCGAATCCTATTGGCTACACGGATTCACGGACACGGAAGTGTTGGGAGGTTCCCAGCTTTCTTGCGTGTATCCGTGCGTTATCCGCATGCGTGTCATTGTAGATTGAAACGGAATGTGTTACGCGTCCGCTTCCGTGATCCGTATCCACGTGCGCGTAATTGTAGAACGTGTCTTACCGTCAATGATGGACGTGTGAGTATAATATCTAGTAAAAAGTTCAACAAAAAAGGATATAATGAAGGGGAAAAGGATTTAATTCCTGCAACAAGTTTTGAATTGACGTTATTGAAAATGGAAACGAGTAAAATTTATTTTGTTTTTGTTTTGAGAAGATCAAAAAATGTATTTGTTTGAGAAGACGAACGAGTCATTAAAAAGAACGAGTCATTAAAAAGTTAAGAACAGAATTACGACCGTCTGATTTCACTGAATTGTTACAACTGCATATATATTTCAACTGAAATGTTACAGGGTCTATTTAATATGGAGAAATTTTAAAGATGTAAAGTTTGAAATATAAGGGTTGTTTGTTAACCTAGTTAAGTAACTTTTGGAAATATTGTATTTCGAAGATTATATATCTGTAATCTCAATTTTATAATGGTTTTAATATTGTTTATGGGGTTTTGATAGAGTATTACATTGGAAAAATTAATGTGTATAATAGAATTATTATATTTATTCGAAGTTCTTGTAACCAGTCAGTTTTTCATGTAACTTATGTAGGGCGGTAAAAAAAAATGCAGTGTTGCCCTGAAATATCAAAACAACGATCAAAAATCGTTTTGAGATTTCGTGCGCCACTCTACAGTCAAACTATTTTCTGCTTCGGTTATTTTTTCTCTTTTCTTACTCCCACGTCAAAGGTGCCAATGCTTCTATGCTAGAGCGAATAGGAGTATGTGGATTGTGCATGTGTCTTAGTAGGGGTATTCACGGAGTATTCCGGAGGAATACCAAGGGACAGGCCATCCTGGCTCTGTCACAACTTCACTTACTCTTAAAGGAACACAACACTGGCATTTACAATCAATGTCATATGTAGTCAACCTTCTAGCCTTACATTAGTTATTTTTAGCACGCTATTTTCCTTAAGTCGCTATCGTCTCTGTATGGAAACCTTTCGTTACTAAACAAGTTCATTCACCTACTACAATCTGTGTATTAGTATTCTCATGTGTGGTACAAGCTCAGCATTTTTTTTTAACTCAGATGCTATTCAAAATCTGTTGTACCACGCACATGTGGTAGACTAAAGCTCAAATAACTGAATACCTCAACAACATGTTTCTTTTCTTATTTTTTGTGAAAGAGGTTCTGTACTTTAACTGTCTCTTATTTTTCCTCTCCAGTAGCAGCCCATTTTCCTCGTTACAGATATTTTTCTAATTCATTCTGCGCATTAGCTAGCTACCAAGAAAAAGTTAATAACATAAATTTCAGTTGTTTTCTTTACTGCATTACAAAGTAATCTCTCTGAGATAATTTTCCAAACGACTGTTAACATATTTATTAATGTCTGAAGAGTTTTTTTTTTTTCAGTTAAGAATTCCTATGCAATGCTGCAACGATCAATTCAAACAATTATTCTTTGAGGCTACAAAAGAAAACACTAGACTAAAATAGAACCAAAACTATTTTCATTCAAAATTAAATTTGTGAGGAGAGAAAAAAAGCAAATTAATTCGTGGCAGAGGACACGTAAGACAGTATGTAAGTAGTATTGCTATGTTGTCAGCTTTTCCAGTTACACGTCTGATATCCCCCAATGTTCTGGATTGGAACATAAAAGTCCAAAACATTTTCCTCTTTATAAGCTACCATTCATTAAAATACTTGTCGACCGACACTAGACACTAGTCTTCAAAGGAAATGTCTTGCTCATTCTGGACCGCTGTGTTTCTTTACGAAAACTACAACAATATTTTCTTCCTCGGTCTCGCCACGAGTTCACCTAAAAAAATTATTGGCTGCAAAATCACGCCAAGCATTTGTTTTGCTACTCTGAAGATAACCAGAATCCCATGCAACATCTAGTATGCTGAAATTTCGCAGGACAAATTCGCGAATAAGCTGTCGGATGTAGGAGTATACAGCACAGCATATAAAATGGCAAATATTTTTTTTTTTTTTACATTTATGCATTTAAAACAGTTATTACGGAGTAACATAGCCAATAGCAGTGTTGCTGTTGCAGAATGCATCTGCCGAGTACTGTCGTTATTTGGCAATGGACTAGACAACGTCTGTGTCACCGGCTGAGTCAACCTGTGACGTTCGGACAACTTCACAATCTTACCGTAAGTTGCGAACGATACTCCTTATCGTGTAGGTGAAGTTAAGAAGTTTTCCTAACTGCTCAATCTCTTTCTAAACACGCTTGCTGCGTCATTACCCGACGTCATCATAAGAAGGCCGCCAATCCCGCCAAACCTCATCACCGCTTATCATGTAGGAAGAGGTGACGACGTGTCTATCACGAACGAGTCTTGCGAAAGCATATCCCACGCTCCAGTCGGATAACCCTGCGTTCACTTCGCAGTTCTCCACCTACACGTTGCTAATTATCCTTACACGTACATATTTACACACGTACATACAGAAATACGTGTATGTGTATATAATATATATATATACATGTATATATATATATGTATTTATAAATGTTGGCGCATACTTATATTTTATGTTTAATTAATTTTCAGGCCCAAGTACATGTTTACTTGGTGGGTACGTATTCTATATGTCCTTGCTAAACACGTGTTGTCTCCTTNGTACATGTTTACTTGGTGGGTACGTATTCTATATGTCCTTGCTAAACACGTGTTGTCTCCTTGCCAGGCATTCACATATTGTTTAAAAACGCAAGGCATGAGTTACTTGAAAACAGTGGGGTTAAGGATATAAATATACCAAGGGTTAGGACAAACATAAAATTCCACCCCATCAATGCCGGTGGGCACAGAATTGTTGCAAATTAATAAAAATGTGTTTATTTCTATAGTGATTCGTTGTAGTAAGATGATTACTGGCAAGAGTAGTGTTTAAATTTGTGGGGTGTAAATCTGAGCAGTTACACGGTTTACACCCCATAACTTATCCTGGAATACTAGGGTNAGTTCCAACTACCATTCCGCATTCAAAGTCTGTTAATTCCCGTTGTGCGGCCATAATCACGTCAGAAACCTTTTCTCATGAATCATTTGAATACAAATGAAAGCCCAACCAATGTACTGCCCATTTATACATTGTATTATATATATACACTGAGGTGACAAAAGTCATGGGATAGCAATATGCAAATATACACATGGCAGTAGTATCGCGTACAAAATGTATAAATGGGCAGTGCATTGGTTGGGCTTTCATTTGTATTCAAGTGATTCATGAGAAAAGGTTTCTGACTTGATTATGGCCGCACAACGGGAATTAACAGACTTTGAACGCGGAATGGTAGTTGGAACTAGACGCATGGGACATTCCATTTCGGAAATGGTTAGGGAATTCAACATTCCGAGATCCACAGTGTCAAGAGTGAGCCGAGAATACCTAATATCAGGCATAACGTCCTACCATGGACAACGCAGTGGCCGACCGCCTGCACTTAATGACCCAGACCAACGACCTGTGCGCAGAATGGTCAGTGTAAACAGACAAGCAACACTACGTGAAATAACCGCAGGAATCAATGTGGCACGTACGACGGACGTGTCCGTTAGGACAGTGCGGCAAAATTTGGCTTTACTGGGCTATGCCAGCAGAAGACAGATTCGAGTGCCTTTTCTAACATCAGGACATCGCCTGCAACGCCTCTCCTGGGCTCGTGACCATATTGGTTGGACCCTAGACGACTGGAAAACCGTGACTTGGTCAGATGAGTCCCAATTTCAGTTGGTAAGAGCTGATGGTAGGGTTCGAGTGTGGCGCGACCCCACGAATCCATGGACCCGAGTTGTCACCAAGGAACTGTGCAAGCTGGTGGTGGCTCCATAATGGTGTGGGCTGTTTTTAAATGGAATGGACTGGGTACTCTGGTCCAACTGAACCGATCATTGACTGTAAAGGGTTATGTTCAGCTACTTGGAGACCACTTGCAGCCATTCATGGACTTCATGTACCGAAACAACGATGGACTTTTTATGGATGACAATGCACCATGTCACCGGACCACAACTGGACAATTCCAGCGAATGATTCATCACCAAGATCGCCCGACATGAATTCCATCGAACATTTATGGGACATCGTCGAGAGGTCAGTTCGTGCACAGAATCGTGCACCCGCAACACTTTCGCAATTATGGACGTCTATAGAGGCAGTATGGCTCGATATTTCTGCCGGGGACTTCCAACGACTTGTTGAGTCCATGCCACGTCGAGTTGCTGCACTTCACCGGGCAAAAGGAGGTCCGACCCGATATTAGGAGGTATCCCATGACTTTTTTCGCCTCAGTGTATATATATATGTGTATATATATATGTGTGTTTATATATATATATATGTGTGTGTGTAGATATGTGTATATATATGTGTGTGTATATATACACGATGATTCTAAAATCATGGGACAAACATTGAGGGGTGGTAGAGCTCACTAAAATAAACAATTATTGTATAGGAATATATGGGCGGAAGTGACGCGTTGAGGCACAAACACAAAAACATAACACATTAACGGAAACATAAAATGTTCATTAGCAGCATACTTAACGAGTGATTCCGTACAGAAAATGTTAAAACAGTTGCTGGAAATGCATCCACCAACAGTCACGCATGCTTGGCGACCTCTACATATGGCGTGATTGGCTGACAATGGTGGCGTGCGTGAAATACCCGGCGTATTTGAATCTGTTCGCCAATCACTCCACCGACACTACCAAACTTGCATTACTGTCGGTGGCAGCAATTTTGAGCAATTATAATAAACATTGCTGTAAAAAGGCATTTAGCGGCGACGTTGTAAATAAACAATATGTTGCATTTAATGTGTTATGTTTTTGTGTTTGTGCCTCAAAGCGTCACTTCCGCCCATATATTCCTATACAATAATTGTTTGTTTTAGTGAGCTCTACGACCCCTCAGTGTTTGTCCCATGATTTTAGAATCATCCTGTATACATATTGGCGCATACTTATATTTTATGTTTAATTCATTTTCAGGCCCAAGTACATGTTTACTTGGTGGGTACGTATTCTATATGTCCTTGCTAAACACGTGTTGTCTCCTTGCCAGGCATTCACGTCTTGTTTAAAAACGTAAGGCATGAGTTACTTGAAAACAGTGGAGTTATGGATATAAACATACCAAGGGTTAGGACAAACTTAAAATTCCACCCCATCTATGCCGGTGGGCACAGAATTGTTGCAAATTAATAAAAATGTGTTTATTTCTATAACGATTCGTTGTAGTAAGATGATTACTGGCAAGAGTAGTGTTTAAATTTGTGGGGTGTAAATCTGAGCAGTTACACGGTTTACACCCCATAACTTATCCTGGAATACTAGGGTCGGAAGGTAACGTCTTAGTAAACGTGACCATGGAAGTATGGCATCAGCTACAGGTTTTGCAGTGACTGTACACCTTCGTTCTATTACACATTAAGTGATACACATTACATATTTTCAGTAAGATTTAAAACAGTATTAGTTATTAATTTCAGGCTTTACCGCACTTAGAAACATACCTGGGAAAGTTAACAAAATAATCTAACTGATTAAAGTTAAAGTAAGAAAAAGTTTACTGATTAACGTTAGAAGTTAAAATCCACGTATTTTAACTGATTAAGTTAAAACAAAATTAACCGATTAAAGTTAAAAGTTAAAGAACAACAGAAATGTTACAGTTAAAATAGAGTATCGAAAAAGTTTTTCGTAGATGCTTATTCAAAACATAAAAAAATTAACAATTTACAGTTTCAGAAAAAAATTACCACAACTTGGTTGCTGGATGCCGAATCAGATAGGCCTACTTATAAAAATGATGAATTACCGATCATATACAAAACCATTTGAAATAAAACTTCTAAAATAAACTCTTATAGCACCACTTAGCACGAAACCAGATCAGTGCAATGACTACAAAAACAATCGAAATGTGCATGCCGCACGAGGACCATCAACTGTGGAACTGTGATTTTTGCGTAGTGAGAGAGTACATCGATAGATCGCGACGGTGGTATCTCGCCTACCTCACAATCGCGTTGCGTGTGACTAACGATGATCTTCGATTCAGTACGTAACGTCAGTGTATCGATCTGTATTTCGTGGTGTGCAACTCATCGGCAGTCAAATACGTTGCGTATTTTTGAGAAGTTTGTCAAGATATGAATGGCATTTGCATACATTTCACTGTCATCTTCGGCCTCCAGGCAATTGCAAAGTTAACCAACGTTAGTTTTAATCATTAACCAGATATTCTAACGATTAAAAGTTAAATTATACACTTTTTTTTAACGATTAATTTTATTCGTTAATCCCAAGTATGCTAAGAAATCACTTTACACCACAAAATGCACACCATAATTTAAAATTATTTATTTCATGAGTTCTTCACGGTTCCAAGTACGTATACAGATGCCAGTTACAGATTTGTTTTTAACTTAATTAGCATAACGGTAATTTACGTGTGCACTACTAACAAATAACAAAAATCTTAGTTCACTTGTCCACTGGATACTAATTTTATTATGAACCAAACACCCAGTAGTCCCATTAAAATATTTTTTAATAAAAAAAATAGTTTAACTAGCATTGTATTCCTGCCATTTTTAAATCCAAGAATATTATTTTAACATAACTTCCCTGGGTTAACTCTAAAATTAAGGAAATATGATTTGGGACAGAGATTCGATTTTCGCTAAAACCAAAATGTTATTTTTGTAAATGTGTATTTTGCAGTTTACTGTTACGGGTTAAAATCTAATTCGAAAAATGCTTCATTACTACCTCGCGTTCAAAGAGAACATCCCTTATTATCAAAAGAGAGTGTAAATATATATATATATATATATTGCATCTTGCAAGTTCTTGTTGAAAAGCGAATGACGGTCGCCACTCGCCAGATGTGGCCACACATTTAATCGAAAGTGACCAATGAAACCTAGTTGTATTGAGCTGATCCGCTTTCCCTAGTAGGTGCGGTGCACTCACTGGATGTCGGAACGACCGCCGTCTCCTATACGTTCGGAGAAACCACAAATTAAATCGATGTATAAATTCATCAAGAAGAATTCCATAGGAACATGGGTCCGTGTCATTGCATCCGTCCATACTGCGAATATGGCTACATCGCATTTATTCTAAAACAGTACATAAGCCTACCTTATATTTCTCAAAACTTTCAGGATACAAACGCCCCACATTTGCCACTGATTTGCTGGAAAACTTATTACACACAATTGCGAAGCATTGCAATGCTAGTAACAGGCGCTGCTTGAACAACATCTATAGTAATAGTCCAACGGTAATAGTTCACTCGTTCGACATCGAGCGTGCAGGCCAGGTGAAGCTCTCATCAACGTAATTTTTTACTATCCTACTGAAATTGTGGCATCTTCTTAAACTTAATTCTGCTGGTATCTTCACCACACAGTGGTGTCTGGATTTCCGGCAGCCCAGTGACGAAAGTTGTGGAGTTTAACCACACCATATTTCCGGAAGCCCGCATCATCGGTAATAAACATAAACGTAACCGAGTGCTGATCGCAACCATGCGGTGGTGTTTAACTAAGACTGTGTCACAATTGTAAGTACATGCGTGTTAAGTATATACATATGCGTATTTGCCGTTGTGTGTACTTACCCTCACTATTCGGATGGGTTTTTTCTACCTGTATTTGACTCGTCGCATAACCTGGCGTAAATAACACAAACTACTAGAAAGTAAACACGTGTTTTGTCATTCTGAGCATACAACTCTTATGTTTTTTGCAAAAAAAAAAAATAACAATAATGCATTTGTCATGTGTAAGAGTTATATTGTTATAAACTAACCCCACACGATAAAACGGGAATCAGCGTGTGTCTGGGAACGCAAAACAAAACAGGTAACGAGTGTTTGTAAATTATATGAACATGGAGCTTAAAATATGTTTTTTTTAATGTACATTAAGGATAAAATTGCCTGTGTTGGTAAAGCTAACCTTGCAACTACTACAAATGTGTACATGTGCTCGTTAGTGTTTACTCCTGAGAAAAACAAGCTAAAATACTAAGCTAAACATTTTCCTTACCTTGCACGCTCTCTCTCTCTCTCTCTCTCTCCCTCTCTCCCCCCTCCACCACTCTCTCTCTCTCTCACTCTCTCTCTCTCTCTCTCAACGGCTCATCTAATATCTGAAATGTTTTCTTGTTGGGAAAATGACAATACCGATAACGTTCTATATTCAGACGTCATCACATCACAGCCGGAGAGTCCGTAAATTATGCCATTTCGCAATCGCAGTGCCTTGTGAAGAAGCACCGTGATCTGAAAGTAAACATTATGTTTGATGGCCAGTGTGTGCTGCGTGTCAACAGTGACACAGTTTAATGTGGCAGTAACTCGGGATTGAACGTACGTCATACGTTCATATGAACTTAGTATATTTGCTTGATGTCCAATAACTGCATCCCAGTTACTTCTCGCATAAATTCATACATCTTGTAAATCAATTTATCTAGCATACGTTACTGTTATGTCATGCGTTCATATGAACTTATCGTATTTGCTTAGTGGCCAATCTCAGCTACTTCTCACACAAATCCATACGCCCTGTTTATGAGAGTTGTCACAATATTCAACTGTGTTCAGAAATGTACACGATCCGCTAGTATCAATGTACCTAGCGCCTACACAGAAACATTCCATGCACTATAAAATTTAACATATAATCATGTTGCGATTTAGCAGGAAAATCATGAATTTTGTTAGTTTCGCCAAATAATGGCAGTCACAAGCAGGTACACTAATTCGGTACGCTAGTCGAAGTAGGTACTTTGTCACTCCAAAAGAGTTTTTTTTTTGCAATCACGTTCCAAATCAAGAAACATTATCTCGTTCTTCGCTAATAGGAACATAGCGTGGTGTGGTCTGCATGACGAGATCCGACGATTGTGCGGTCTGGAATACCGTTAGGCGCACTACTGTTACTCAGAAGTGTGATTTACTAGTTGTGGTCGGCCAGGTAGGTTGCACGATTCTTGCCATCTTTATCCGACCTCTCTCACTAAAATACGTTACCGACCACCCGACAACGGCGACTGGTTAATTTTTAATCGCACCATTCTCCCTACACACTGGACACCGCCTGGATGACCTGCACAGAAAAGACTGATGAGCGCGATCACGACATACTAAAAAACTCTTTGAATCATATTTCCTGTTAATTGTTATGCTTGATCGAAAGAGCTAAATCTAATGTTGCCTGAATACCTGAAGTATATAGACAAACAATGAAGTGCGAGTACCCGTAAAAGTGACATATCGTCTAGCGGTAACTGATTTAAAAAAAAATCAGTGACTACATTATTGTAAATTAATTGTCATTTCCATGGGTTGCAGCAACCCACAAAGACAAATCTACCATCGTGTGCATTGCAAAATATAATAAACCATCGCTATCATATTGTTATATACAGGCAGAGCATAAAAGGATACCCAACTTTGAAAGTCTATAATATCAAAACCAAAACACCTACAACCTTGAATTGACCAATCAAATGAACCTTGGAACCGTGAAGTTGGTTTACCATACATTCATAAATGTTCAATGTGACCACCATGAGCGGCCCGAACGACATCTACGCGATAATCAAACTCGTTCCACGCTCTTGTTAGCATATCCGGTGTTAGGGTTTGAGGTGGTGAGGGGGTAGCGAGCTCGCATTCGACACGCCAATGTGAAGGGGGCTGTCTGATGTTTCCTTTATGGTGCGCCAC
>NQII01003957.1:0-230441 GCA_002778355.1 Clitarchus hookeri
CTTTGTCATTCCGGTCCCCCGGTGGCCATCTTGTCCGCCATGTTGGATGCTGGTTACCATGACATTTTACCTTGACATCAGTGACCTTTGACCTTAAAAACAAAAAAAATCGCAAATAGTAAATAAAAACTTATTTTAAATGTTAACAAATTATTTAAAAAATATTTCAAATATTTTTTTTAATGTGTTATTAAACATTTTCTTACTTATTAAATTAATTAATTTACTTACAAAATATTTCATTTCCGGAGATTTCCCACCCACCTCATCCAGAATATGACTTTCCCCCACAATCCCCACCACCAATTACTCCACCTTCCTCACAGGATTCTTATTGGGTAGTTAGTCACCAGGCCTCCAATGTTTCTCATTGGATAATTTATCATGTGTTTTCGGAAATATTCATTCGACCAATTAGTTGTGTTCGCTCCACTAATAACTTACCTTTGTTCGATCACCTCCAATGATTCTCATTGGCTAATTACTCACCTTTGTTCGAACAAATAGTCAGGTTCACTCCTCCCTCTTCCAATATATTTATTTCCCCAATTGCACCACCCCCTGCACGCCCACCCATGATTCTTATTGTCTAATCATCCATGTTCGTTCGATCCACCAATTACTCAAGCCCCTACCTATGATTCTCTTTGGTAAAACCAGTTACATTTCATTCTCACTCATTGGCTAGTTAATCGTGCATTTTCGGAAACCTTCATTCCTACTAATCAGCGTATTTTTTCCCCATAACGCTTTAAAAGGTGCTCTCTGAGTCCCCCTTGGGAAAGCAGTAATTTTTTTACTTTCATCCCTTTTTCTCTATTTCAAGAGGAAAAGCCAGTAACTATTTCGAATCGTCCAGGGTTTCAAAACACTGTATATTTACTATAGTTATGTTGCCAAGTGAAGAAGAGAATAATACTAACAGTATCGCAGATGAAAATGGAGATAATATTATTCAGCTCATCAGCACAATTTTGACACGAGGAGCAACCTCGTCAATGTAGTATACTAGCACGAACCAGCAACCATCAGGCAACTCGTACCAGCCCCTATCGGCCATAATGTCTTACATCCTATTATTTCCCAGATTCACTGAGAGCCCCATCAGCTCTGACTTCGAATAAATTGATATCGAAGAAGTGGAATTGCACGTCACCAAATTTTCTCTNCTGAGAGCCCCATCAGCTCTGACTTCGAATAAATTGATATCGAAGAAGTGGAATTGCACGTCACCAAATTTTCTCTATTTACGTTAAAATATGTGAGCAAGAACAGTGAACTGAATTGTGGGTATCAACGCCTAAGTTTTAGATATGCNCTCTATTTACGTTAAAATATGTGAGCAAGAACAGTGAACTGAATTGTGGGTATCAACGCCTAAGTTTTAGATATGCTCGAGGTATTTTGCAAATTCAGTTTTGTGACAGTTCTATTAATTGGCTCTGGTGCCACGATTATTTAAATGTCTGTTATGTACAGGACGCATTGACGTGAGAATATTAAATCTGTAACTTTAACAATTTATGTCCTGACTCCATGCTTCCTTGTTTTCTGGAGGAGTTGGAAAAACAAACTTGTGATGTTCTCGTAAGCAAGACAATAATGTAAGAAATTCCATTGTGTGAACTTTTCCGAAAAAGTAAAAATAATTATGTGTGCAAATGGCAGGAAAATGTGAGTGTCAAAGGAAGTGGTGAAAAGGCAAGTTTTCCCTAACTGGACCTCCAACTGCACGCCTTTTCAATCCGAAGTGTACCTAGGCTCGAGACTGAGACCTTCCACCGAGTCTTCTCACAACGGTGGAGCACATCTTGATGATACGTTCATTCCCGTGAAAAAATATGCAAGTAAATATAATCTGCTGCATGACGTAACCTACGTAGACTAGTGAGCTGTTACCGTAACTGTGGAGCGGTGTGACGAAAATGTTCATTTCCTCCTTGAAAGAAGCGTCTTCGATGGTAATGCTCTTGAATTATCAGTGCATGATGGTGTCAGTGACGAGTGTGCAGTTCATTTGTGCCGTCCACAAACAAAATTTCTCACAAACATAGAAGTAATGAAAAAATAAATTGTGGGCGACCGACGTTCAAGGAAGTAAGATAAGGAAAGTTATGATTTTATTCCAGAAATAAAAAATTACGAACTTTTTAAAGTATGCTCTGAACGATGTGATGGCGTTTGGGACAGTTTGGAGGTTACAAGCCACCGGACCAATGGCCAGTGGTGCTCGTGGTTGCTTGTGCAAATGAGCTTTGCTCTGTCTATAGAAAAACCCAGATGATGAAAACCTGCCATCCTCCTCATAATTTTTATTTTAAGTAACATACATATCCTACAGTTAAAAAAATATTGACGTATGTGATTAAAACTTTTAATGGAATAAAGCATGTTTTATTCTATATGTAAAAAATTGCATTACTATCTACAAATACATGTCAATGTGTTTAGTTATCTAATTTTTTTGTTTACCAATCTTTGATTTTTTTTCAGTAAATATTTCTATCGCATTAAATATTTTCTGCAAAGTTTTTTGAAAATAGAATATATATTTATATATTACTAAATATCTTCTTTCATTTGATGTGTTAATATTATGCATTTATATATTTAATTATATTTTATTACAAAACCAAAGATATAAACCAGTATCTTATCAACGAAATTTTGTCAATGGCCAATGAAAAAGTAATGCAGTGGGGGGACGGCCAAAGACTAATAAACAGAGTGGAAGTTTTCCCCGCTGTAGGAGGTACATTGCAACTCCCTGGGATCGGCTTGGAGAAGATACCAGCGGAACTGTGCTAGCCATCAGCTTTGATTTCAATCCAAGAGAACGGCTAATTACGCCTTATATCAGAGACACAGCTAGACGCCAGGAAACTCGTATTGAATCCAGCAATACAATTTATCTATCAGATTACAGCGCGTGGCAGGTTACGTCCGCGCGCCGTGGAGAATTACTTCACGAAAGCTACTCCTGCTTCCTTCAACCGCTCAAAGTCCATATACGTCTGTGGCAAGAGTACCCCCTTGCTCCATCGGTACTGAATGTTCCTGTGAGCCAATCTTCTAAATATAGTTATTATTTATCTTTCTTTTTTCAAGCTTTATTTATTCAGCAAAAATAGAACGTTGTATTAAAAAAATTAAAGGTTTAAAATAAAATACTACACAGATAAATAATTTTTTTACACAGGTATGTTTTGTTTAGACAAATTTAAAAACTACAATTGCATTTAAAATTCGAGAGTTTTTAAAAATGTAATGTGCGAGCCAGAACATGTTCGTTGAAATATATTAGCTGTCTTGGACTTTCAATATGAAGCAGTAGAATTGCAATGTTCGAAGTACTTTCTTCCAAGTTAAAATCGGCCGTAGACGAGCCCATGTTGGCGGCAGCAGGTGACGTCACTCGTGGACGTTTGTATGGGCATGCTTTACAGTTCGATGCAGGTTCCCCAATATTTGTAGTCATCAAGGTGTCAACATGGTGGCTGTGTTAAAACCTCCGACGTTAAGCTGGAGCCGTTTGACTCGAAGCCTCGCTGGTATTATTTTGTCGACGTACGCAGTCCTGGGTGGAGTAGTCAGGGGCACGAATTTCGGTGGTCGTAGGAGGTGGGTCGACCTTGCCTCTACTCTAATTTACTGCAAATTCCAAAAAATGGTCCAACATGGTTGCTGGAAGAGTTGTATTGTGTTTTATGTGATGATCCACGCAATTTCCAGGAGTACAGTAGGTTATTAACTGACGAGTAGGCTCGGAATAACCCAGCGTTAGTGAATATAACAAGTGGTCCCATCCATCACATTTGTCTTTGCATGTATGTAGTGACCAGACTCCCAGAACGAAAAGGTGATTTTAGAGTCGTCCAGATATGACAAGTCTTACAGGTTCTCCAAATGAAATAGCCACATCTTTATCCCACGAGGACACGTTCCCTTTTGGGCGGCTTATTTTATATCGTGTTCGATTTATTTACACACTTCTTTTCACATTGTGGAATGTCGTCATCTATGCACGTGACTGTAACCAAGATAAGGTAGCTTCGTATTTCGCATAGTCTAAGATCACGCATAGTCCTAGCAGCAGATGTTCGCAGCAACTATTGAAGATAATTTTGCATTTACACCAGCACATAACTGCTTTTATTCGGATGTGCATCGTGCGAAACTACGTCTGCTGGCTCATCTAGAACTCTGGATGGCATACAAAAAATATATATATGCTGCGAGAAATGTAACACTCTTTATATCTACGTAAAATGAGCATTCCACCTGTAAAGTAATTGAGCGTTTCTTGAAGCGCTCACTAAATAACTCTGATCCCTTTATTTCCTCGTTTTACGAAGGGAAGGACACTTATTTTTCGTTCTGCATGTCGATTATTTCAAATCGATTTTTGCAAGTATTAATATGTAATTTTTTTTTCTCGGGCCCCGCTGCATAAATCGGTCTTCGTGAGTAATACATCAGCAATTCGCTCAGCACGTTTCCCACCTGATGTTACTGAATCTTGCCTTAGTCCCAGTACAGTCCGTGGTAGTAGTTGGTCAACCAGGCGTTTATTTTCTGGATCTTTTCGTCCAACAGTTTCCACGGATACGGAGGTTGGAAGTTACGACTTTGAGTCACGCTTTGACAATCCATGACTGGGATTTCCTTGAGCATGAAGTCGTCTTGTCTCCATAAACCTTGCATGTTAAAGTACATTATTACGACTTAAACTTGAGTCCCCACTCCATGCGTATTAACGTGTTTTATTGACTCATGATATTTACCAGGCCGGAAAAATAATCGTACTGAGCGATCCTGTCCTGGAGTATCAAGTAATATGCTGCGGTANCATGATATTTACCAGGCCGGAAAAATAATCGTACTGAGCGATCCTGTCCTGGAGTATCAAGTAATATGCTGCGGTATTCGCGCGCTCGTTTTCCTTGCTGATTATTTCGTTCCGGCAATCTACCGTAACATTTTTCATGCTCTCGTTCTGCTCTGATGTATAAAATACCAGAAAAGTTGCATGTCTCAAAATTTTTAGGGGCTCAGGGCGGGGTCCGCCTTGCTTCCGTAATAAGAGGATTGGAATGCAATGTGGCAAAGTAAAACCTTCTTGGTCGAACATAGTGTTCAGGTTGACTTACACGTAGCTTTGACTATTCAAAAATAGATATCCGTTTTCGACTTTGCAGTGGTGAAACGAAGACTTATCGGTTCTGATACTATGCTGTTTGTTCGTCTGAAGCGCCAGTATGATATAGCGTGATTTTTCTGATCTGGAAGACGATTTTACGACCCAGTGATTTCGCGCAGTGACGAACAGGNCAGTATGATATAGCGTGATTTTTCTGATCTGGAAGACGATTTTACGACCCAGTGATTTCGCGCAGTGACGAACAGGGTTGGGCAGGTTACCAAGCTCGAACATCTTAATACTCTTTCAGTCAATTTTTATTTATTGGCATAATTCAACAGCTTGACACGTTCGCGGGTGCTGGGGGTCACGTGAGAGACAAACCATTATATGGTGTTCCAAGCAAGAGAGACAGGCTCTGGGTTTTCTCAAATTCCCAACACGTCATCCAAATGCGATGTGGCCAGCGTAATCACTAGCTCCTGACTTGTTCCTATTATTTGGTTCTTATAATATTAGGCGNTGTTGGGCAGGTTATCAAGCTCGAACATCTTAATACTCTTTCAGTCAATTTTTATTTATTGGCATAATTCAACAGTTTGACACGTTCGCGGGTGCTGGGGGTCACGTGAGAGACAAACCATTATATGGTGTTCCAAGCAAGAGAGACAGTCTCTGGGTTTTCTCAAATTCCCAACACGTCATCCAAATGCGATGTGGCCAGCGTAATCACTAGCTCCTGACTTGTTCCTATTATTTGGTTCTTATAATATTAGGCGAATCCCAGTAGCAAGGAGAAGAAAACGCATGCTTCTAACCTGCCTGCAGCGTAAATGGAAACACTGTAGTCATGTTCGATTCCCTAGCCTGCCTTATTGGCTGCAGATAGATGATTGGGCGTGAGCAATATGTATTTTTTTATTGACAAGGTTATGCCCACAACTCACGAAAGATCGACGACAATGCTTTATATCGTACACTACGTGATCGAAAAGGTGCAGAAACCCTTTTCGAACCAACTTGGTGGTGGTCGGGTGGGTCCCACCAGCCTTCGTTAGCCTGCCTCTTATGCGCACAAACGACTGGCTAAGCAAGGTGTAAATATCTTGATGCTGAATAGGTATTCAAACTTTCCTTCCGAGAGCGAAAGTCCCGAAAATATAAGGCTTGTAAAAGTGCAAAACTTTGGTTTTTTCGTCTTCATCACTGTACGAGATGCAATCTACATGATTGTGTACGAGTCAAACCAGCAAAAACCTTGGGTGTTGCAAAACATTTTTTTCACTATTTTTGTTATATAAAAATTGTTCAGTTTCCATGCACACTGAGAATCAAAACCATTTTACAGTGCCATCTTAAATATGTTCATACAATATTTTTTCTTCCACTATAGGTGAGGAATATTTCTCCGAATTATTGACATGCAATTTTGCAACATTCTCTATGTGTGTAGGTAAGTGTTTGTTTGCGTACGTACACGCNTCTACATGATTGTGTACGAGTCAAACCAGCAAAAACCTTGGCTGCTGCAAAACATTTTTTTCACTATTTTTGTTATATAAAAACTGTTCAGTTTCCATGCACACTGAGAATCAAAACCATTTTACAGTGCCATCTTAACTATGTTCATACAATATTTTTTCTTCCACTATAGGTGAGGAATATTTCTCCGAATTATTGACATGCAATTTTGCAACATTCTCTATGTGTGTAGGTAAGTGTTTGTTTGCGTACGTACACGCACACACACATACATATATATATGAATATATATATATAAAGGATAACATACTTAAAACTTTCACCTCCGACAGTGCGTTTAATATGTCAGATATGCACAAAACGACATGTATGGGTTAAATAACATTGAAATGGACATCTAATTCTCGTAACATATTATTTTAAAATAACGTGTTTTCAAGATATGAGATTTAACGTTCTTTTTGGTAAATAGGAACCAACTATGTTCTGTATTGCACATGTTGCGTTATAACAACTTACTACTTTTGTGACCGTTAACACCTCGATGAATATTTTTATACCTTCCGAATCGCTTCTAGGTCTGTTAGGAGATGAAATTAATTACTAAAATTAAGATGTCAACTTTGGATTTTTAAAAGGGAATATACTTATTTCTACCAATCGCATACCATGATATTAAGCATGCGTTCAGGAACGTGATTATTCTGTAAATCCGACAAGCCCTTTTTGATATACTAGTGTTTTTTCATAGGTGTATATATAACACTGTTGCTGTNTGTTTTTTCATAGGTGTATATATAACACTGTTGCTGTAGTGAGTAAGTTGTATCATTCGCTGGGTCAAGTCCAACTGAGAGTTCCTACATGTACCTCGCTGCAAATATTGAGCAGAAAAAGCAAAGGTTTAATTTGCTTCGTAAATTGCAAAAAAAAGAAAATATGTACTGCAAGGTTTAGACGCTTTTGTTGCAGTAATTGTGGGCTGTGAAACAGGTAGGATTGCTTGGTGAATTAACTGTTATCAAGCAATGAACATCATATCTAACACGCTTGTTTTGGTATGTAATACCAACAACAACACCAACAAGCAAAATGCCACATGCCCAGTTTATATTACACTTGGAAAATGCATGTATGCTATAACGTATTTCTATTACTGTACAACAGTGGCCACTAGGTAATATTCGAGCAATAATATTCCTATTAACATCGANCTATAACGTATTTCTATTACTGTACAACAGTGGCCACTAGGTAATATTCGAGCAATAATATTCCTATTAACATCGATAATCACCACTAATAAATGTTCAAGAATCTATAAATCAGTTGTTTCCGGAGAAGCGATATGTTATTCTCGTCTGGCATGTCTGCGTTCAACTAGCAGCGTGTCCACGTTCTTCCTACTTCATTATATGATTGAAAATACCACTATCAACCAGAATGCACATGTCGACTCGTTTGGCGAGAGACAACAACCTGGTGGCAGCTGTTGCCCTCGGCGGCGTATTATATATATTAACGATGCGGTGCTTTTGGTCATTTGTAGTTTTTGAGACTTGGTGGTAAACTTTCGCCTTTACTGTAACGCAAAGATGAAAGTGTTAAGGATTCGGCGAACGTGCTATTCATGGGATGATGCTGAAGCGCCCAATACACCGGTAGGGGACAAGGTTGTTGAGCACGTTTCTATTAAAATTTGAGTTGTGTGCTGGAAGCCCGTCATAAAAGTACCACATACACTGACGTATATCCAGACTAACATCTTCATGGAGAGCTGTTAGCACTTTGAAAATAAGTTATTCGTATTTGTTTCCATGTTATATACCCTCATTGAAGTAGGGACAGATCAGAAACACACCGATCAACCCACACCACGCATTCACAGTCCACTGTTTCTAGTGTTCAACCTTCCTCTTCAAGCGCGCGTTCTCAGTTGACCAGCAATGNACCACGCATTCACAGTCCACTGTTTCTAGTGTTCAACCTTCCTCTTCAAGCGCGCGTTCTCAGTTGACCAGCAATGCATATTCCTCATGTTCACGTTACTATAGTTGCAAAACATGGCTTCGTTGGTTAAAATAACTCGCTGGTGAAATTTTCAGTGGTCCCACATTTCAAAACGAACAGCACGACAAAATTCTACCCTCCTTGCATAATCACGCTCATCTAGTGGCCAAACAAGTAATTTGTACCTTTGCAGAATGCGAACCACAATTTTCTTGCTTATTCCCGGTCCACTCGCAAGTTCCTTTCTTCTCCCATGTGGAGTGTGGGCAACTGCCACCAAAATGTTTATTGCCTGCGTTTCCTCTGTTGCTGGTCTGTATCTGATTCTCGCCAGAGTATTCCTGCTCCCTGCAAAGCCTCAAAAGTGTCATTTGCGACGGACAGTGTCGTGGCGAATACCTATCTACGTT
The DNA here is from genome assembly GCA_002778355.1 of Clitarchus hookeri. NCBI lineage: Eukaryota > Metazoa > Arthropoda > Insecta > Phasmatodea > Phasmatidae > Clitarchus > Clitarchus hookeri. Next base: position 9,043 of record NQII01003957.1, read on the forward strand.
CAACGCCACCACAGCTGTCGCATTTCGTAAATCAGAAGCACGTCACGAGTTTTCTCTATGGTGTACATTTAATTTTGCTTAAACTGAAATCACAAATACAGTAAAATGGTCGCATGCGTTCGTTTCTGTATCGATAGCCGGTGCGTATCCTGTGTGGGAACATTTCGCGGGACATCCCAGCGGATGATGCAAACTTACTCTGCCACAGCTAAAGTCAAATGTACAACCCTATGAACCCACTGAACTCACCACTGAATAAAATTTTATGTTTTTGGGAGAAATGGGTGTATTTTATTAAAGAAACATAATATTATATCGATATCTCAGTACTTAATTACATCTCGGGGAAGACACAAACGGTGTCTTATGAGCCCAGTAGTGTCATTTACGAACCCAAATTCAAAATTCCGATACCTTCGGTGTTTGGGATGAGATTCATCTTAAATGAATGTTTCTGTACATTAAATTAGAGTTTCTTAACAGCCGGTATATTCGGCACCGATGAAAGTTAGGTAAGATGGAGACGGATAAGTATTGGAGTATATTTGTTAGGAAATGGGAGTGTAAATAGCAAAGCCATTGTTAAACGGCAACATCCGCTATGCTTCTCATTTGTAAAAGGCGCGTTTTTTCACCGATCATCGAGTCTTTTTCGACACGCTGGAAGGAGAGTTTTCCGAAAAGAAAACATATTTGCAGCCCATTGCAAAACATTGGAATTCAGTGCTTGTGCTCTGTAATTCCAGTAGTGCAATTTTGTACTAATATTTTAGTAATATTTCATCACGAATTTCAGGGAAAGTTAATTTGGAGTTTTCCTTTAGCTAAGGAGGTAAGAAACTACTACGAAAGTCACGTACTATCCCTGTTTGTTAATTAGTTTCGCTATACACTAGAGAAAATAAATCTCTTGAATTGTGTGTCGTAATGCCTCAAAGTATCTTGCTAAATATATAACCATGTTTAAAATCAAAAATGAAGACGTATATCCTCTGATTTATCGCAGTCTCGTGCCCAGCGGTAATTATACGTGTTTTTCCGAATTGGTGAAGTTTTTGTAAAAGTGAAACCACAAAGGAATTTACAAATGTTATTCTTGCAATAGTTAGGCTGAGAGTGCATCATAGTCATTTTTATTACATTTTATGCGTATTTTCTCAGTGTTTCTCATAGTGCCTTGTATATTAAAATTTCGAAATATCCTAGGAGTTAGTCTTCTCACGAGTTAAATTATCACGTTACATATTTCTTGTGTCCCACCGATGACAAGCAATGATGTGAATCATGAAAATTGTTATAGGAGTTCCAGCTAGCTCACTTCAATATTTTAATTTTACGGTAGATTTTTTAGTGCTAAGCAAAAAGTATAATATATTTTTGTACCACTCGTAAAAACCGCACCTTTTTACGTCATGAGTATCTTTGAACAGACCAACACACTTTTGCGAATAAACATGTTCTGTACCTTTGTTATGCCTTTGAATTTCTCGCAAATATCGGGAATGCATGCATGCTTGATTAACGTGTTTCGAGCACCGCTGCCTCCGGACGAATTACTCTAATATTTAATCCACTGGTGAGACGTGAANATTGCCTGCGTTTCCTCTGTTGCTGGTCTGTATCTGATTCTCGCCAGAGTATTCCTGCTCCCTGCAAAGCCTCAACAGTGTCATGTGCGACGGACAGTGTCGTGGCGGATACCTCTCTACGTTCAACGCCACTACAGCTGTCGCAATTCGTTTACATTCGCCGTAAATCAGAAGCACATCACGAGTTTTTTCTCTATGGTGTACATTTAATTTTGCTTAAACTGAAATCACAAATACAGTAAAATGGTCGCATGCGTTTCTTCCTGTATCGATAGCCGGTGCGTATCCTGTGTGGGAACATTTCGCGGGACATCCCAGAGGATGATACAAACTTACTTTGCCACAGCTAAAGTCAAATGTACAACCCTATGAACACCCCCTTATAGCTCTTGTCACTGAACTCACCACTGAATATAATTTTATATTGTTGGGAGAAATGGGTGTATTTTATTAAAGAAACATAATTTTATATCGATATCTCAGTACTTAGTTACATCTCGGGTAAGACACAAACGGTGTCTTATGAGCCCAGTAGTGTCATTTACGAACCCGAATTCAAAATTTCGATAACTTCAGGGTTTGGGATGATATTCATCTTAAATGAATGTTTCTGTACATGAAATAAGAGTTTCTTAACAGCCGGTATATTGCCGTGGCTACTTTCAATCCATTCTACCTCTGCCTATTCATAACCTGTATATTTGTTAGGAAATGGGAGTGCCAATAGCAAATCCCCTGTTAAACGGCAACATCCGCTGTGCTTCTCATTTGTAAAAGGCGCGTTTTTCCGCCGATCATCGAGTCTCGATCGACACGCTGGAAGGAGAGTTTTCCGAAAAGAAAACATCTTCGCAGCCCATTGTGAAACATTGGAATTCAGTGCTTGTGCTCTGTAATTCCAGTAGTGCAATTTTGTACTAATTTTTAGTAATATTTCATCACGAATTTCAGGGAAAGTTAATTTGGAGTTTTCCTTTAGCTAAGGAGGTAAGAAACTACTACGAAAGTCACGTACTATCCCTGTTTGTTAATTAGTTTCGCTATACACTAGAGAAAATAAATCTCTTGAATTGTACGTCGTAATGCCTCAAAGTATCTGGCTAAATATATAACCATGTTTAAAATCAAAAATGAAGACGTATTTCCTCTGATTTATCGCAGTCTCGTGTCCAGCGGTAATTATACGTGTTTTTGCCGAATTGGTGAAGTTTGTGTAAAAGTGAAACCACAAAGGAATTTACAAATGTTATTCTTGCAATAGTTAGGCTGATAGTGCATCATAGTAATTTTTATTACATTTTATGCGTATTTTCTCAGTGTTTCTCATAGTGCCTTGTATATTAAAATTTCGAAATATCCTAGGAGTTAGTCTTCTCACGAGTTAGTTATCACGTCACATATTTCTTGTGTCCCACCGATGACAAGCAATGATGTGAATCATGAAAATTGTTATAGGATTTCCATCTAGCTCACTCCACTATTTAAATTTTACGGTAGATTTTTTACTGCTAAGCAAAAAGTATAATATATTTTTGTACCACTCGTAAAAACCGCACCTCATTCCGTCATGAGTATCTTTGAACAGACCAGCACTCTTTTGCGAATAAACATGTTCTGTACCTTTGTTATGCCTTTGAATTTCTCGCAAATATCGGGAATGCATGCACGCTTGATTAACGTGTTTCGAGCACCGCTGCCTCCGGACGAATTACTCTAATATTTAATCCACTGGTGAGACGTGAACAAACCAGCGCGCCGTCTAGCGAGGGCATCCTGCTCTACTTCCTCACGACTTAAAATATTCAATACGGAATTCTTGGTGGATCACGAAGGAACAAGCACGCTCTACAACGAGGGCTTGCTCCTTTGTGCACAAAAATCATTAATACCCTCACTTCTCGACTCGCTAAAGACAGAGCATTCCATATAGTGGGTGCTGACACTGATATCCGGCTTAAACTGATTAAATTAAAGCGAGTACACACGTATATCCTTCTGTTAGAATAAATAAAATAAAACAATCAGACTATGTATATGCGGAGACAGACGATACAACTTTGTCTATATTATAGCAAAAAAATATTTTTTTTTGGTTTTACATAATATTTGTTTGTCAACTGTTATTCAACTTTGCATACTAACTGCTAGATGCTTTAGGTAGTAAAATTGTTTTTTTCTATTCCTCTATTATAATTTAAGTAGTAATATTATTCTACACAAGGTAGGGCCTATCACCCAGATCAGATGCGACGCGTGAGTGAGTCTTTATATTCGCCAGCACAAATAAGAGGTCCTCGTTCTTTGGCCTTTCAAGCAAAAAATCTTGGCAAATGTTTACGAGTGTACGATATGTATTTAAGAATTCTGGATATAATTATTTAGAGCAAAGCAGTTGTAGCTGATTTTCTGCCTTCTTTAAATTATTTATAGTTGTTTTTCCAGATGGAACATAAAAGTATCATCGTTCAATATAAAATAATTACTATTTACTATAACTACAAATACGTACAAAATAATTTAAATATCTTCAACAGATTGCGCCTAGTTACATATATATTAAAATTCTAAAATTACGTTCCCAAATGCAACAATATTTCTGTTCTTACATGCAAAAAGATTTATTTAATATGTCTGCACCAAACGTGGTTTTAAACTGCCATGTTAAGAGAGAAAAGACTCATTTAATAGACAATTCTTCGTTCATTGTTAAAATTTTCTTCGTTCATTTAATAAATCTACATTTCATATTTGGGCGTATTGTAAATTCTAAGTTAGCCAAATGAGGTACGTAGGTTTTAGTGTCGTGTTTCATATTGCAATATAGATGTGAAGACTTTAAAATGCACGATTTTTTAATATTTCTGTCGAATAAATTAAATCTAAAAAGCTAAATATTTCTAATTTTATTTTTAAGTGCGTCTTACTAACCGTTTTTGTAAAAAACCAATTACTTTTAATAATGGTAAATATAGTTATTATTTTGAAACATTGTAATTTATGTTATTACTATTTCAGTGCTATTTTGAAACAGGTTTTTGTTATGCAAGTTTTGTAAAGTTGGCACAATCGCAATTAACGGGTTAAATCTAGGCGTGTCAATTAGAGCGCTCATAACATTATATTATTTTGGTGTTAGTTAATCTAATCATTTGTATACATATTAATTCCTTTGACTGTATCATAACGCCATTTCATAACGAAAAGTTATAAATAGTTCCCTAGTAAAACATTTTATTAGAAAAATTAATTAAGTAAATAAATCATTATCACCAACACAATACTTATATAGATTGAGTCGTTAATTCATGCAAACCCAGCGTGAGTAGAAACCTTAGCACCAATAAATAAGGACACATATATATGACACAGTGCCAAATGTATATTTCTTCGTCACCTTCACAACTTTCTAAGATCTTATTTTTACTAAACAAGAATCTGAATTCTGTTACTTCATGGTCTGAAGAAAACTGTATTTCTCTTAACGCGGAAAAGTAGCAAACAATATTAAGAGGAAGCAAACACTTTCTTTCTGGCAGTAGACAGGAGAATATTTGCCGAGATAAAAATAAACAGTAATGTTACATATTTCACCAAAACTGTGCAGAATATGGTGGTCGTGCTTCACGAGAATTTGACACGCTATGAACATATGAAGCCGGTCAGTAAGAAAATATTCGGTGTGCTACTCGTTCTTAGGAGACAAAAGTATTTTCTGCCTGAATCAACTAAAGTGCGTGTTGTAAATATTCTAAGAGTTCTCATTTATATTACTGTGATATTGCATAAGGTGATTTAAATTCCATCCTGTATACTTATCTTCAATATGACAAAAATTTTATAAGATTGATATTCAATGTAAAGAAATCTCAACATATCGCACAGTACTTGAGCAAATTGTCTTGGTAACGTCCGATAAAACAAAGGGAACTGCATGTGTTGCTATTACTTTTAAAAGTCATGAGGCAACATGGGCCAATACACCTGTACCTCAGTGTTCTTTCGTTGCGTTCACGCCATGGCATCAATACTAGGTTCCNAAATATCTTCAACAGATTGCGCCTAGTTACATATATATTAAAATTCTAAAATTACGTTCCCAAATGCAACAATATCTCTGTTCTTACTTGCAAAAAGATTTATCTAATATGTCTGCACCAAACGTGGTTTTAAACTGCCATGTTAAGAGAGAAAAGACTCATTTAATAGACAATTCTTCGNTCTGCACCAAACGTGGTTTTAAACTGCCATGTTAAGAGAGAAAAGACTCATTTAATAGACAATTCTTCGTTCATTTAATAAATCTACATTTCATATTTGGGCGTATTGTAAATTCTAAGTTAGCCAAATGAGGTACGTAGGTTTTAGTGTCGTGTTTCATATTTCAATATAGATGTGAAGACTTTAAAATGCACGATTTTTTAATATTTCTGTCGAATAAATTAAATCTAAAAAGCTAAATATTTCTAATTTCATTTTTAAGTGCGTCTTACTAACCGTTTTTGTAAAAAACCAATTACTTTTAATAATTGTAAATATAGTTATTATTTTGAAACATTGTAATTTATGTTATTACTATTTCAGTGCTATTTTGAAACAGGTTTTTGTTATGCAAGTTTTGTAAAGTTGGCACAATCGCAATTAACGGGTTAAATCTAGGCGTGTCAATTAGAGCGCTCATAACATTATATTATTTTGGTGTTAGTTAATCTAATCATTTGTATACATATTAATTCCTTTGACTGTATCATAACGCCATTTCATAACGAAAAGTTATAAATAGTTCCCTAGTAAAATATTTTATTAGAAAAATTAATTAAGTAAATAAATCATTATCACCAACACAATACTTATATAGATTGAGTCGTTAATTCATGCAAACCCAGCGTGAGTAGAAACCTTAGCACCAATAAATAAGGACACATATATATGACACAGTGCCAAATGTATATTTCTTCGTCACCTTCACAACTTTCTAAGATCTTATTTTTACTAAACAAGAATCTGAATTCTGTTACTTCATGGTCTGAAGAAAACTGTATTTTTCTTAACGCGGAAAAGTAGCAACCAATATTAACAGGAAGCAAACACTTTCTTCCTGGCAGTAGACAGGGGAATATTTACCGAGATAAAAATAAACAGTAATGTTACATATTTCACCAAAACTGTGCAGAATATGGTGGTCGTGCTCCACGAGAATTTGACACGCTATGAACATATGAAGCCGGTCAGTAAGAAAATATTCGGTGTGCTACTCGTTCTTAGGAGACAAAAGTATTTTCTGCCTGAGTCAACTAAAGTGCGTGATGTAAATATTCTAAGAGTTTCGCATTTATATTACTGTGATATTGCATAAGGTGATTTAAATTCCATCCTGTATACTTAACTTCAATTTGACAAAAATTGTATCAGATTGATATTCAATGTAAATAAATCTCAACATATCGCACAGTACTTGAGCAAATTGTCTTGGTAACGTCCGATAAAACAAAGGGAACTGCATGTGTTGCTATTACTTTTAAAAGTCATTAGGCAACATGGGCCAATACACCTGTACCTCAGTGTTCTTTCGTTGCGTTCACGCCATGGCATCAATACTAGGTTCCGTAACTCCCTCCTCCTTACTATTCCGCATCATAAGTCTGATCTTTACTAACGATCGTTTTCTGTTGGATCTGTTCGGCTCTGGAACAAACTTCCCGTGAACCTATAACGATAAACATTATTGAAAATGTTCATAAAGCTTGTACTAAAATTTATCTCTCCAGTGAATACCCAAGGTATCGAATAAATTCTACTCCTTGGTTTTTCTCCTTCATACAAACCTGACGCATAAATATGTGCGAGTGTGTGTGTTGGTGGGCGAGTTTGTGTGTATGGATAGGTGTAAAAGATAAATGCATGTGTTTTTCTTTTTTGTAATGTCCTTATAGCATAATGTTTTATGGGTTTTTTCTTTGAGTAAAATACAATTTTAANATAAATGCATGTGTTTTTCTTTTTTGTAATGTCCTTATAGCATAATGTTTTATGGGTTTTTTCTTTGAGTAAAATAAAATTTTTANGATAAATGCATGTGTTTTTCTTTTTTGTAATGTCCTTATAGCATAATGTTTTATGGGTTTTTTCTTTGAGTAAAATACAATTTTTAATTTGCAATTGTTAAGCAGTTCTTTTGTCAAGTGAATCTATACATACTTCATATTGAATTTTCTGTTAGGTTGGCAACATACTTGAATTTTTACTGTTTTTGCATTGAAGAAGCAAAAATTTCATTTCGTAATTACAATTATTACTTATTATTTGAATAAAATATTACTTGTTATCTGTGTCCAATGGTAGACGACGGCATATGGCCTTAAATTCGCGACATAAATCAAGACGACTATTTTTATTATTACAGTGATTTCTGATGGTGGTAGACGGCCTGGAACATTGCGACAGGAAATGTGTTTTACAAAGTTAAATCGGAAAGCACTGGTGATTAAGCAATGAAAATTTATTTACAGTTAACAAGGCAGATTATCACAGAAATCGGCATTATGGAGAGTACAGTTCTTCATATGTTAGGGGACCCTCCATATGCATAGAACTTTGTAACCCTATGTTTGGAAAATGTTGGCATGATATGTTAGATATAGAAACGGAAAAAGCAAAAGTAAAGGTAGCCTTGTTAGTATACGCTAATCCCTGCCATTTCCTGGGAAGTAGGCAGCATGCAACACTATCGTTTATGACTTGTGCCTAGGTAATGTCCCTTTACTAAAGCAACAGTATTTTATAAAATTGTGGACAGTCGAGGAGTTACTGTGTGGCAAGTGCCCTATTTTACTGGTTACAGTTATCCTACTCATTAGCGACGAGGTTGCCTGCCCAATATCCATTGCTTTAGTAGTTTACACAGCAGACAGTTCTTCAACAGTGTGTGTAACAGTAAAAAAACACTAACATTTTGTGACTACTGGGTAGGTGGTAACTAAGCCTATGTTGTATATAATAGATTGCAACGTGCCCTCACAGAATATGTCAACAAAGAGCCGTTGTCTGAGGAGGTATCATGGTACAGAGTTTGTGGAAATGTTCTCATTAATAATCATTCCTGGAAGAAAATTTATAAGATGAACGTATTTGAAACTGCCATAAGTTTATCGCGTGACATTGAAAGATTTCTAAGATCATGAACAACTTTGCTGAAATAACTAAAATCTTTTGACTATTCAGTTTGTCGTTTTATTATGGTATTGTTTTTTTATTTCTGAATGATTGCACATTTTTTTATCATGTTTACAGTTTCCGTTGCAGAAGATTTACATAGAAACTGTTACCATAACATTTTGTGTAGAGAAATCGAGGATGGTAAATCAATAATTTTTTTTTACTGATTAAACTTTTAAGGTTTGGTTTTGATTTCATTGTGTACCTTCAGTAGTTATATGTAACAAAAATACATTTTAAGCTACAACTAACTTAGTTAATAATTGTTAGGACAAGTTATGTGATATGAATGAGATTTGTTATTTTATTGGAGGAAATTACAATAGCTTTACATGCAAGTAATAAAAGTTCCAAAACAAATTATTAATTTTGTAGACAGAGTATATATGATACTCAAATGAATTGAAAATATTTATTTAATGTGTGATCTATAAGATTAATAAATCACAAAGTAATATTTCTGTGTTTATTATACTGGGAACTTTTAAAACGTGTGCTTTAATTTGAAGGTGAAATATAAATGGTTATTAATTGTCTTTTTAAGTTAAACTATAATTTATCATCAGATTTCTTGTAATGTAACCAATGACGGCCAAGTAATTTTTGATTTCATACATCAAAAGGACACCATATCTAACATGGTGCAATAAGACTGGTTAATGATTTTGTGATACCGAGTATCGTTGCTCACGTGAGTACTTATCGTCTCATTTGACGCCGTGGGAATGAAACGCGGCTATATCACTAAGGTAGCTTGTGTGCGGACAGTGATATACACAACTCTTAAATTAAAAAATGTGACTGAATATGTAAAGTTGCCATACGGCTTTCGTGAAAACGGAGTACATACATTGTACCAGAGAGAGGCAACAGAAAAGTAAAGGATCGTTACTAAACAAGAATGGACGGCGTAGCGAAGTGGAACTGGTGGTCGCCGTGGATACTGCTCTTCCTTTGAATTAATGTCACATAATTTAAGGGCAACGTAACATGCAGCTGAATCATTTTTATGTTGCAGTAAAATTTCCAAAAATGTCTCGTAATTCTACAAGAATAATAAGAATCGCAATAACCAAAGCAAATAACCATACTTCCACCATAGTTATCGTTCACTCGTTAAGGAAATTGGAAATTTCCTGTTGCATTATAGTCTACAGGTTTTAATATTTGCCAATTGTATGAGAATGTTCATAAAAATCAATTTGCACAGTCGCTTTAAGTTTAACATATCCTACGGATCATTATTCATGTACACAGTAAATGGAGGTCGAGAAGAATTTATTTTCGACCTTACGACGTTTTGTGTATCGACGTAGAGGCTACTCACAAAACTTCCTATTTTGATACATTTTTTGGTACAACACATTATTTTATGTATAGCTCTGCGAAGATAAGGGGGTATGAATGTCATGCGGAAGTTAAATAGTGCTCTTTTCAAAAACTATACTGGTACCAGTTTTAAGATGGCATCGGCAGTNCATTTTTTGGTACAACACATTATTTTATGTATAGCTCTGCGAAGATAAGGGGGTATGAATGTCATGCGGAAGTTAATTAGTGCTCTTTTCAAAAACTATACTGGTACCAGTTTTAAGATGGCATCGGCAGTAAGGAATTTCATATTGTATTTCACCTCTTTCAAGAATTATCTGACATGAAAGACTCCAACTTTTAGGAAAGTTGAAAAAGGATAACGAATTGCAGACAAACTGGTACTACTAATTTCTGTGTAATTGCTTAACAATAGTCAGGCATCCACGTAAACAAGAACGAATAAGATCGGTTCTGGAATATGTAAATATATTAAGTATGAACACTGATTCTTGCTCCGCTATCTCAGTATAATTAAATAAGCCGCGAAGACATAAACCTCCACATTTTTAAGGTGTTTATGACGTTAACTACCTAATTAAATGTGACCGAATGATTAATTGGAGCACACGCTATCTGTGAGAGAAGGTTAAGTTAATATGTAACATGAAATTTGAAGCTTCGGTCATATGACCAACCTCTTTTGCGGTAGAGCTGCACAATAAGGGGAATACTAAAGAATAAATCATTGGTTTTTTAATGCGTTATATATTTCATAGTTTAAGGAACTGATGGCCAGTAATATAATCTGAATTTTTAATGAACGCATAGGAATGTCAAGACTATTATCGTCTAGTGTTTCAGCCGGAGATTACGCAGTAGGGATGAAGCTGTTTAACAGAACAGACAAGAGATGGTCACTTTGTAAAAACCCATTTTCCATTCTAAATTAATTTTCACAGTACTATGCTAATTAAATCTGCATTATTGAACGATGTGATTCTTTTTGCATTCTAGTGTATATCTCAAAACTAAGATCAACTTTCTTCCTTATGAGTAAAGCCAATGACGATGGTGTGTATTGAATCGCTATAATGTATGCCTTATGTCAGATTGGTTTCGCTAGTTTTAAGTGTGATACATCTACGACATTTGAAGACATATACACAGAAGAGCCAAAAAAACTTGTACACCTGCCAAATATCGTGAACCATCCCCCCCTCCCCCTTCCTGCGGAACACGCAGAAGTGCCGCAAGTCGACGTGGCATGGACTCGACTAATGTCTGAAGGTATCAGGAGGCACTTCACACCATGAATCCTGCAGGGCAGTCCACACATTTAATCTACACCAATTTGAGAAAGTGTTGCACGTCTGTCACCTTAAATGATTCTCGTCAGTCGTCGTTTGACCCGTTTTATCATGATCTTTTCCCGGCCGCAAAGATGTCGAAGCTCTGATGTTTTACTGGATTCCCGATATTTACGGTACACTCGTGAAATTGTCGTACGCAAACATCCAAATGTTATCGCTACCTCGAAGTTGCTATGTCCCATATCTCGTGCGCCGACTATAACATCACGTTAAAACCCACTTAAATCTTGATAACCTTCCATTGTATCAGTAGTAACCGATTTAGCTGCCGACTGTATCGCGTTACTGTGATTGGTTCCATACCTCTGTTATTTACAAACACACTCCTAAACCAGTTCTTTTTTGCCTCTTCAGTGTAAGACAAAGCGTCTGGCGAAGTTGCTAGATCGTATACTGCTTCACAGCATGCACATACTGCTTGCACATACCGGAGTTAGCATTTACAGTACGTCATGTATCTTGAATAAGTTACCCGCGATCCTCTACATGGTCTACGCCAGATGCGTAGAACTGTGCCTTCAAGTGACCCCACAAGTAGAAGTCGGCTGGGTTTATATTTGGTAATCTAGGTGACCAACCCTTTGACCCACCGCGGCCAATCCATCTGGCTGGGTACCGCGCAACCATTTACTGCCTTGCTGTGCCACTTAAGTGCGATGGTGGACCATCGTGCATGCACCACATGTCATCTCGTAAATTAAGTGCTACATCGTTTAACTAGTTGTAGCAGGTCGTTGTCCAAGAAGTGCCAATTGGAAGCTCCAGAGACCCGTAGGGGAAGGATGTGTGGCACTATTATAATCGCATTGATATTAATCGCCCACGTGTGCAGAGAAAATATACATTAAATGTATTATTACCGTACTAAATATGGGTTGATATGTGCCCTCACATGCTTATTTTGGACGCTGAAGACACCTTGCGCCGTGAAGGATGCTTCGTCGGCGAATAGTGCAGTGCCGTAGAAACCTGGGGTTCACCTAATTTGACCTTGCAAGCACTCATAATACTATAAACGGGAAGCATGGTAAGGGGTAAGAAGTGCTTGTACTAGCTGGTAGTGATATATTCCTGGAGTGCTGACACGTTGATAAGCTTCAACAAAGTTCAAAACATCACGATCGATGTCTTACCGTTGTCGGCCAATATCGTGGTAACTTGTGAGTACAGTTCCTGTTTCACGCAAAAGCCGATGAACTGAAGTGAATGCGCGTGCATCTGGTAAATATCGAGATGGAAACTTTTCGGCTTATCGACAACGTGCAGCTGTTGCATTATACCTTATTTCACCAAGAGTGTGATTCATGTCTATCAGTTCCTCACACACACTGTGAAGAACTGTCTGCTGTGTAAACTACTAAAGCAATGGATATTGGGCAGGCAACCTCGTCGCTAATGAGTAGGATAACTGTAGCCAGTAAAATAGGGCACTTGCCACACAGTAACTCCTCGACTGTCCACAATTTTATAAAATCCTGTTGCTTTAGTAAAGGGACATTACCTAGGCACAAGTCATAAACGATAGTGTTGCATGCTGCCTACTTCCCAGGAAATGGCAGGGATTAGCGTATACTAACAAGGCTACCTTTACTTTTGCTTTTTCCGTGTCTATATGTAACATATCATGCCAACATTTTTCAAACATAGGGTTACAAATTTCTATGCATATGGAGGGTCCCTTAACATATGAAGAACTGTACTCTCCATAATGCCGATTTCTGTGATAATCTGCCTTGTTAACTGTAAATAAATTTTCATTGCTTAATCACCAGTGCTTTCCGATTTAACTTTGCAAAACACATTTCCTGTCGCAATGTTCCAGGCCGTCTACCACCATCAGAAATCACTGTAATAATAAAAATAGTCGTCNAATTTCATATTGTATTTCACCTCTTTCAAGAATTATCTGACATGAAAGACTCCAACTTTTAGGAAAGTTGAAAAAGGATAACGAATTGCAGACAAACTGGTACTACTAATTTCTGTGTAATTGCTTAACAATAGTCAGGCTTCCACGTAAACAAGAACGAATAAGATCGGTTCTGTAATATGTAAATATATTAAGTATGAACACTGATTCTTGCTCCGCTATCTCAGTATAATTAAATAAGCCACGAAGACATAAACCTCCACATTTTTAAGGTGTTTATGACGTTAACTACCTAATTAAATGTGACCGAATGATTAATTTGAGCACACGCTATCTGTGAGAGAAGGTTAATTTAATATGTAACATGAAATTTGAAGCTTCGGTGATATGACCAACCTCTTTTGCGGTAGAGCTGCACAATAAGGGGAATACTAAAGAATGAATCATTGGTTTTTTAATGCGTTCTATATTTCATAGTTTAAAAAACTGATGGTCATTAATATAATCTGAATTGTTAATGAACGCATAGGAATGTCAAGGCTATTATCGTCTAGTGTTTCAGCCGGAGATTACGCAGTAAGGATGAAGCTTTTTAACAGAACAGACAAGAGATGGTCACTTTGTAAAAACCCATTTTCCATTCTAAATTAATTTTCACAGTACTATGCTAATTAAATCTGCATTATTGAACGATGTGATTCTTTTTGCATTCTAGTGTATATCTCAAAACTAAGATCAACTCCCTTCCTTATGAGTAAAGCCAATGACGATGGTGTGTATTGAATCGCTATAAGGTATGCCTTATGTCAGATTGGTTTCGCTAGTTTTAAGTGTGATACATCTACGACATTTGAAGACATATACACAGAAGAGCCAAAAAAAACTTGTACACCTGCCAAATATCGTGAACCATCCCCCCCCTCCCCCTTCCTGCGGAACACGCAGAAGTGCCGCAAGTCGACGTGGCATGGACTCGACTAATGTCTGAAGGTAGGCAGGAGGCATTTCACACATTATGAATCCTGCAGGGCAGTCCACACATTTAATCTACGCCAATTTGAGAAAGTGTTGCACGTCTGTCACCTTAAATGATTCTCGTCAGTCGTCGTTTGACCCGTTCTTTCATGATTTTTTCCCGGCCGCAGACATGTAGAAGCTCTGATGTTTTACTGGATTTCCCAATATTTACGGTACACTCGTGAAATGGTCGTACGCAAACATCCAAATGTTATCGCTACCTCGAAGTTGCTATGTCCCATATCTCGTGCGCCGACTATAACATCACGTTAAAACCCACTTAAATCTTGATAACCTTCCATTCTATCAGTAGTAACCGATTTAGCTGCCGACCGCATCGCGTTACTGTGATTGGTTCTATACCTCTGTTATTTGCATACGCAACGCATACACCAGTTTTTTTGGCTCTTAAGTTTAGAAAGAATATTCATTATCTTGTGTAGTATTTAATATATTAGCTCATAAGATTAGATATAATCGTAAGCTATGTTCCTATCTCTCTTGGAACATGAAGTACGATTATGATATTGTTTACTTTCGGTTTTAGAATTCGCTGCCTTGGGTTATAGCGGAGGTGGACCTTAACTTTTGTCGACTGGTTCTTTAAAAATATCCTATACCAAATAGTTTATTCTCTATTTGTTTCGGACTCCTGTCGACTGTAGTCGGAGTGTGACAATGGGTTCGTTATTTTTGTTTAATTCGTGCGTCGTCTGGAAACCGCGCTATTCTGAAAGTGTTATAGAGACGAGAGTAATATATGTAAATATATTCACCTCCAAATAGTTTTGTAGCACGAAGGTTAATGAGATACGCGCTTGTTCATTACCCAAGATATATTATGTAATAAAAATTCACTCCTTACATACGACCACGCGTATCATTGCCATGCCTAAATGTAATGTGCCTACTACTATCGCAGCGAACGTCCTTCATGAGCAACCAAGTTGCAGGTGGTGCTAAACATTTCTGAGATATATATACAAACATAAAGTAAATTGTAAATTGGAAAGTGTGTGTTAGAGAATTTGCGGGTAATACTGGTGGCCGCAAAATACATTGTAGAAATTACTGCAATCAGTTAAACATATATTAATCCGGAAGATTTTAAACCTGATAATATATATTCAATGGAGGGAGGCCAACGCAAGCTTTGACATAAAAATCATTTGAAAAGGATTTTTTTATTTTAATAAGGACTCGATTTTGAGTTATCAGTACCCTACTCGAGAGTGAACAAAAATAACGTACGATTTTGGCCTCTTTCTATAAACCAGTCAGGCGCATATTTTTTGTCACTCTTTTCATTGTTAGACTGTAAGTACGAATTAAAATATATTATTGTGAAACATGTAACGACATGGTTTCCCAAAAATGTCTCATTCTGGCATAACGCTAATGTACACCAATTACTAAGTATTTTCCACAATTCATTAATTATTACTTAAGCGAAACATAAGAAAATTTCTCCTCAAAAAAAAAAGGAAAAAATTACTTCATTTTAGAACAATAGAATTATAAAGGTGTCAGTTAGCAGTCTTAAATAGTATAATTGAGGCACACGTGATTATTTGCCCCATTTAAAAGAGCTACCACTATAAGAAAATGTTATCCAAACACCATCACCAATGGTTCATTTTATCACACGTAATTGATGAAATATAATAATAAAAAAATTTAATTAGATGAATGTTTCTATATAATATTATTAGCTACAAAACACTTGTTAATAATGGTTTAATAATTGCGTTTCTAGTATTACGCTCCACGGCTCCTGTCATCGAACGTGTCAAAATACACTACTTACCTAAGCAGCACGAGATATCTCTGAGCAATGCTTCATCGTCTCAGCGTACAAGACATTTAGTGTACAATAATTTGAATGTAAATTTGTTTCCCTTATATTGTTGGGAATATAAAGATTAATTTTCTCTCCCAACCCCTCGCAGATAAATATTTTCACTGATTAATTTTTGAAGCAATATATTATAGCGAAAAAAATAATTTGTAATTTTTTCCATAACAAGCTAAATGCATAAATATGTAACATAGCTGAAACAGTTGATATAAATTTCGGTTCTTTTCTTGGTGGTGGGGGGATAAATTAAATATAAAATATTTTGTCATCTTTTTGCGCTGTAAGATCACAGGTTAAATAAGTAAATACAAATAATTTACTATCTAAAACTCTCTTATTATTATGCCAGAACATGCATTGTTTATTTGAGTGAGCATTAAAAACATCGCATTTTCGTAACGTTATGAAAACAAAATCGTTTGTCTCATTTAAAATCTTCCTTATTTTATAAAATAAAAATGTTCAGTAGTGAGTTGTTAATAACCGTGTTATGTGTGCAGCATTAACTGCAAAGATGGACGGCCAAAGGCGGTATGACTAATGGCGGAAATCACTCCCTGTACTAGGCGGGTGGCCACCCAGTGCTAGATGAATGGCGTGTTCTCTGGACGTGATGTCACACACAGTATCCTCTCTCCTTTGACCTTTCCTCTTCCACGCCCCTTCTCTGCCGTGTTCTACTTCTCACTGTATGTTAACCCAGCTTGCAATCTGGTGTCTGGCCTATGTTACATCCCAGCTGGAACCCTTGCTTCTCCTACATATTGTAGGGATCCACTTCCTTTTCAAGCAACGGTGGTCTGATCTTGCTTTTCATGTGCTTTTCCTGCCTACATGTCCGCTATATATTGAGCCTCTGTTTTTTTCACTCTGTACACTTTCGTGTTTATAAGGTGATTTTGTTTAGATACATGATCGTTAAGCTGTTAACAAAAAACGAAAATTTATGCCCGAATCCCAGACTTAACAAGCTAAATATTTGAATCGGTATTATGACGTGAGTAATCAGTTTATATAATTTGAAATAGGTGATAATTATAATGTGTTTTGCAACAGATTTATTATAATTGTTTCCAGATGCATTATGCGAGAATGTCGTCTTATATTTTTTATAATTATTTAGTGCAGTGTGTAATAGCTTAACGTTAATAAATCGGTATGTTCTGTTATCAAATATAATTTTCTCTTATATAATATATTGCAATCAAATTTTATTTTTTTGACCTGCATCGCATATTCCGCAGAAATAAACCCACAATTATTTAGTGTCAAAATTGTGCAAATTTGGGAAATTCCCTACGTTCTTAATTATTCCCAGAGAAAAGAGACGAACGCTACGACGGATTTATTGCAAACACGTTTACCACTTACGCTTTCTCTCCATACCTAAAAAATGTTGTGGGAAATATGTGGACAATTTCTTGGATTGTACTTCCCCAAGTAAAGACCCATACTATTTTAAGGTATAAGAATCTTGAAAAGTCGTTTTTGGTCATATTAAAGGACGACAAATAATTGTGTTCAATTAGCTATGTAATATCAAACTAAAAATATTCCGCAAATTTACCACGTCATATACGCGTACAGAGAAAGCAGCCCCAGGAACAAAATTTTGTTTGGCCAAACTTGGCTCAAGTTGGGTTCTACCGTTGGACCTACGATGCCATATTACTTTGGCCCAACAACAGAACACAGATAAAAGAAAAACTGCATTTGGTAAGCTCTATGTCCTGTGAAAATTAATACGTTTTTCCATTATAAAAATTATTCTCTATTTTTTAATCTACGTTTGCTGTACTATGTTGGCCCAATGCTGACCAAACGCCGACAGTTTGTTTTCAACAAGTAACTTAACACATCACCAACGAAGTCGATTTAAATAAGACATATTTTGTGTTTTAAAAACATTGATTTTAAACAAAATGTACCAAATTATGGTGTTATTTTATCAGAACAATGGCAATTTTTGTTGTTGGCTTAATGTTGTTAAAATAATGTTGCTCAACAAAAGTTTACATAACCACATGCCAAAAGTGAGTTTTGCTCCAAGTAACCAACACATCACCAACGAAGTCAATTCTAAAATGGAAATGGTTTGTATGCCTTCAGGTACGCTTTTAAAATATCACAGGAAATTATAGTGGTATTTTATTAGAAATTTAGCGATTACCTTCTTTGGCATACTGTTGACTACAAAATGTTGGCAACAAATGTCAACATACGGAATGCCAACAGTATAATTTCCAAGTTACTAACAAATAACGAAACTAGTTCAATTTTAAACACAAATTATGAGTCCGTTAAAAACCTAGCTGTTAAAAATTAAATATCGTTACTTAGTTTATTTATAAATATGATGATTAACACTTTTTACATAATCTTGGTTAAACAACGTTGGCCTAACTTAACATCTATTACCAATTACCAACCATTGTGTTCCTAGCATTAACACAAAATATAACAAACTAATCATTTTTAAAGAGAAATATCTCACATCACGAAAAACTTTCATATGGTATAATATACGAGAACGTCACATTGTTTTCATTATATAAAGTTGTACCTTACCTTATCATAAAATAATGATTGCCCAATGTTAGTGCAACAGAAAAATAAACACCTAACAGCAAGATTATCCTCTTGTTACAAAAAAACAACCATTTAAAATTGCACTTGCCATAGGTTATGGCATTTTCTTATTAATGACACAATTGTCTGTAAGTGTTAAGTGTTGTTTTACCATTTTTCAGGTAGCAAATTTTTGTTGGAATTGTTCTTCGGTCATACGTTGTATATATGTGCATGATCCAACCCAACCTATAGCTAACTTTTCCAACCAATGGCCAACGTTGGGCGAATATAGATTGTTGAAGTTGTCTAACATTTGCACAGGGTGGGTGAAAAATATTCTGAATTTCTGATCTGTATATCGGAAAATTAATATATTTGCAGACATGAATACGGTATTTTTTATATTACGTATAGGTAAAAATCCATTACAGGGTAGAAAGTGTAATGAAAAATGTATAAAACTGTTAAAAGATAAATTTCACTGTTTTGAAATGATATTTGTTTTCGTGTTGAAACATACTATGTACTCTTAAAATAAACTCATTTGCAAAAAATTGTAAGAATGAAGGTGCCATCGCTGGTTAACGTAAGTAGGTACGGGTACAGAAATGGTAGTATGTATACGGAAAACATAAAAAAATTGTACCACACCAAGCATGAATTGCAGGCGACTTGCAAATGCATAAAATTATTAGTATGACGTTGAGCCACGTGTAGCACGAGGACAGGCCACGATACGGTCGGGAATAGATGCCTGTGCTATGTGGGCCGGGTATCATCCTGCTGGAAAATGAGGTTGTTAAGCTGCACCAGGAAGGGGGGTGCACATGGTCACAGAATTTCCTGGACGTATAGCCACGGCCTCAATGTTCCTTCAATAACCACCAGTACGGTAAGGGAATCGTATGAATGAAGCTGGGAAATTAACAATACGTTTCCGGACTCAAATTCACCTGTCGTCTTTATCCAGACAGGACCAAGATTCGTCACTGAACACCGCTCGTCACCGATTCACGAGTTATTATGCTGCCCGATCTCGGCAGATGGTCATGCGTGCTCGGTGATGCTTAAGTCTTTATGTAAAACGTGAGGCACAACAGCGACGAGAGATCCTGCTCTGGTAGCTGTATGGATATGGGGCTGGTGGACATAGGCACATCCTTAACTGCCGTGACATGTTCCTTGACGGTGCGCAACGACGTCCGTAGAGTGCTTAGAGCCTGTCGCACGAAGAAACGATCCTTGTTGCTGGTGGTTCTCCGGGGTTGACCCAAGCCTTCCTTGAAGTGTGTGTGCCCTCATGTTCCTACTGCCTCCAACACCAACTGACAGTGAAGGCAGAGCTGTTCACGTGGCGATTAATGCGCCGAAACGTCCCACCTGCCTCTCTGAGGCCGACGATGCGAACGTACTCACAAAATCATCCAGCTAGGAGAAGTCTTGTCAAATGCAACGTCGGGGCATGCTGCGTGTTCACTGAAAATTGACTCTGTAGCTTACATTGCTCACAACGGTGTTAAGACCATATTCGGAGTATTTTATCTATGAAAGATGGAGAGGCATGTTTGCCTCCTAGTGATACACCCGCACAAGCAAACCGCATTAACACACAAGTGGGACACAAGCCGGGCTATCGCAATACACTTTGGTAACCTTCGTTTTACTCGTGTTATTTGTTCGTGGTGTTAAGTTTTTTTTTAAGNCGCATTAACACACAAGTGGGACACAAGCCGGGCTATCGCAATACACTTTGGTAACCTTCGTTTTACTCGTGTTATTCGTTCGTGGTGTTCAGTTTTTTTTAATGAGTGCAGTTTATTTAAACGTGTTTATACTAGAAATATACTGCAGCCTAGACAGCACGGTAACTATACGTACAACTTACAAGTGCCCGGAGTTTTCAAGCCGGTGTTGGGTTGCCAGTCGGGAACTGCGATTTTCGTAACGGCAACATCCTTTAAGTGACCTCCGTCGCTTTGAAAACGACATTGACCCGAAGTATATGAGGCATCCTCTTGGGACTGCGAGATGGGCCGGCGCGATCGATTTATGACCTTTAAATGTTTTTACGAGGCTGGCGTGGATAGAGAAAGTTAAAGTCAATGTTTGGATTTTAGATATCAGGTTCAAACGCTAAGTGGCTGTCAACGACGGTTATCTTACATATAGTGGTCTTCGAACCACACGTAGGCTCGACGTCCATAAACTCTAATGTACTTCGACTTGAGTCAGAGCCAAATCCAGTCCTGCCTCCTAAATGCTTTAAATTTGTGTCTTAAAGAACACAGTTTGTTAAAACATTTAAAAGGCATACTACTTTCAAAGGCAAGCTTACTGTCATGTACCACAATTTCTATGTTTTTTTCAGGTGGAATACATGGATTAGTGTACACAGTTTTTAAAGAAGTTGTGTAGAGACAATTGTCATTCTCCATATCCTGTGCTACATGAGAAAAAGAAAAACATTTTAATTTATATGTTAACTTTAGTGGGGTAAAATAATAAAAAAAAAAATTAACTTTTTTATCACGCAACATAAAACACATCTTCAAACTTAATTTCTTAAAGAATAAATTAGATGAAAATTTAATTTACTTTCAGAATTAAGCCCNAAATTTTTTTACTTTCAGAATTAAGCTCTAAAAAATCTTATCACTCGGGACATGGGTTTTAGCGTTAGCAAGGCTGCCTCTTACGTAAAATATCTGAAACTCCTTAGTTTAAAGTGTTATTAATATTTTAATAAATGACGACGGTTTCGGATGTAAAATAAACTACAATGGAAATATAAATACTTTTTGAAAGTCAATTGTATGAAGTGCTACAATTTCTGTACAGCGAGTAACTAATACAAAATACCTCCTGAATTACATTTAAGAATTGAAATATTTTCTTGCGATCTTAAATTAATTTATTCCAAAGCAGAAAGTAAAGCATTTTGGAATCACAGTATCGATAAACAATAAACGGTAATATATAAATAAAAGTTTGGCATTTATTTTTTTATTTTATATTACTAATACCCGAAAACTGAAAGTTAATAGAGAACCCCTCACTCTTATGATCGAAAAATAGGTAGAAAATCAAGTAGCGAAAATTTATCTGTACACCTATTACGAAAAGTGAATTTATTAAGAGCTGCCTATTTTCTATTTACTGTGGAANTGAAAGTGAATAGAGAACCCCTCACTCTTATGATCGAAAAATAGGTAGAAAATCAAGTAGCGAAAATTTATCTGTAGACCTATTACGAAAAGTGAATTTATTAAGAGCTGCCTATTTTCTATTTACTGTGGCAAACTCCAACACCAGAGTACAAGTATTCTTATAAAAATGCCGTATTTACTTGTATTCAAGAAGAGACTGTAAATAGGTGAATTATTGCAATATTTTATTTGTAGAAGCTGTGTCGCTAATGGTCGCTTGTTTTGGATCAACTCGTAAGTCCTCGGCAGTAATAGGATCTAAGAGAATGCACTCAAAAACATTTAACTCGGGATGGCTCAACGTACCTGATGTGCTCAGTAGTTGCGACCACTAATCATAAACATAAACATTCATTTATGCGAGCCGATAAACATGTTACATTTATAGACATATCGTATGCCAAATTGAATACCTATATTTATTATCCGATTTGCAATTAATAAAATGTTATTTATTCCTTCCGAAATTATACATACAGCATTGTGAATCACTAAAGAATTGTCACATTCATTTATCACATTCCCAGTATTCTCTCTTCCAACTCCAATTCATAAACGGTATCCGAATCTTTCACTTAAGCATTGACAGAACAGATATGTAGCCATATTTATGATTCAAGGATTTTTAAAAGTACTAATTATATATATATACATACAGGGGAAGGACAAAATAATATGAACCCCTGACAAATACACAATATTTATTTATTTAAAAGGTATTGGGCAACCATTTGCTTTTAGAACAGCTGCAATTCTTCGCGGAATAGATTCGTAGTGTGTCTGAATAGTTTCCAACGGAATGTTGTCCCATTCTTCTACCAAAACATCCGCCAATTTCTTCAATGATGTTGGGGACGGAAATCTGCTCCTCACTATCTGCTCTAAAACTTCCCATAATGGTTCAATTATGTTGAGGTCTGGCCAGGGAAGATGTCTGATGATATTCTGATGCTCCTCAAACCAAGACTGAACATTTTTGCCTGTGTGTACGGGTGCATTTTCATCTTGGAATATGGCAGTGTTTAGCAGCAATATGCTAGTAATAGTAAGAACTTTCTCATTGAGGATGTTGAGATATTCATCCGCAGTAATCCGGCCAGTGATGTNAATATGGCAGTGTTTGGCAGCAATATGCTAGTCATAGTAAGAACTTCCTCATTGAGGATGTTGAGATATTCATCCGCAGTAATCCGGCCAGTGATGTGAATGAGAGGACCAACTGAATACCACCATATAGCCGCCCAAATCATAACGGAACCTCCCCCATGCTTGAATGTTGTAAGCAGGCAGTCCGGATGGTAGGCTTCTTTTGGGGTTCACCATACATAAACCCGGTCGTTTGTAGGAAACAATGTAAACGATGATTCATCGGACCATACTACATTCTTCCAATCATCAAGTGTCCAGGTTTTATAATCGTGGCACCACTTCTTTCGCAGCTTAGTGTTGGCTTCCGTTATAAAGAGTTTCGCAATTGCAGCCCTTCCATGAATGTTAGCTTTGTGGAGCTCCCGCCGTACTGTTTTTGTCTAAACAGTATTACTCAAGTGAGTTTTGAGTTATGCTGTCACTTTTACCGCGGTAGTTTTATGTTGTCTGGCCACAATTATCTTTAATGTTCGTCTGTCTCTGTCAGTTAACTTTGGGTTTCGCCCACTATTCCTCTTTGCTGATGATGTTTTACCATGTTTTGTGTATGCTGTCACTACAGTGGATACTGTCGCTCGTGAAACGTTAAACAATTCAGCTTTTTTTCGTCACAGACGCTCCCGCTAACCGAGCAGCAACGAATTGCTCTCTTTCAAAGTCTGAGAGATGACACATTTCACTGATCGCTTGTTTCAACCGTCACGGAACAAAGTGTATAATACACTGAAATATAACCTACAAGACTTGGCACGTAAACTGTGCAATACATACGCGTCGCATTATTTACACGGAAGCAGTGTTGCCAAAATGCAACAAAATGTACTATATTGCATGCTGTCCATATTATTTAGTCCATCCCCTGTAAATACGCAACAGATGGTAGGAAATTAAACTCCCGATATACTGGGGGTGATTCCTTACGAAATTAAGGACGAATATATTAAGGACATATTATAACTGAACGGAATATTAAAGGAGATAGGAGTCTTTGAAAATTTTGTTTTGAAAACATATTTTTGCCGAATGCCTTGTACAACGCCTACATGTTTGCAGCAAATGTGACTTATGCTTCTCATGTTTCAGAGAAACATACGTAATGCTGGCCGCCCTCGGTTTGTGCGCACTGATTGGATTGAGGAAGTGATACGTCCGCACATCAACGACATACCCTACACTAGTACACAGCGGGCCAAATGGGCGTGTCTCATTTGACCGTGTGGGGCATACTGTGTATAAATAGCCATATTCCCTACCGATGGTGGAAAGTAGAGGTTATTAAGCCAAAATGCATTTTCACAAACTAATTTTCACAGACTCATATCACCTTTAATATTATCGTTAGTTATATGGTGCCCTGCATATGTCGGACTTTATTTTTCATAAGCAATTACCTCCCGCAGTTTGGGCTTTAAAGTTTCGGTCATCCCGTATGCATATTTATAAAGGACAATACCAAGCCCATCATTCAATAAGCGATCACCTGTACAAATCACATTACAAACATGGAATGGATAAGCATGTATAATTTTTTTCATAGGAAGAGTACGTTATGATTCAGGAAAAAATGGTTCTATGCCCTTAAGTCTTAGAACATACAAGGCCATCTCCGCTGTGTTTCGGTATTTAAATTACTTACTCATCATGGCAATCAACCCATCATTCTTTATGTTACTAAATCAGTATTTTCATCAAATTTAATATATTTCCAATAATCATTCCATTACTATCACAATATTACCACCAATATTACGATCAATTTCATAATATTTCAATTAGTGTTTTTATCTTTCCATCAATCCTCCAATCTGTCGTCCAATATTACGTCTAATATTTTCATCAATCTTCCAACCTTTTCATTAGTGTTTCAATCAGTCTTTCCATCAGTCTTCCAGTCTTTCGCCAATCTTTAAACCATTCTAACACTCTTTCAATCAGACTTTCCCTAAATCTTCCCATTTTTTCCGTCGATCTTTCACTTATTCGCCCAATCCTTGCATCAATCTCATAATTTTTCTCTCAATATTACAATAGTTAATTTTTTCTATACGACTTAAAATATTTATGTCAATCATTACTCCAATATTTTAATATTGCCATTCATATTTTTTAATTTTCTACCAGTCTTTCGATTATTCGTTCAATCCTTAGAACAGTATTCCAATCTTTTGATCAATCTTTCATCCATTAAATGTATCAATCTTGAAATATTCCAATAAGTACTTCAAAACTGCCAATAAATAGGTCCTTCAGTCTTTCAATTTGTCAGCCAATCCTTCGATCAATATTTTCAAACGAACATACAAGCCAGCAAACCAATTGTCCAGACAAAACAACCAGGTCAACCGAAAAGACCGAAAAACTATATGGCCAACAAGTATCATAAACATAACTCACAACCAAACCTCAATAACCAAAACTATAAATATATACGTAGATAAACGTACCTCTTATCATACCTCAAAAAGCATAACTTCATAAGATATCTTAAAAACATACATCTTAAAAGTGTACTTTATAATTCAGACATCAAAAAACCTGATCATAAGAAAAATACCTAAAAAAAAACTCAAAAACCTGCCTTAAAATTTGACTAAAAAAAACGCCTTAAAATTTACCTGTTAAAACCATTACTTACATAATTTCTCAAAAAAATTCCATAAAAATATAACTAATTAACATTTCTTATCAAAAGCCTCGTAACTTACCTCAAAAATCATACCTCGACAGTCGGGCCATGAAGATCAGGTCTCAAAATGAGTCGACAAGAACTGACTACAAGCTGTTATCAGACATTAAATATATCTCAAACATAACTCAGTAGATTGCNAGCCAATCCTTCGATCAATATTTTCAAACGAACATACAAGCCAGCAAACCAATTGTCCAGACAAAACAACCAGGTTAACCAAAAAGACCGAAAAACTATATGGCCAACAAGCATCATAAACATACCTCACAAACAAACCTCAATAACCAAAACTATAAATATATACGTAGATAAACGTACCTCTTATAATACCTCAAAAAGCATAACTTTATAATATATCTTAAAAAAATACATCCTAAAAGTGTGTACTTTATAATTCAGACATCAAAAAACCTGATCATAAGAAAAATACCTAAAAAAAAAAACTCAAAAACATGACTCAAAAACCTGCCTTAAAACTTGACTAAAAAAAAGCCTTAAAATTCACCTGTTAAAACCATTACTTAAATAATTCCTCAAAAAAATTCCATAAAAATATAACTAATAAACATTTCTTATCAATAGCCTCGTAACTTACCTCAAAAATCGTACCTCGACAGTCGGGCCATGAAGATCAGGTCTGAAAATGAGTCGACAAGAACTGACTACAAGCTGTTATCAGA
This sequence comes from Clitarchus hookeri, assembly GCA_002778355.1. Taxonomy (NCBI): domain Eukaryota; kingdom Metazoa; phylum Arthropoda; class Insecta; order Phasmatodea; family Phasmatidae; genus Clitarchus; species Clitarchus hookeri. Next base: position 35,568 of record NQII01003957.1, read on the forward strand.
CATTAAATATATCTCAAACATAACTCAGTAGATTGCNGTCGACAAGAACTGACTACAAGCTGTTATCAGACATTAAATATATCTCAAACATAACTCAGTAGATTGCTGGTCTCTGTGCTGGATGTTTGTGTGCTTCACAGAATTTTTAATTTTTTTGTCAAATCCAAGACCTCCTGTATGTAACTTTAAATGATTTGTCCAATTTTTTTTTGAAATTTTTTTAAATTTGGAATGTTTTCAGATTTATTTTTGAAACATTTTTTTATAAATTTTTTTATATTTTATGATACCGGGATTTTTGGTTTTTGGACGATTGAAGTTAATCCGAAAGTCAAGGGCACGAGTTCAAGGACATAGAAAAAGGGTCGAGATCAATGTCAACTCAAGATGGTAAACTGGTGAGTTCAATACATAACGACTGGTCGGCGCTGGCACCGGTCGTCCGTCCCCTTGGCAAAGACAGAACCAAACCTATCTACTTGTGTACATGCAGTAACTACCTAAGTTACACTTTAGTGTAAAAGGCTGTAAAAACCCAATTTAAACAAATGGCGAATGAAATATTTAATTAAAGCAGTTAGACAACTTTTTGACATAGAGTGAAGGTGATATAGTGAGATCCAAGGTCCATAGTTCCCATACCGACCCCGACCTTAGTTTGTACATGATTTTATGTCTTTCCACTTGCTTATACGCAAATTATATAAAGATTTAAACCATCTCCAAAGATGAGGTATGGTGAAGGGATCTTAGTTTGGTACCCGAAACTATAAAGAATAGTATTTCCTTTTGGTATTAGAAATATCTGGTTATTTTTCCAATGTTCGTAGAATGTGAACAGATCGTCGTCATGTGTTTACACAATGACACAGAGAGTTTCTGAAAGTGTAGAAAGTAATGGTATTAGAAATAAAATCGACAATATTGTATATATGAATTTATTTTCATATAATTTATATGTAAGAAATTTGCATTTCTCAAATGATTGCATGAGACATGTTGTTCAAACATTCACTCTTCTCATATCGGCGTACAGTGTAGCCGAAAACTTGTCGCAGTATCAATGCTGTGGGTGGGAACCAAGATGCTGGCCTCGGCTTCATATACCTCACAGTCAGTCGAAAACTCGGTACTCATAGTTCTTATTTATTACAATGGGAGACAGAGCGCTACCATATCAACGTTTACTATTAATTGGCTAAAGGAGAAATTCGTTACTTGTATCTATCACATCTCTAATAACATGAATCATTCCGAAGTATTATGTTTTTCTATGGTAGTTTAAAGCCAAATGCTTTCGGTTTCAGATATGTTTCATGTCTGAAAACAATTTCGGGTTTGGTTAGTATGACTTGATTTTGAAGCCTAATTTCTGAGGCCTGATTATTCAATCCTTATTAAATGTATGTTTTTGAGGCACATTTGGAGGCTAGTTTTTTTGTTCAACTTAAGCATGTTTAATGAGGTATGTTTAAAGGTACATTTTTTATTTTTTTTACGTCTGGTTGGCTGGTGGGCCTGGATGATATAGTTGTTTTGTATACACATTTGGTTGGCCATTTAAAAAAGATTATTTCGAATATTTGTCGAAATATTGGCAGAATGTCAGAAATATTTAAAATTAATCGAAAAAAATGTACGATTAAACGATTCATCGAAATATTGGCAGATTATTTGAAATATTGGACGAAAGATTATTCGGAAGATTGAAGAATTAATGGAAATAAAGAAATATTGATCGAATATTAATCAAAATATTGGAATACTTGTCAAAGAATAGGACGAAAGATCAAATGATAAATAAAAAATTTTGGCATTTTAACGAAAAGGTAATTTTGTTGAAAGGAGTACAAGATTGATTGAAGAATTGGAAAAAATAGTAATTATTAATGGAAAAATCGGAAGATCTTTAAAGATAGTCAAACATGTTAGAACATTAATGTAATTAAGAATAATTGAAATATTAATCGAAAGTTTGGAATATTTATGGAATTACTGAATGATTAGAGAAAATATTCAAGGATCGATCGAAATAGTGAAAAAATCATGGAATGAATGGAACATCTATAGAAATATTGCGAGATTAACCAAAAGATTGGCCCAAAGATTGATGGAAATACTATACGAAATATTAAAAGACTAAACAAAAGATTAAAATACTGACTGAAAGATTGGGAGAGTGATCGAAAGATCAATGGAAATCTGAGATATGAATCGATATTTTGATGGAAAATACGAATATTTTTGTGCAATTTCAAATATTGACTGACTGGTGTATTGATGCTTAAGAAGAGCGTGGAAGCACCTGAGCTGGCCTCCCATAATTAGGTACAACATGTGTTCTGGGCTCATTTAGGTGAAACATAAATATTATAGTTAGATAAAAAAAATACCAGTAGTATACTTATGCCTACATAACAATCGAAGCAAAATAATAATTGGCATATTGTGACATTGACTCAGAATTGCACTTGAGGATAAGCGAAATAGAATGTAGTTACCGCATAAGAGACTTCTGCAGGGTTCCGCAACAATCTATGTACAATTTAAGTAAGAATTACCAATATAAAATTATATTTTTATATACAAAAAATAAACATATAATTAATGCAGATACTTTACATCGCAATTCCTCTGCCTATATAAGTAACATGGCCACCATGAGGTCAGTGGTCATAAATTCTGACCACCATCGAGTACGTTCGAAAGCTTCCGAGCACAACAAAGTCATGCCGAGCATTTCCGTGTCTAGCCGAAAAAAGCGAGCCACCAAGGCACGCAGCTTCCATTAAAAAATAAGTTTTACAGTTTGCCCATTTATGCACTAATTACAAGTATGTGTTAATGAGAAACGTATGACATCAATAATATTTGTATAATAAAATTAACTAAAACTGGAAAAATTATTTTTCCACAAATAATTAGGTTCAAATTTTTTTTATGGAAAGAGGCTCTATATCTCTGATTGACTTAAAATTTTGTAAATGAGAAATTAGCATTAGTGCTTAAAGAGACAAAATCTTATAGAGGATTCGTATTTTTATGCAGTTACTGTTTCGGGAATTAGAGTTGGAATATTGTCAGAATAAAAGAAGCACAATTAGTCACATCAGGAAGGAAAGATATATTATTGAAACAAAAATTGTTTTATGACCAGTTTGCAAAGGTTTTGTATCAGAAAAACCAATCTGAGAAACTCCACCAATTTATTCTCACACGAAATAAAATGCAGAACTTTCACAGCACTTAATGACTAGCCAAAACCTTTGCTTAAAATAGTCTTTACTTAATGAGAAATACATGATTCCTTTTTTCTAATACCTCTCTTTAATTACGAGGATTGCACACATTAACATAAAAAGTTTAGAAGCACCGCGAGACTGCAAACAATGCCGGCAAATAATTTCAATATTCGCGCTGTAATAAAGTTCCTCATTTTTATGCTCATCACTTTTGACATTATAATAAATTTTATAATTAATTACATTACCGTTTGATAAAAAAATGCGTCGTTTTTACTAAGTAAGTTTGCAGTTTGCACTAGGGTGCAGTTTGGGCAGTAAAATTATTTCATTGTTAAGACTTACTGCTCGGAAAATGCTATGATTATGGTGCGTAAGCCGCTGGAAGAATGATTCTGAATACTAGGTGTAGATTGAAAATAGTTAATGCATTGGTCTGACGTCAAATGTAAATAAAAACTTTCGCCGAATTAATTTATCTGGAAGTAATCGCTTTATCAAGTTTTTCAAAAATTTCTCACATTTATACGAGGGCAAATCAATAAATAAGTTACACTTCCAAGTTATGGCCATGTATGAAACCACCTATACATAGGCAAGAAGGATATGACAACATACGATGTAAGTTCACTTTTCCAAATAGTCCCCAAGATACTGTAAATATTTCTCGGAACGGTCAACCAACTTTTCGATTCCTGATGCGTAGACATCTCCTCCAGCGCTATGTAACCACGCGGAGACAGCTGCTTTCACCTCCTCGTCGTTTCGGAATCGTCGTCCATCGAGATCCTTTTTCAGCTTACCGAAAACATGAAAATCGCATGGCGCTAAGTCTGGAATTTATGGAGGATGCTGCCATACCTCCCACTTGAATCGCTGCAGAAATTCGGACGTTTGGCGGGCCGTGTGAGGTGTTGCGTTATCGTGGAACAAAAACACACCGGCGCACACAAGGCCGGATTGCTAATTTACGAGGACAAAAAATGAAAAACTTCGTTGATTTAAAATAAATAAAAACACTTGGTATTAGGTAGTAGAATAGTAAAAAGACAGAACCGCAATGAAAATGTTTCTAGGAATTAACACAATAGCCAGTGCTGATACGCTTTGCCTCACTGTTTGTCGCACAGCAAGCTTGAGCCAGTTGCACCCATAACTTTGACGGAGTAACTACACATGTCTTGTGTCCTGTGTCCGAAAATAGTGAAGTTTAAAACATGGAAGGTGAAGCGTCAAGTGTGTATTTCTTATTATTATTGGTTTTTGTCAATTGTTTCAATAAATCAGGTAGTTATATTGATTTGAAAAAAGACATATGTCGTACCAAAAAAATAGATATAATTAATTTTGCAGACTTTTCACAAAACGTTACACGTAGTTCCATTACAAGTTAAAATTCCTAAGTGACAACAACTCATAACAATTACCAAAAATCAAATAACCGGTCCCATTCACTGCCCGTTTATTAAATAAAGCTGTTTATTTCCAGGCAGTTTCTGTCACCCTACTCTGCAAGAGAGAAAATTTCATAGAAATTAACTGTTTTTAGTGTTAAGAGACCCTATTTTTTTAAATTTTTGTCATTAAAATGTAATGAACGATTAGTACAGTACATACTGGAACAAATATTTAAGCATAACGTTTCCAATAACTCACTTTTCGCTGCGCACTGATTCGAACATAATAGTATGTACCATGGCGCCTCTGGAAGTCTCAGAAGGAAAAGAAGAAAACAATAAAATCTACTGGAAAAATCACACTCCGTCTTCGACAAGATATTGTCGTCCAATTTCGTTTCAATTAAAAAAAGAGAATAACGAGAACACTAACGATGAGTGTAATAACATTGAGAAGCAAATAAATCAATTTACACCTACATCCATAGTTTTGGGAGACAGAACAATGAATTTCAAGCACATTCTAATTTGCACAATGCTAGATGGCAAAACAATAAATGTTTTACCTGAAACAAAAATCACACATGTTTGTAACATTTGCAAAGCCACACCCGTCTTAATGAATGATTTACAAAATGTTAAAAGGAGAGTAGTTNCACACATGTTTGTAACATTTGCAAAGCCACACCCGTCTTAATGAATGATTTACAAAATGTTAAAAGGAGAGTAGTTGACACAAATACATACCGATTTTGTCTTACTATCTTCCATGCTCATCTGAGATGCTACGAAAATTTACTACATATATCTTATAAATTAGAACTAAAGCAATGGCAACNATCTTCCATGCTCATCTGAGATGCTACGAAAATTTACTACATATATCTTATAAATTAGAACTAAAGCAATGGCAACCCAGAGGCAAAGAAGCTCAAGAATTGGCTAAAGATAGGAAGAAAACTATCTGCAACGATTTTTTCAAAGAAATGGCCCTTGGTGTCTACCAACCAAAACAAGGAGGAGGTAATAGTAATGATGGTAGCCCGGCTATAAAGTTTTTCAAAAACCCTGAGCAAGTATCCCGAATAACATAAATCTCACAAACGTTGATTGGACGATTTTCAAATATTTTATGTGCAATTTCATGCAGTCCATTATATAAATGAAGAAAACTTAGGGACATATTGCTATGCCACAGCTGAAATGGCGGTAAATTTTTATGGTTGGTACAGAATGAGTGCAGGTGTACATAAGGTTTTGATCCACGGAGCTGATATAATAAAATCTCTTGCGTTACCCGTGGGACAACTATTGGAAGACGTAGTAGAAGCCAGACACAAAGACTGTACAAAGTTGAGACAGTCTCACTCAAGAAGAAAGTCTCGAATAAAAACAAATACAGACATTTTCCACTGGAAGTGTATATATCCAGGTCCTATAATTACAAGCAGAAGGAAAAAACCCAAGAAAACAAAAGAGGTTTTCAATGATGTCGTAGTTGGGATGTTGCGAGTGCCCACATTTCTCAGCGGAGTTGAGGATCATGTGAACGAAGATGAGGATGAATCTGATGAAAACGAGAATGATATTTAGAGCATATGATTTAAATTAAGATACTCCTTCGTATTCATGTAAATAAAAAAACAAAAAAAAACATTTTCTTGTTTTGTTTTTTTTTGTGGTACTTAAACCCCCTTAAAAGGTTTCTTTTTTATATTCACATCAAAAAGTTCAAGTTTAAACTTTGCCAAGTCAAATAGTCATATAAAACATAAAAATTATTTTTGTCCTCGTAAATTAGCAATCCGACCTTGTGTGCGGCGCTCAATTTTCCCCGGAGCTCCTCTTTAATTACTTTACGNTGTTTTCGGTAAGCTGAAAAAGGATCTCGGTGGACGACGATTCCGAAACGATGAGGAGGTGAAAGCAGCTGTCTCCGGGTGGTTACATAGCGCTGGAGAAGATGTCTACGCATCCGGAATCGAAAAGTTGGTTGACCGTTCCAAGAAATTAGAAATGTTTACGGTCTCTTGGGGACTATGTGGAAAAGTGAACTTACATTGTATGTTGTCATAGCCGTCTTGCCTATGTATAGGGGGTTTCACACATTGCCATAACGTGGAAGTGTAACTTATTTCTTGATTTGCCTTCTTATGTTATGTTATCTGTTTTTTTCAAGCAGTCATAATTTTCATGTCGACACGCACCTTGACTGATTTACAACGATTAACCATAATGACACAGTTTTATGGTATCAGACGTGTATATATTAATGACGCAATTAAGGTTGTATGCCGTGTTGCAGCGAACGGCACATCTTAAAATACTATAAGCAGCTGAATTAGAGACACTATCCATTTTGGCCAAATTGTACTTTGGTCGTCTCGTCGAATAGAAAAGGGACCAGCCACACCTGACTGGAATGATGGTAGACATTATACCGACCGTCTATGTAAACGTCGAGCACGGAATGGGACAGAAATAGTATCTAGGTGCATTTGGTTATAGCCAGATCGTTCTGTTGATGGTCAAATGTGTTTTTTATACTATTATTATAACTAACACGTCACTAGAGTACGATCTTTCATTTCACTACGTTAATTGTTCCTGTAATCGCGAAACCATGTAGATTTCCTTAATCATTTCGGTAATAGTTTTAGCGTGTATATTATTTGTGGAATTCAGAAGGCATACACATAAAAAAATTGCCTTATTTTATATACTTTCTTTTATATAAATCAAATGCTTACTTCTCCCCCATTTTGAAATATAAGTTGGAGTTTCCATTTTTGATTAATAATATTCATAAATATTAAATCACAACCCACTGCTTAATATTTTGTTATATTTTGGAATAACCGTTATTAAGTGTTTTTCTATTATGGTTTTGTTAATACTAGAGCTGTTCATATATCAGAATTACCCTCTGTATCGGTGCAATTTATGTTGCACGTATTTGTATCCAACTTTGAATCATCAGATTTAGTATAGGGTATCTACCATAATTTGTTCTNCAATTTATGTTGCACGTATTTGTATCCAACTTTGAATCATCAGATTTAGTATAGGGTATCTACCATAATTTGTTCTCCTTTTCAGTTATTGGATAAATAGTTGCAGAATAGTACTTCATTTGTTCAAGTGCTCCATTTTAAAACATTAATGGGTATTATTTGTTCTCAATAAAAGCCACTAACATATTGACGTGTGTGATGAATGACGTATCATTAGATTTACACATTTCGCATTTGTTTACATTCCGTTTTCATAAGTTATCCTCCAAATATTTTCCACTAAGTTGGTGTGACTGCGTCCTTTAAAATGTTGTTTTAATTTGACACCATACTAGTTTACTTGGTTTTTTTAAACACAATTTTTTCGTTTTCAAATTAATGTCCGTTCCTACAGAATCGCTGAATAGGGACTCAGCACAGAATAAAAGGTTTTCTAATCAACGTACACAACCAGTTTACTTCGAACAAAGATGTTATTATGACCAGAGATAATTCGGAGCTAACTGAAACATTTACAAAGCTTAACTTGCTTGAAGTGAAGTAGAGTAACGGTTTGTGGAAACAATGACGTTACCAATCAGCCTAGTGAATAAATATTAATTTCAATTAAATTGTAACAGTCGGCTTATTCATACCATTATTAAATTTTTCCGTTTTTTCATAATTGCATCTTATTAACTGCGCTTCTGTTTATTTATTACCAAAAAATAAATTTTAAGTTACAGTTTTCTGTAATTTATTACAGTAGCAGTACTTGAAAGACAGGTAGTGTGAGCAACATTCGTGACTCCACTCCTAGCTCGTGCCAGATGAAACTCAGTAGTTTTGGTAACGACGTTTCCTACCGCAAGCCGTATCAATTACAGATCAATCTCCCCGGAGTAGATTGCCTCTGGTCCGCACCACCGGCTCTCTGGCGCTGTGCGCATGTTTCCTGTTACTCCTCGTCTTGCTTCGTGCTGCCTTAGAGTGAGTTGCCTTTCCACATACTTGCAGGCGTTTCCGCACCAACTCAATGCGTAGCTGCATTGGAATCCCACATTTCTATGTAAATGCATTAAATATTGCCAATTATATAACTGCGTGTAATGTTCTTGGATACAGTATCATTTAGAGAACAAATGCCAGGTGCGTTTTAAATAATTTTTTGCGTACCAACTTTTTAAAGCAGAGGTTCTCAACCTTTTAAAGTCCATGCCCCCCTTTGAACTAATATATGTGGTCACGCCCCCACCCCCTTTTGATAAAATGATTTTGATTTACAATAGATAGAACTAAAATTTGAACGTATCTCTATAGTGCTGCTACAGGTTACATTAAAATTCAAGTATTTTAACATTAACTTTATTATTATAAATACATGNGTATCTCTATAGTGCTGCTACAGGTTACATTAAAATTCAAGTATTTTAACATTAACTTTATTATTATAAATACATGAAAAAAACAGATTGAAAAAAAATTTTGTATTTAAATACATAAACAATGTTATAAGAGAGTTTTAACTAAAATTTATTAATAAGTTTTAATTATACATANTTTTGTATTTAAATACATAAACAATGTTATAAGAGAGTTTTAACTAAAATTTATTAATAAGTTTTAATTATACATATGTTTGGAATTTTAATCATTTTTTACCCGAAAAATTTAATGAGACGGCTGGCACTGTTTGTCTTTCACAGGTTTGTTTATGTTTGGTTGCAACTGTGACAATACGCATCTCAAATCATTTTTAAAGTCTAATCGTGCTTAATATTTACATTTTATAACAGCTAGTGTAGAAAATCCTGCCTCACACAGATAGGTTGATGAAAACTGCACCAATAACTTTGCAGCTTCCAAACACACTTGTGGGAACGCAGGCAAATAGCTCCACCAAAAGTCTTCAACAGTCATGTTTGGGAATTCAGCCTTTGCTTGATAAACACATTTTAGGTCGATTGTCTGTTCCTGAAGAAAAGCAGGAAGTAAGTCCACATAAATTTTGAAAGGGTCCCTCACCAATTTAAACTGCCAGTTTTCTGAACCAATGTCTGGGAAATAGTCTCCTATTTCGATTTTCAAAGAAGCCAAATGTGTTAAAATCAAGTCCTTTAAATTATATTTGAAATATAATTGAACACTTTGAGTATCATCTAGAAGTTCATTGAGCCTTGGAAACGATGAAATGTTAGGTTCTGAACTCTGAAGAAGGCGTTGGCACAGATAAATTTTTTCCAAGAAACCTTTAATCGCATCGTATGTCTTCNATGAAGAAGGCGTTGGCACAGAGAAATTTATTTCCAAGAAACCTTTAATCGCATCGTATGTCTTCAGAATATTTCTCTGGCCTTGTAACTTCATGTTAAGTAGGTTGAGTGATTCGAAGAAGTCAGCAAAATATGCTTGGTAAAAAGTAAATTCATCTTCCGTGAACTGGACGTATAGCTCTTATTTACTGGAACTCATCAAAAATATCTCAACTTCGGATTTCAAATTGAACAGCCTTGATANTGGACGTATAGCTCTTATTTACTGGAACTCATCAAAAATATCTCAACTTCGGATTTCAAATTGAACAGCCTTGATATTATGTTACCTTTAGAGAGCCAACGTACTTTTGTGTGGTACGGAAGAGTTCGTTGATCACTGTTCAACTCTTAGCACAAAACCTCAAAAAATTCTAGTGTTGAGAGCGCTAGATATGACACAGTTGACAATTTTAATTGGCAATTTCAACGCAGTATTAAGTGATTCAGGCAGAGTCTTACAAGCCAGATCCTGCCTATGAATGATGCAGTGAGAACCAATTATGTTGGGGATCTTTTGTTTTGCCATTTCAATGAATCCAGATCGGCATCCTGTCATAGCTTGGGCCCCATCAGTATCCCAATGACGTTCTCCCAAGGAAGATTATTTGCTGCCAAAAAACCACATAAGGCAGAAAATACATCAACAGCCTTTGTTGTAGTTTGAAGAGTTTGAGAAAAAAATATTTCCTCCATGAACTGTTTCCTGTCAATAAACCTGCGGTAAAATAACAACTGAGAATGCTTGGAAATATCAGTTGTTTCATCACATTGCAATGAAAAAAACGGGGATTTATTCAGCTTTTTTATTACTTGATTTTCCGAATCTTCAGCCATTCCATCAATTCTGCGTTTTATTTTGTCATTTTACAAATATATTTTTGCAACCTTATTACAACTTTCTGCACCAAGAACAGTACTACAAGCTCTTGGTAAACATGGTTTTATAAGGGACTCACCAATAGTATGTGGTTTTTTGTATTTTGCGAATAGCAAGGCGATCTTAAAAGAAGTTTCAATGGCCTTTTCATTTACATATGAAAAAATCCAGTTCAATCCAGTTTCATCCGTGTCAATGAGCTTTTCTTGGTAACAAAAAACTCAGCTGATTCGTCTATCAAGGCGGCGTGGTTGGTTGTCAAATGACGTTCCAAACGATCTGGCCGCATTGCATCGGTACTCAGAACAACTTGACAGATAACGCACTAAGGTAAATGGCTTCCATTTTTCTCTACATTAGAAAATCCATACTTAATATAGTCATCACTGTACAGTCTTTTCTTAGGCAATGATTTTGCCATATTACGCCGTACGGTACTACATAGAACACTGCCATTCACACACACTATATTAAATACCATTAACAAAATATAACGTAGCCTAGTCTGCAGCCAGTTGACAACTAGGGGATACGTTAGGTGTAAGGTTATGTTAGGTGCCACGCGCCGGCCCACAGCAAGGCAGAGGTGGAAAAACCTCCTACACTTCACCAAGTACTTAGTAGCTTACAAAAAAAAAANCGCCGGCCCACAGCAAGGCAGAGGTGGAAAAACCTCCTACACTTCACCAAGTACTTAGTAGCTTACAAAAAAAAACACCTTGTTACGGGTCTAATTGAACTTTTTTCTCAGATCTATTATACTAAAGTAATTGGCCTGAAAGGATCGTTCCCGTCTTCCACCGTCTGCAACCACAGCATAAATTCAAAGGCGGCAGGTACACGCCAGCCAACACAGCCACGATTTTCGCCTCACAGTGCGGCAGTGGCCACTATTGCCAAATGAACAATTGAAATTTCCCTTGTAAAAATTGACATAGATTTAAATTTAGAAAAAATATATAAAAGCTAACAGAATACCTAAATTGTATACTGTTTAGATTTAGCTGTTTTGAAACTCTTATTTCCAAAGCTTACCGCACCTCCCCTGAAATTCTCGTAACCACCATTCGCCCACCATGTAAAGAACGCCTGCTTTAAAGGGTTTTAACAAATATAAATGTTGAAACATATGGTTTGAAAATTTAATAGCTCTCTATTTAAATTGGTAATGGTATAATATCGATACTATTTCTATGAACGATTTTAGTTGTTACTTGTTGATCAAATTCATACTAATTAATTTCGTAAAAAAAAGGAATTTGTTGGGAAATCCAAAGAAAATAACATTCGCATCAGATTTTTATTACAACGATCTTTTTGGAAGCTAAAGTTGGGAACGTGCGCAATAAAAAAATAACTGCCTTATGAACTGTCTATATTAAGCATATAAATTTAAGAGCATAAGTGTTGTGTTCGTGTTGCATTCAGTGTCTAAGCTGTGGTTGACACTAATTTCAAAACGTAGTTAAAAATATTNCGCCGGCCCACAGCAAGGCAGAGGTGGAAAAACCTCCTACACTTCACCAAGTACTTAGTAGCTTACAAAAAAAAAACACCTTGTTACGGGTCTAATTGAACTTTTTTCTCAGATCTATTATACTAAAGTAATTGGCCTGAAAGGATCGTTCCCGTCTTCCACCGTCTGCAACCACAGCATAAATTCAAAGGTGGCAGGTACACGCCAGCCAACACAGCCACGATTTTCGCCTCACAGTGCGGCAGTGGCCACTATTGCCAAATGAACANGGCAGGTACACGCCAGCCAACACAGCCACGATTTTCGCCTCACAGTGCGGCAGTGGCCACTATTGCCAAATGAACAATTGAAATTTCCCTTGTAAAAATTGACATAGATTTAAATTTAGAAAAAATATATAAAAGCTAACAGAATACCTAAATTGTATACTGTTTAGATTTAGCTGTTTTGAAACTCTTATTTCCAAAGCTTACCGCACCTCCCCTGAAATTCTCGTAACCACCATTCGCCCACCATGTAAAGAACGCCTGCTTTAAAGGGTTTTAACAAATATAAATGTTGAAACATATGGTTTGAAAATTTAATAGCTCTCTATTTAAATTGGTAATGGTATAATATCGATACTATTTCTATGAACGATTTTAGTTGTTACTTGTTGATCAAATTCATACTAATTAATTTCGTAAAAAAAAGGNCGATACTATTTCTATGAACGATTTTAGTTGTTACTTGTTGATCAAATTCATACTAATTAATTTCGTAAAAAAAAGGAATTTGTTGGGAAATCCAAAGAAAATAACATTCGCATCAGATTTTTATTACAACGATCTTTTTGGAAGCTAAAGTTGGGAACGTGCGCAATAAAAAAATAATTGCCTTATGAACTGTCTATATTAAGCATATAAATTTAAGAGGATAAGTGTTGTGTTCGTGTTGCATTCAGTGTCTAAGCTGTGGTTGACACTAATTTCAAAACGTAGTTAAAAATATTATATGGTTTACTAAACACATGCCAAATTAATCGGATCTTCATTCACTGTATATGTTAGTGATGAGGTGGGCTTCAGTAGGATGCGTATGTTTAATTTGTACAAAATTTCGAGCGGCGGAAGGTGTTTGTCAATCTATCTTTTAAAAATATTATTTTTCAGGTGTTTAAAATAAAATTTTCTGAAGCAAATATTATAATAGTCGCAGAAAAGTACTTACGAATGCTAAAAATATTAATGCTTGCTCAAAATTTACATAAGACATAAATATAACGTTTATAAACATTTTTGTGATAGATGATATTGCTTAAAAATAAATATATCATATAATATTTATCCTAGAAAGACTGCACCATTTGCATTTACATTTTTAAAGATACTGTATGTGAATATAATAGTTAAATTTGGTTTATTATGTTTTAATCAACAACAAAAGGCACAGTTTCAGCGAATTAAACACAGGCTAAATGTGGATGTAGATAACATTNATTATGTTTTAATCAACAACAAAAGGCACAGTTTCAGCGAATTAAACACAGGCTAAATGTGGATGTAGATAACATTAATTTTCTTAATTTTTTCGAAAAGAACAATATTTTGGCGGTATTCTACTTCGAACGATATTTGGCCATATCGCGATTTACAGCGAATACAGCCATAGGATTCAGACATTCTTCAATCATTGTCAAACGAAATCATGTTTCCAGATTCCAGAAGGTGTAGAGAGGAGAAAGTTCTTTTAGGTGTTGCCGAGGCTGTTCGAAAAAAAAGAAGTTGTTTTAAAAATGTAAATACACTATTTCAGAATATGATCTTCAGATGTGTGGCTCTTCTTTTCTTATGTGATACAACACTACATGAACGCCAACAGGGGCCGCGGTGGTGTACTGGTTAGACTACATTCCTCCCACCTTGGCGAACTGAGCTCGATTCCCACGTTCCCCCCTAATTTTTGCATGTGATTATTGTGCGGAATGAGGCGGCTGGTTTGTGGGTTTTCTCGGGTATCTACCGTTTCCCCTGCCCTTCAATTCTGGCGCTTCTCCAATACTCTCCTCGCTACATCCTCATCGGCTCTCAAGAACTCGATGTAAAGAGCCGCCCAAATATTTCACTTCACCTCAAGTACGCTATCAAATTTCCTATCAGCAGTAATTTCTGTAAACATAGCAAACTACCTTGTAAATCTCTTGTCATTAAAATCATCGCTTTCCCATTCGATGACGTTTCAAGAACAATTCCAATTACCTGGTAAGTAGTTTCTCCGGGATATAAAAAACCTTGTACCGAGCTCAGTTTTAATGCTGTTACCGGCAATCAAAGTTATTTTCTCTAAACAACTGCTCGGAGCTTGAATAATGTACTGGAAGCATGCTGCATTCCAAGCAATTTTGTGGTTTTTGGACAAGAGGAAGGCTAAATGGCTGTATATCAAGGTCTTCCTATAGTTTCTCAACTTTTTCTCACAACTCAGTGAACATTTCGTCTTTCATTAGCCCATTTATACGCCCTATAATTATTTCATTATATTTAACGCCGACCTTATGCTGATCCCTATGATTTTCTTATTTATATACAGTTTTTCTGCAAAACCAAATGCTATTATTGACTCTTCAATGTAAAATATAAATAATAGTTTTCTTAAAAATATTTTATTTGCTACTACGAACACTTTGGATTTCAAGCTGTCAATTATAGCTACCTAGTATTATTTCGTATTGAGCATTCGCTGCGATGAATGACTTAGTTGGCACAGTCCATGTTGTAGGTCACAAATACTTTAGTTTGGCATTCCTGTCAACTGTAGGTCTTAATCTGCTTTGTAATTGAGGAAAATCTGAGCTATTATTGTATATTCATTTTAAAATTTCGAAAACATTTTCCAAAACATGCAAAACTTTAGCCATGGCGTTAGAGGCATTTATTAGAGCTAAATTTAGAGTGGCTGAAGCGATGTATGCAAATATCGCTATTCTCTCAGAAACTAATTACTAATGACTATTTTCACGTGGTCAATCATATTTCTTGCACCATCATATTGTTCATGACCGCAGCATCCACCACATTTATTTATGGCATTTTTTTCCAATATTTTCTTATTGACCCTAATGAACCTTAAACAAAAACTTGTCTTTCATTGCATTCCTCTCCTTATATTTGAAATAAAATATAAATCTGAAATTTTTTTACATTCATATAAAATAATGATTTTCGAGGTTTTCAAATATATATCTTCGTACACTGCTGCTTAGCAGTACATTTTTAAGCTAAAAGTAACAAGAGTATTTATGCCGATTTGGGAGCAATTTATTTTTAATGGGACAGCGTGGCCTTGGCTGTGGCTGGGAGTCTTCCTCTAGACTCGGAAGTGCTCGGCAGACCTTAGAATATCTGTGACCACTACTTCGGTTCGACTCGAGATATCTGACCTACACGAAGAAGCTCAGTGATAAGGTCCTCTAAACCTTCAAACATATATGTCTGTTTATGGCGGCCATATTGCTTTGGTAGGCATAGGGTATGCCAAATTCAGAATCTGTATTTTTCATACTATTTGAAAANATTTTTCATACTATTTTAAAATTATGATTTTATCTAAAAGATTACCTACACATCAAATGCACACGGGGTAAAGTTTTTGCTAACCATAATTATGGGATTTATTTATTTAATATAAATATAACGTACTGTAGTTACAAGGCAAGCTTATATAACAAGTAAATGAAACTGTTTTTAAAATTCGTATGTTCATCTACTTTTGCGAAACTATGTAGGACTNAAGCTTATATAACAAGTAAATGAAACTGTTTTTAAAATTCGTATGTTCATCTACTTTTGCGAAACTATGTAGGACTATTTCTCACTCTGTCTCTTTACCTTTCTCTCCCTTCCTTTCTGCTATTCCATCTCTCTCTTTATTTCAACTTCTCTATTCATACCAGTTTATCATATAATCGATATAGTTTACTTTATAGATTTTAATTCATCGAGTTCTCTTTTTAAATTCATGAGGATAATTTGTGCAGTTTTTTTTATATGACATTATTTCCTGAGGAACTTAAAACCGGCCACCTCCCGACATCGAGTTGCGCTGTAAGAATATTATTGTTCCCGATAACCCCGCCTGTAAAGACATACATGCTCAACATTAAAAATATAAAAGGACAGCAAAAAATATTTAAAAAAACCCACAAAATTCTAAGTCTAAACTTTTTTTTTTCAAGTTATATTTCGTACTTATTACCACCTGAAAAACTATTTCCATGCATTTACACTATAGACAGCGAAATTTCACCTGTAAAAATAATAATTTTGATATTTTTTTTAATTCAGGGAGGAGGTAAAGAGTCATATGTAAATGCTTCGGGGTTGGCTTTTCTGTGTAAATGTACACCGACAAAGTGCACGAATGCTAAAGTACACGCCTCTTTCCCCATATTTCCATGCTAGCTTTCCGTGTGTTTTTTTACGGACAAGCAAGGAGCATGGTTTTATTTTCCTCATACAGGTGTATATTTAAGAGTATTCCGTATTTTACTGTGTAAAAAATTATGTAATTTATTTTAAGGACATTATGACGTAACCAAGTTTAAAATGGCATTGTAACTAATGTATTTTTAAAAAAATTAATATTACTACTGCAAGAGTTTTTCTCTATCTCCCTTTACCACTTTTCATTCTTTGGACAAAAGCAGCAGTAGGGAGCTGGGATCCAGCAAGGCATCGAAGGCCAGCTCCTCGGATATGTAATGTCTGTCCAGCATAATATGACCATGCGAACATGCATGCATGCCCACTCACCTCTTTCATTTACAATATTTGCCCGATGGCTACAGTTTCCAAAATTTCTAGCTTGAGTGCTCAGGTGGAAGAATTTTTTTATTGACGAGATGCCACATTGCTTGCTCGTGACACCTCAGGTGTAACGTATGTTAAATGCGATTAGGATCAGCAAGCTTCATACTGCTCGCTCACATGTGGCTGTTGGTCACGTAAATATCACGCTCAGCAGGTAATAAGGCAGGCAGAATTGCGTATCGTTGCAGTTCTTCATCTAATGCGACAGGTGACAAATAGTTTTCTCTCTCCTGGGCTTCTTAGCTCTCAATTAGGTAAGTTATTTTACTCCACAATGCTTGTTCGCGATTGACTGTTTTTTATGTGACAAANCTTCTTAGCTCTCAATTAGGTAAGTTATTTTACTCCACAATGCTTGTTCGCGATTGACTGTTTTTTATGTGACAAAAGGGTTGAGCAGGGTTATAAGATGCGCAGATTCACGCATTGTCTGTCCTTCTTCTGATGCGACAGGTAACAGATCGCCGTCACTCTCCTAAACTTTTTGGTGATTATTTTGGTAAGTTATATTGCGTTCGACGCCTCCATCACAAAATGCATGCTTTAATTCATCGTGCTTGTAATTACGCATACAAATCTTCACACAAAAGTATTTATCTGCTCATTTTCACATACCTTCCTGAACTGGCGATCCATTACATCATGTATTTCGTGATATATGACATGGAGAGTTCACCGGCTTAAATTAAAGTTACTGCAACATATATATATTCCTTTATGTTTAACTTCTTATGACATATGTGTGTGTGTGAAGTTAAGTTATCGCAATGCCCTTAAAATATTTTACACATAAATGGCGTATTTTTGTTTAATATTTTACCTGTAGTAATAAAGATGAAACGTAAATTTGATGGTGTGCCTGCGTCCGGCGTTCCGACTTTGTCATCGGCTGTACGATCGCTGGCTGCAGCTGGACTGTCTACGTCATCGGCAATGCCATTCACTCCACCATCGACTGGATATGTAAATGTGATACATTGACATCCATGTCGCATCTGCAATAAAACCTTTGTGTTCAACGATGCTCAAAGGCACGAGAAGTAAGGCTGCACGAATAATGCAGACTGAATGTCATATATGTGTGGAAATTGCGACATAACATTTGCTAGATTCGAAAGATTGCAGAGATACATGAAAACCTGTAGGTCTAACGTTCTTCGCCTGCCAAAATGTGTCGTTTACAAACTCCAATGTTATTTTAAATAATAACGCTAAAAGATACTCGGTCATCAAGTGAGCATCAGCAACATCAAAGAATCATGTGAGGGTCTGGGAAGGCTAAAACTAATGGTTTTGTGGAGACCGAAACTACTTTCCGGCGCAATTTAAAGTCGTATGCCGCACAAAACCAGAGCAGTTCCTCAAAATATATTTGGACATTTTTGAGTCGTATGAAGAGGCTTGATTGTCATTATGCAAAACACAATACTTCAAAGAAGCTACAGACAAAAGAGCATTCAAAACTGCGAATGTAACTGTGTTCGAGATTGGTGAAATCAAAGAAGTCGTAAAATATTTAATAGGAAGAATATGCAAAGAGGAAGAAACATGAAATGAATGGGGATCTGTGTGGGTGTTGTCAAAAGTTAACCACCTACAGCTCCGAACCAACAAGCTGGAACCTCTAAGTGCTTCATCTTACATCGAACTGCCAGAATCAGTAAAGAGAAAAGAAGCCATTATCAACACTAAAAATACCAGTGACTACATGTGTTACAAATGGTGCCTGCTTGTTAGATATGTTGAAGAGGTACATCCTAAGCCCACCTAACCCTGATATGAAGCCCTGGAACAAATTTTATTTTATTTGTTTAGGGTTCCCTACACCTCTACGGCCAATAGGTATGTTCGGGAAGAATAACCCTGCTCTGTTGGTAAACGTGTATTCGCTCACCGACGTGAAGGTTGTGCCTATACGAATGGTGAAAGAGGAAAAGTCCGAACATTTTGATCTCATACTGTTGATTAATATATCAAGGATTTTTCAAAAAAGGTGAGCTTGCAATTGACAGCGCACGGCCAAAATATCAATATATTGAAGTAATGCTTTGCATTTTACCATGATTTGCCACGAAATTCCGGTCTGACAGGGCAGCAGTGTTTAGAAGAACAAGTGTAATACTGCAAGGAAATGCCCCATTGCATGCTTAAATGCTGCAACCAGGGCAAGATTGAGAACCATACGTTTTGAAATGCAAGAACTACCACAACATGAATAAATATCCGCTCGTTTGTTTATGCAGGCTTCAAAGACTTGCTCAAGCTAGTGCATACCTGTGAACTCGAACCCACCCACTCATGCAAGTGCCAATACCAGGATCACGAGATGTACAGCTATTGTATATACACTGGAGAGCCAAAGCAACTAAAATAGGCGTGCGTATGCAAATAATAGAGGTATGGAACCAATCAGAGTAACGCGATGCGGTCGGCAGCGCCTATATAAGACAACAAGCGTCTGGAAAAGTTTCTAGATCGGTTTTTGCTGCTAAAATGGCAGGTTATCAAGATTTAAATGAGTTTGAACGTGGTCTTATAGTCGGCGCATGAGAGTTGGGAGATAGCATCTCCGAAGTAGCGCAAAAATATGGATTTTCACTTACAAGCATTTCACGAGTTTACCGTGAATATCAAGAATCCGGTATAACATCAAAACTTCAACATCGCTGCGGCCGGAAAAAGATTGTGAACAAACGGGACAAACGACGACTGATGAGAATCATTAAACCTGACAGACGTGCAATCCTTTCTCAAACTGGCGCAGATTTCCATGCTGGGGCATTAACAAGTGCCAGCATTCAAAGTATTCAACAAACCATCATTGATATGGGCTTTCGGAGCTGAAGGCTCACTCTTGTACCGTTTTTGACTGCACGACACAATGTTTTACTCCTCGCCTGGGCGCCAACACCACCATTGGAATATTGATGACTGGAAACACGGTGCCTGGTCTGACGAGTCTCGTTTCCAATTACATATGGCAGTTGGACGTGTACGGGTGTGGAGACTTCCTCATGAAACCATGGACCCTACATGTGAACAGGGGACTGTTCAAGCTGGTGGAGGCTCTGTCATGGTATGGGGCGTTTGCATTTGACATAAAATGGGAACCCTNTCACTCTTGTACCGTTTTTGACTGCACGACACAATGTTTTACTCCTCGCCTGGGCGCCAACACCACCATTGGAATGTTGATGACTGGAAACACGGTGCCTGGTCTGACGAGTCTCGTTTCCAATTACATATGGCAGTTGGACGTGTACGGGTGTGGAGACATCCTCATGAAACCATGGACCCTACATGTCAACAGGGGACTGTTCAAGCTGGTGGAGGCTCTGTCATGGTATGGGGCGTTTGCATTTGACATAAAATGGGAACCCTTATACATCTAGATACGACTCTGACAGGTGAAATACGTAAGCATCCTGACCGATCACCGGCACCCATTCATGTCCATTGTGCATTCTNCTGACCGATCACCGGCACCCATTCATGTCCATTGTGCATTCTGAAGGACATGGATAATTCCAGCAGGACAATGCCACAACCCACACGTCGAGAGTTGCTACCGAGTGGCTTCAGGAACACTCTTCTGACTTTAGACCTAAATCACTAGACATGAATATTATTGAGCATATCTGGGATGCCTTGCAACGTGCTGTTTATAAGAGATCTCCACCGCCTCGCACTCCTTTGGATTTGTAGACTGCCCTGCAGGATTCATGGTGTGAATTGCCTCCTGCATACCTTCAGACATTAGTCGAGTCCATGCCACGTCGTGTTGCGGCACTTCTGCTTTCTCACGGGGGCCGTACACGATAATAGGCAAGTGTATAAGTTTTTTTGGCTCTTAATTGTATGTGCAAGTAGATAATACTCTAATTCCATTATCTCTTTCCTTGTCACTTCCTAAGCATCCAGTATTGTAGATGTGTCTGTATGAGGAGAAGTACTTCATGGAAGAAATAGTGAATATTGGCAATGCGGTCAAATATATTTATGCCACCTCAAAGCAAATGCTACCGCTCAAACCAACTCAAAATACAAGCATCCCACAGGCGAGAAGAGGCTGCTATTGTGAATAGATGTGCACAGATAAAATTTTATGTCAGTGGCCATGACCTCTACATAGGGTGNGAGAAGAGGCTGCTATTGTGAATAGATGTGCACAGATAAAATTTTATGTCAGTGGCCATGACCTCTACATAGGGTGGTACATCAGACGTGCATGCATCAGCTACAATCTGCTGTGGCGACGATCGAAGAAATTCGTCGATTTCTTTCGTAACCAGAGCAACAACGAGAATTTCATTATCAAGCAGCTCGATACAATACGAAAAACGTCTTCATTATTGCACACGCGAGGGAGAAAATGATCATGCTTTCAAAGCAGCTGGGAGACAGATTTTCGGTGCTGTTTTTCGATAAATTCAGGTTCGTGGCCCACAGTCTAGCATCTCTGGCCGAGTACTTGTCGCCTTAAACATTTAACAACACGATGAAGTTCTTTGGGCCTGACAAAATAACACTCGCCACACGCAAAGGCGTGTTTCTATAGGATTATGTTGACAGCTGGGAGACGTTGGAAGAGACGCAGATGACCCGAAAAAAGCATTCCGCAACCAGCTGACTGGCACTGACATCACTGCCAAAGATTACGCACATGCCCAGATGGTATGGAAAATGTTCCACTGTGCAAACCTGGGAAAGTATTGGGACTTCTACCTGACGACAAATGTGCTCATCCTGGCCGATGTGTTTGACAGTTTCAGGGACTTGTGTATTTCCATGTACAAGACAACTGTGCTCACTAAGTCAGTGCCCCAGAATTCACCTTTTATGCCAGGCTTCGGATGACAGGGGTAAATCTGGAGCTACTCACTGATTAGGACATGCTTATATTTAGTGAAGATGGGATCCATGGTGGTATGGTACAGTTCGTCAAACGACATGTGGTGGCAAACAACATCTATGCACTGGAAACATATGATCCAAGCAAGCCAATTNCGGTGGCAAACAACATATATGCACTGGAAACATATGATCCAAGCAAGCCAATTACATACCTGAAATATCTAGACACCGACAACTTCTACAGATGNTGGTGGCAAACAACATCTATGCACTGGAAACATATGATCCAAGCAAGCCAATTACATACCTGAAATATCTAGACACCGACAACTTCTACAGATGGGCCATGTCCATGCCACTTCCAGCACGCAACTTCAGGTGGGTTGGTAAATATATTTACGTAATAGATGAACGCGATGATGGTAACACCGGATACATCCTAGATGTGGATATCGAGTACCCAGCAGCCCTGCATAAAGAACAAGGACCTGCCATTCCTACCCGTCAACCAGTGTCCACCGGACTCCAAGAATACGAAACTGTTGACTCTGAAAGACAAAAAAGTTATATCATCCACTATTACAAACTGAAACAGGATGTATTTCACAGATTAATAATAAAGAAAATTCACACTGAGCTAGAATTCGAGCAAGAAGAATGGTTGAAGCCACATATCGGACTCAACTCTGCGAAGCGACAGGTGACCACCAACAACTTCGATAAGAAATTCTTTAAATTAGCTAATAATGCAACGTTCGGTAAATTGATAGAGAACGAAAGAAAACTACTAAAATAGAACTGGGCTGCATCGAAAAACGAATTTAAAAACTGATGACCAAGACTTCTTTCCTAGACCGATCCATTTACGATTAATATCTTTCCCTAACTTCAACTGCAGCACGAATCGATACTTTTTGACAATCCCATGTATTCAGGGTTAGCGGTGCTCGACTTGTCGAAAACACTCTTGTACAGATTCCATTACGATGTGTTGAAGGCCCGGTACAGAACAGACATCGAGCTGCTCTATATGGATACCAACTCGTTCCTGTTCGAGATCAGCACCTAGGATTTCTACAACATTATTTCAGACGCACAGTTCTTTGCAGAGTTTGACACGAACTACAAATGCTTTTCGCCTACCAAAAATAAAGTTGTCGGCAAGTACAAGGACGATTGCTATGGAAAGATCATGACGTAATTCTTAGGCTGCATGCCAAACGATAATACTGTTAGTGCAATGACAAGTAAACGAAAAAAGCCAAGGGTATTCAGAATTGTGTGGTACAAGACAAAGTCTTATTTTCCGATTACATAGCTGCATTTGAAGAACTAAAAACACTGCATGTCACAATGAACACAATACGAGTGCACCAACATTCTCTTTTCATGGAGCGCAAAAATAAATTCGCTTTGTGTTGTGCCAGTGCCAAGCGAATCGTACGCGAATATGGTATACACACTTTTCTTTATGGCTTTATAGTGTAGGTATTTTTTTTGTTGTAAATGTGAGTCTCCGGACTGAATCGTGTATATAGAGATGTGAAAGACACCAGCCGCGTATTTCTCATTGTATAATTTTAATGTAAAATATCGTATAAGTAATGCGCTCTCTCTCTCTTTCAAAATTTTTTTTTAAATGTAAAGTGTATATTAAGGTTTACCATTGATTAAAACCATTATGGGCACAAGGCCTGCATCCTCTTACGAGATCGTCAAGATACTATGGCAACACTTCGGCTACTCCACTCGTCGACATGAAAAAAGTAAAAATTTTAAGAATCATCCTCGTAAAATATTTTACTGCAGTTACTGTTGTGCACAGAATTAGTGCCGCAATACTTCGGGAAAAAATAAATCACATCAGTTCCTACAAAGGCAATGCTCTTTCTCCTTATTGAAAATACCATGTGTTAGCATCGATAACACCGTCAAAAATGTTGTGCACTCAAGAGACTACAATCCATAAAAGCAGGAAGCAATCGAGAAATATTATTTTATAATGCATGGAATATGTTAAAAATATTTTTTTGTGTCATATTTAATTTATAATTTTTTTATAACATATTCTTCACCTATTTCAGCAATACACTATGCAGTGTTTTGGACATTCGACTACGAAGTCTAGTTTACCATTCTGCAAGCCCATAATTGTCAAAACAGATGAAACCTAAATTAAATTAGGAATAAATACATATTTTTTTTTACTCGATGTGTTCTTATAGCGGTCATCATCTATGATCCAACGTAGGAACACAGATTTTAAATCTTCGTTTGTGGTTTGGTAAGACCACTCGTGTCCTAACATGAACAACTGGGTTCGATTCCCAGCAGGCCACATTCAATGTTCCCATATGCGAGAAAAAATTTTGCATGAAGCATTTTGCCAACATGTTTCAGTGCGTTAATTACTTTTCCTACAACATAGTTAATCGATATGGCTTCATCCACACCTAGGNCATCATCTATGATCCAACGTAGGAACACAGATTTTAAATCTTCGTTTGTGGTTTGGTAAGACCACTCGTGTCCTACCATGAACAACTGGGTTCGATTCCCAGCAGGCCACATTCAATGTTCCCATATGCGAGAAAAAATTTTGCATGAAGCAATTTGCCAACATGTTTCAGTGCGTTAATTACTTTTCCTACAACATAGTTAAACGATATGGCTTCATCCACACCTAGGATTACACTCACGGTTAAGCACAGTCCAAATCACATCCATAATATAAATGGGATGCGTAAACTCTTCGGACTTCCCTTTTATGCGCGAATATTTTTCTATCTAAACACTTCTATTATGTGTGCGGGACACTTTCTCTTATATTGTGCATTTATTTCTGATTATGTTGAATATTTTATATAGTTGTAACACTCATTAGTGGTAACAGTGAATAGGTTACTTCCCCCTAAGTGTATGACATAAATATATGTATCGTCTTTGTTTATCGCTTGGCTATTGANTAAGTGTATGACATAAATATATGTATCGTCTTTGTTTATCGCTTGGCTATTGATGTTATTGTTTCATTTTATTGTGCGTTTCGAATAGTTTCTCCACGTCAAATTTGGTTTCATTCTATAGTGTATTTCATATAGTAATATTATGACTCGTTCATTTTNGAATAGTTTCTCCACGTCAAATTTGGTTTCATTCTATAGTGTATTTCATATAGTAATATTATGACTCGTTCATTTTAATGGCTTAGCTGTTGGTTAACCGTGGTATTTTATAAATATTATTTTCTTTAGCGTTGTGTTATCAAACTTTTATATTTTTAAGTATAAGTATGTGTGTTATATAGAATGTTAATTTATAATATCGACTTCTTCTGTCTGATTTTTTATGTAGTAATAATACATGTTTATGTAATGTGTGCATTGTAGATAGTCTCTCAAGTGCAGTATATAAAGGTGTATTTCTTACCCGTCTTCGCCTATTCTATTGATATTAATGTTTTATATGAAAAAGCATTTCAAATAAATAGATAACGAGTAATTTGGTTTCATTCTATAGGTGTTTTGGTACCGCAATTACACTCGATATTCATACCGAGTGAGCAGACGGTCGATAAAGGGGGATTATATATACAGGATTAGTATAAAAGAATACCCCAATATCAATACCAAACAACCTTCAACCTTGATTGCCCAATAAAATCAAGCCTGGAACCGTGAAGTTTGTTTACCGTACTTTCAAAAATGTTTAATGTAAACACCATGAGCGGCCCGAACGACATCTACGAGATAATCAAACTCGATCCATGCTCTTTTCAGCATGTCCAGTGTAACGGTTTCGATGGCGTTCATAACTCTCGGTTTGAGGTGGTGAGGGAGAAGTGAGGTCGCATTTGACACGTCAATGTAAAGGGGACGGTCTTATGTTTCCTTATGCGCCCAGAACGTGGTAGATGATACCTTCATGTCTAAGCTGGTTTATAGCGATGAAGCGACGTTCCATACAAATGGTAAGGTTAACCGGAACAACATGCGGATATGGGGTCAGGAGCCTCCACATGAAACTACAGAACACAAGCGTGCTTCCCCCAAAGTGAACGTGTTTTGCGCTGTATCCAAAGACACTGTCTCTGGCCCTTTCTTTTTTCGCTNAAGCGTGCTTCCCCCAAAGTGAACGTGTTTTGCGCTGTATCCAAAGACACTGTCTCTGGCCCTTTCTTTTTTCGCTAGCCCACTGTTACTAGAATCCCTTATTTGGACATGCTTACAGAGTGGTTGTTTCCTCAGTTAGAAGAGGCGGCGGGNCACTGTTACTAGAATCCCTTATTTGGACATGCTTACAGAGTGGTTGTTTCCTCAGTTAGAAGAGGCGGCGGGGACATCATTTTCCAGCAGTATGGTGCGCCATCCTATTTCCTCATAGTTCCATGTTAGCTTTCAAAGTTTTTGTTTAGGAACAAGCAAACAACATGGTATTTTTTCCCCCATATAGGTGTATATTTTAGAGTTTCTTTAAATGTTTTACACCTTAAAAATTTTTTTTAACAACTTTTATAATTTTATTAAGAATTTCTAACCAATTTAGCAATTATTTTGAGTTCAAATGCAACGAAGGTCAAGGTCACATTTAAAAGCCAAGGTCACCGACATCCAATATGGGGTTCGTATTCAGTAATGTAATATGCTAGCCGAATTTNGCCAAGGTCACCGACATCCAATATGGGGTTCGTATTCAGTAATGTAATATGCTAGCCGAATTTTATGAATTTATTAATTTTTTTTACTATTTTTTCTCGAATTCTTTTTTCAAGGTCATTTGCGTAAAGGTTACTATCCAACCAGGTGGTCGGAGTCGTCAATATATTTTTGCTCGTTTTTTTTTTNCCCACTGTTACTGGAATCCCTTATTTGGACATGCTTACAGAGTGGTTGTTTCCTCAGTTAGAAGAGGCGGCGGGGCCATCATTTTCCAGCAGTATGGTGCGCCATCCTATTTCCTCATAGTTCCATGTTAGCTTTCAAAGTTTTTGTTTAGGAACAAGCAGACAACATGGTATTTTTTCCCCCATATAGGTGTATATTTTGGAGTTTCTTGAAATGTTTTACACCTTAAAAATTTTTTTTAACAACTTTTATAATTTTATTAAGAATTTCTAACTAATTTAGCAATTATTTTGAGTTCAAATGCAACGAAGGTCAATGTCACATTTAAAAGCCAAGGTCACCGACATCCAATATGGGGTTCGTATTCAGTAATGTAATATGCTAGCCGAATTTTATGAATTTATTCATTTTTTTACAATTTTTTCTCGAATTCTTTTTCCAAGGTCATTTGCGTAAAGGTTACTATCCAACCAGGTGGTCGGAGTCGTCAATATATTTTTGCTCGTTTTTTTTTTTTTTTTTTTAATTTCTCAATTATTTTGGAATTTTTAGAATGTTTTGGTTTTAAGATAAACCAAGGTCAAGGTAAAAGGTCAATGCCAAGATCATCAATATGTAACATGGCTGACGAGGTGGACACTGGTTGACCTGACAAGGGCCTTTCATGTCGGGATATTTGTCGATTCACCTGTTGTCGAACCCCGGTCCTCCTACATGTATATTTGTAAAGAATTTTTAGTTTTTTTTTTTTAGAAACATTTTTTTTTTTTAATATTTATGCAAGTTTTTTTTCAGAGTCATTTAAGGTCACGGGCATGTGATCAATTTCGTGAGTCAATGTGAAGGTCATATTGATCCTAAATGGAGGTTAGAAGACGTCAAAACATGGCGGCCGGCCGTCACCGGTTCCAGTCCCATGTGCCAGTTTTGTCCCATTTAAAATACATTGTTCCAGGACTCAGATAATCATTCGACTTCCTTGCCCCCAAATTAACATTTGGTAAATACTAGGTAAATATAAAAATTCTAAATCGATATTGAAAAAATGTTTTTGGATCTACGCGATAAGTGAACTTCACACACACACACACACACACATATGTGGCACAGGAGGCTACATACAAAGTATATAGTATATGTTGCAGTATGCTTGTTTAAATCTTAAAAGGTTCATGTCATATATACCGCCATATATACTGTAATGGTTCACTGTTTCGGGCAGGTATATGAAATTGAACAGATTATTACACTGGTGCGAAAACATGTACCCGTATTATATAAGCTTAGCGAATTATAACATGCATAATGTGATGGATGAGCACAATGCAATATGACTTACCAAAATGATCGCCAAGAAAGTTAGGAGAGAGACGACCATCGGATGTAAATCTGCGCGCCTTACATACCAGCTAAACTCGTTTGTCAAATGATCAAAATATAATCTTGAACGATCATTGTGGAGAAAAGTAACTTACCGGCTTAAGTGCCAAGAAGGTCAGGAGAGAGAAAATGATCGGCCACCTGTCGTATCAGACTAAGGACTGAGCCAACACGGGATTCTGCCGGCCTTATATACCTTCTGAGGGCGATTGTTACGTGACCAACGGTCACTCGTGAGAGACAAGGATAGCTTAAAATAACTTACTAGAATTAGACCTACGAAGGTCAATAAAGACAAGGCGATCTCGGATCAGATGAAGTACGAATCTGGATGATCGTTATCGCCTTACACGTACGTTAAACCTGGGATGTCACGAGCAAGCAATGTGGCACTTCGTTAACAAAAAATTTCTTCCACCGGAACACTCAAGCTAGAAAAAATGTAAACAGTAGCCGTTGGGCAAAAATTGTAAATAAAAGACGTGAGTTTGCATGCATACATGTTCGCATGGTCGTTTTATGCTGGAGAGATATTACATAGCCGATAAGCTGGCCTTCGATGCCCTGCTGGATCCCAGCTCCCTACTGCTGCTTGTGACCAAAGAGACAGAGAGAGAGAGAGAGAGAGAGAGAGAGAGAGAGAGAGAGAGGAATACAGAGAAAGACTTGCAGTTGTAACAAAATTTATTTGAAAAATATATTAGTTTGAATGATATATTCCACTTGGTTACGCTATAGTGCCCCTAAGATAGATTATATATTTTTTTTTACAACACGAAACATGGCAAACTCTAAAATATACACCTGTATGGGGGAAAAAATACCATGTTGTTTGCTTGTTCCTAAACAAAAACTTGGAAAGCTAACATGGAACTATGAGGAAACAGGCATAAACTTCAGCATCCGTGCACTTCCTCAGTGCGCACTTAAACCGAAGTCCGAACAAGAAAGCATTTGCATATGACTCTTTTATCTTCCCTCTGGATAAAAAAATTTATCTATGATATAATTTCTACAGACAATAATTGCTAGTGAAATTTTGCTGCCTATGATGTAAATGCATTAAAATTATATTTCCGGTGTTAATAAGTACCAATTTGTAACTGGAAAAAGAAAAGGTTCAACTGTGCCTATAAAGTTTTAATTTTTTTATTTGTTTGTGCTGTCCTTTTATAGTTTTTTANATTTATCGATGATATAATTTCTACAGACAATAATTGCTAGTGAAATTTTGCTGCCTATGATGTAAATGCATTAAAATTATATTTCCGGTGTTAATAAGTACCAATTTGTAACTTGAAAAAGAAAAGGTTCAACTGTGCCTATAAAGTTTTAATTTTTTTATTTGTTTGTGCTGTCCTTTTATAGTTTTTTAAAGTTGGATATGCATGTCTTTACAGGCGGGGTTATCGGAAACTATAATATTCTTACAGCACGACTCAAGGCCGGTAGTTGGTCGGTTTTAAGATCCTCAGACAATCATTACTTATAAAAAAACCGCACGAACTATCGTCATAAATTAAAAAAAGGCAATTAGATTAATTAACATTTTTACAGTTAAATTTATAGATTTTATGGTGAACTGGTGTGAATAGAGAAGCTGAATGAAAGAGAGATAGAGGGAATGGTAGAGAGGAAAAGAGATAAAGGGAAAGAAATAGAGGGTGAAATAGTCCTGCATGGTTTCGCTAAAGTCGATGCACTTACAAATTTAAAAAACTGCTTTTTTTTAATAGGTTAAAAAAAAAATCTTGTAATTTTACTAATTTCCATTTTAATATATTGACTTAATAAGTCCGATAATTACGGTTAGCCTAAAATTACAACGTGTGCATTTAATGCGTAGGTGCTCTGTTAAATGAAATCTTTTTTTGAAAAAGGATAATTACTACAGTTATTCGATTTGACATACGCTATGTCTATGAAAGCAATATGACTACCAGAAACAGACATACATGTATGAAGGATCAGTGGACGTAACCACTGAGCAAGAATTGCCAGCAATTCCGAATCTAACCGAAGAAGGGATCTCCAGATCTTCCAAGGTCTGCCGAGCACTTCCGAGTCTAGACGAAGACTCCCCCCCAGCCACAGCGACAGCCACACACTCCCATTAAAAATACATTGTCCCCACTTCGGCGTATATACACAACTCTGGTATACACTCAGCCTCCCTCACACACACTCTCTCTTCGTTTCAGAAAAGCACTGTCAAACACAGTTCAGAAACTCTGCGATTTCGTGATAACAGTTTTCCATGAGACGAAAGCCTGTACAGAGTGAAGAAGAGCTTTTCATTCAAAGTGTACTCAAATAAGCACACAGGACGTGGGATGCGATTCGGGTAGTCTCGTTTACTGTTTGAAAGGAAAGCAGAGTAAATAGTTGCTACAGAAGTTTGCTACATTAATACAGTTATAATAAAAATTAAAGGCCCACTTCACGCAAACCAACAGAAATTTTCCGAGACTTAATACTCATCAGAATATTTTAGCATGTAAAGACGCCCTTTCTACGCAAAGCTGTAAGGCAGCTTTATAATTAGTGAAACAGGCTCATAAATATTGAGTTTATTAAAACTATTACTTTCGCACATTTATCCCAAGTATCATTTCTGAAATTTTACGGTTCTACAAAGCATCCTATTAATTTCGATAAATCTCCAAGTGCCATTAGTAAATAAAAACATGTCCTGGCATTTATCTTGAAAAATTCGTAATGTATTCATTAGTGTATTAAAATACACTGATAAACAGACACATATTTTAACATTATTATGTAATGAATATGATTTATAAAAGAAAATATTGGTACGGAAGTTACACAAATAGTTTGGTTATTATCAAAATTATATAATGAAATGTTTAAAACTTAATCTATAATAACATTAAATAAACTAATAATTTACTGCATTACTTTATTTACAGAAGACTATACAAATTTAAATTTCCTATTTACTGTGCACATTATAAAATACTTCAAGGGATAACTTTTAAATTGACCATATAAATAATGGAATTTGTTATTTGTATAGAAAAATAATTTACATATTTTTGTTTATACCCTAATTACATGGGTATGACAATTCTCCAATTTCGGAAGGAAAAAATAATAATCTTCCTGTTTGTGTGAATTATTGCACGTGCTCTTCAGCTATCCTCGCCTGCCCTACATCCTATACAATCATACAAGCTCGATGCCTCTCCACTCAAAAAGCTCGGCAAACAGGTGATGCATTTATTATCATCCCACTTATTAAACACTGATTTTCCATTAAAATATTAAAATTTTCTGAAACATCTCTGTACTTATATAAAAGAAATACCCAGTATCGTTCAAAAATGTACCTCTCCCCATGTGTAACTCTTCCCGGTTATCTTCTGTACCCACTAATCGTTAATTTCTTCACACTCGTCTATCACGCTAGTGTTCGGTTGATCAACTTCTCATTAGCCCACCAACCCTGATTTACAGGTACTAGTGCAACTGTACTACTATTTTCTTGTGTATCAAAATGAATCTTTAGTATTGCCGCCTTATATTTCTTACTATGACTACACATTTTTCGTTCAGGAATATAAAGACACACTAGCCTATTTTGATATCTAAATATCATCTTGTTTTTCTAGAAAGAAGAAAAAAAACGTGTTTTAAATTATGAACAAATAAACTTACTTACTACCCTGTATTTGTAACTACTCATATTCCATCACGTCTCTGTTACTACACAATATTTACTATTCACTAACATTGTAATTAATAATAATAAAATTATAAAATACATTTTTCACATTTACTAGAGTTACAGCCACCAATCCAATTAAACTTATATCCAGCCAAAATTCCTGCCCACTAGTGATGTAAGTGAAGCAGAGAAGTAAGTTACCGAATAAACCAAATGTATTACCGTATACCTGTCAACCACATCAGAAACCCACACTAAACACGTAACAGACACAGAAAAACCAATTTTTATGTAATGGGGAGAAGGAAGGGTGTGGCAAAAAGTGCATAAAGGTAAACTAAGAAGGAATTTGAGGCGGAAGTATGGAGAAGAAAACAACAATACCTCTTCCGGTTGGGTTAGTTGGGAGAGTGTAGGGTAGATTTCTTAGGTAAATCGAAACCTAACATTCAAACTTAATTTACACAATGCGAAAGCGGTAGAGCTCCATTCTCTTGCGATAGGTAACACGTTATTTCCAGGATCGACAAAAAGAAAGGAGGCGTGGGAAGGAATTCATTATTGTCTGGATGCAAAATAATTATAATTGTTCATAACTGCTCACAATGTTCCAAATATCTCTATTAGTATTTGGTGTTATTTGAAAAGCTTGGATGCATTTTAAATTTTTCTGTCAATTCTTCATAAGATATTTGAGTAATAAAAAAAGTAGCTACAGGATATTCATTAAAGAAAAACTTTCAATTTATTGATAAACTAAATTTTTAAAAAAACTTTCATAAAAATTACAACTGAATATAATTTTAAAAAAATTCACTACATATAGTATTGAACTTACTTGAACTAACTTCACGATCTCTTACAACGTTAAAAAAATAAAGAATAATGTGGATTAGATGCAATTTTCTGGAAGGAAATCTTTTTAAAAAGCAACAGAAAATTGTTTATGTTATATTTATACGCTAGTTGGTAAAATGTTTGTAAACTAAAAGGTAAATGGCATCCGCCATGCTCCAACACTAACAACCAACAAACAACAATGCACTTCTTCACGCCAAGCGACGCTTTCTCATGCGTGTAGCTCTCAACTCCACTTGCTACAGCCAATCCTTGCACTCCTCGCCACCCACCACCATCATGTCATACCACCACCACTCCCTTCGGGCGCCAACCAATGGCAATAGCCAGAACGTTCTGCCTCTGGCAACAGAAGGGAAGAGAGGGATGGGAAAGTTTAAACTGCACAGCTCACCTAACAACTACCCTGAAACGTGCGTGATCTGCCCAAAATGTGGATCGCAAAAGCTTATGAAAATTCACATCTCTCCCTTCCAACTCTCGCTGAGAGTATCCGGTGCACACGCACGCATTGCTCAAGACTTTAATTAATATTTTAGACTTAAAAAAATGCCACACACTATCCCACTCACTGAGATTTGTGGACTCCATAAATAAGATATTACTCAAAAATACAATATTCATACATCATTGTGAGGTGACTATAAAACGATTTTTTACAATTGTTTCAGAGGCAGGAATCTCGTTTCCAAATAGATGAAGTCCTTCTATGAAGAAAAATAAACAGTTTTCTTCATTAGAAAAAAGTTTAATTTTGATAAAAAATATACTTTTTCCTTGGCAAAATAAATTGACGTTTAATGAGAAATGGCCTATTTTTTAATGTCCCAAAGTTTTCTCTTTTTTATCATCAACGAATAAGTGACTGAAATAAACTTTGTGACCTGCGGAGCTGGTGAACTGGATGTCATGACGCCCAAGAGATCATGGTGCACCAATCTCCTTGTAGAATGTCAGCGGGGTAGCCAAACTGGGTCTCCATGATTGCATGCATCATGACCAGCCACCGCACTGCAAGCCATTCCTCTTTCACTCTGCATGGTAGCTGTAACAGAGTTGGCCATCATCAAGTTTGGCAGAAACTGATAACAAAAATGAATTTTTCATTTTAACAGAGTCGATGCGGTTCAATACAAAAAAATTATATTTCAACATTTTTGTTGTTTATCTTTGACTTAATAAGTAGCTCTCAATATTTATACTGTTCTTTTATGGCATACCCGGCAGGAGAAGTTAGTCGCCCATTTATATGAACATTAAAATATGCCTGCTCCCCAACTCCCAGCCAAAATTCCCTTGTTATAAATTAAACAACCTAAAACTTATAGTAATAAAAAACAAAATCAGAGTTCTGGTAAGATTATAAAAAAATTTACAACTGTTTAGCTATTATTGAAATCGTCAAAAAAATGTGGTTATTGGGGTTGGCATCCAGACAAGTACAGAAAAANTTGAAATCGTCAAGAAAATGTGGTTATTGGGGTTGGCATCCAGACAAGTACAGAAAAAGTTAAAACCTCTGGGAAGTCCGTTTCACGCACACCAAATACTTGTTATGTTTGCAGTCCATTTTTGTCCAGGAACTGGTCTTCCTAAATGTGGTTTTGTCCCACGCTCTCTCCAGCGCAGCACATGAAGCAATCACACCTTCACGATGAGGGCGTACCCACGTCCATCCAGCTAAGTTGAGTGCACACTTCTCATGACCCAACCTCCATCTGGCTACTCCTACTTCATCTCTTCTAGTAAATGAGAGCGTCCTAGCACTCCTAATGCTAACGCTACACTTGCAAACTATCCTTGCCATTCACAGTTAGACTGAGTAGCAGATTACCATCTTCTTTTACTAATTCTAACATTTGGTCTCTAACTGCTTGCTTGTGCTTCACGCAAGATATTTACTCTCTCCTAACATAAATTAAATCTTGGCATGGAGACTTTTCCTAATTTAATAGCCTTAAATAAACCCAAGTCAAAAATAATAAATCCACAAAATTTTAAAACATGCAAAATTTACAACTAACCTATCCCTAGCACTAGAGGCACTCTAAATTCTCCCATAGATATGTTCTGCCTTGGTTACTTTTCCTTTTTGAAACCCTTCAGCAAAATCCTTCTCTCTTTTTGTCTTGAAACCATAAATAATCACGTATCCTCTTTTTCAACCTTTTTATTAGTATAAATTCCTTTTTATTTTCCCTTTTTTCTATCTTACCAACACACACAACAAAAATATTACAACTCACTAGAAGTCATTCTATGGTTATACATTTTTTTTCTTTACAAAAGGGAGAGTACTGACTCTCTTTTAACATCAGATAAATTCAAGGTGTCTTAATTATAACCAAAATGTATGTGATCTCAGCACCTTTAGTTTAAAAAATAAAACACTAACACACTTTAACAGTGAGATACTTCAAACGATGCATTAAAATATATCGTTTATTTATTAAAGAGGTAGTATTGTAAACTGTTCATATTTAATCCTATGCCTAGAGAGATAACAAAAATTTTATTTTAGCTCCATCTGAATCTTTTGTTGTGGCTTTCATTTGCCGTCTTAAGCGGTTCTGTTCTACGCTGGACTATACAGATGAGCCACCAGGTTCAGACGCAGTAGTGGTAACCATTTCAGTACGATGCCTCTGCGGCCTCCTTTGCCGGCTGCAAAATCTCCACACTTGATACAATACATACATAAGAATTAACAGCATTATTATGATGGTGATTTCTATCTCCCAAGCTACAACCGATTCTGAGCTTAGCCTTAGCTCAAGGTATAGTTCCAAAACCCAATAAAATGGATTTTGAAATATTGCTATCAAAAGGGTAAGCAATGTATTACTACTCCTAGGGCAATACTCTGAAAATTCGTGTTCTAAAAATGTTCATATCCAAAAGACGTATCCAACCAATTGTTATTATATTATTTTCCATAAATATCATAAGTTATATTTAAATGTGGAATGGCAGAAGGCCAATCAACTTCTAGAAAATCTTGCTTAGAAGAAAAAACCTATTTGTCAATAAATAGGATGAGTGGGAAAATGCATTTACTTCAATTTTGACCAAGCAGCTGGGATTACATGAATCATTTCAAATTTGATTTTTGCATTATAACCGTTTGTTCGTTACACTCCATTCAAAAACAAGTTACAACCGAAAGGCACTCTACATCAATATCTCTTGGGTATGTTTCATTATGTAAAAGCTTGGATAAATTTTTAGTCAAGGTGCAAAACAGTTCCAAGTTACTTATTTCATTTGTCAAAAAGTAACGGTATGGTTTTACCAAAGTTATGAATAAATAGCAACCTGTCTGACATATGAATGAAAACAACTCTCTTAGCCGTCATGGAGTTGCTCCACTAATTACTGCCTTTGGACATATGGCCCCTGTTATTGTATCATCACAAATACTTGCTGCAAAACAGATGTGAACTTGAAATGGACAACAATATTTTTAATCCCGGTCTCTTATTGTCCTAACTCCCTCTCTGTTATTATCTGTCAAAAAGTTAGGTTCATGATGCAAGACACAAATTTAACGCTTCCATTTAAAAAGTACGGC
This sequence comes from Clitarchus hookeri, assembly GCA_002778355.1. Classification (NCBI taxonomy): domain Eukaryota; kingdom Metazoa; phylum Arthropoda; class Insecta; order Phasmatodea; family Phasmatidae; genus Clitarchus; species Clitarchus hookeri. Next base: position 71,908 of record NQII01003957.1, read on the forward strand.
TACAAAATCATACAACTTCCAGTCAGCTTCCATCTAAAAATAGGTAATTTCATTTAAACAAAAGAAGTTCCCTCAAAAAATAACAGGTACAGATATCCATATGGAAATAAGCTTGTATAGTAGCAATAGCTAACAGGTAAACGTCTTTATCAATTACTTGTGCCAAATGCTCCAGTTGTGACTTTAAATTTTTAGAATTAACTAAAATTCAAGAAAGTTTATGCGAACTACATCCATATAAAATTTCTTAGGGAGAGGCGGGTAGCCCCGCCCACGTAAATAATATTCATGAAATTTTGAAAATCAAAATAATTAAATCTTTATTATTATATTAGAATGGAAAAACAACATATATCTCACAATTATAACTAAGCAAAAATATGATAGGTTCATTATCTTAGCTTATATCCAGTCTTGAAATAAAATTTCAATTTTCAGTGGATACATTTTTGGAGGGTAGCCTCGGACATACATTTAACGATCACCAAACCGTTTTTTGGCGTTACGTACATCACAAAAGGAGTATTCTTCCAAGTATCAATGTCCATACACGCTTCGTGCGCCCAGTATTCGCATTTATATGACACTGGATCCAGTCTTCTTGGAACGTTTCTCCGCAAATGATGCATTATGTATTCTGGTCTCTTTCTTGCTGAACCAAACTTTGAATGTTCTTCTTTGTTTTCATTTTATTAACTGCCACGTTGATTTTATTGCTTGCAGCCTTTTTCTCTGACAGCGCGTCTTTGAACGGCAAAGATTTCAGAATCTCATTCTTTTGTGTTTTTCGGGAACGAACTGCAAGACGTTTCTTAGAATAATCAGGAAAAGACTCAACTGTTTCAGCAATTCATTTGCTCTAGGCACCTTATATATCTCAGCTGCTTCTCTCACAGATGTCGTTTTTTCCTGGACAGATAGCATAGCCTGTTTCATTTTATTTTGATCCCAACTTCTTCTGTGTGTCATTCTTCCCTAGAGTTTTGGAAATTTTGAAGTGATTCTGCGAAATACAACAATATTTTACACACTTGCTTTAAAATTACATTACAATAACTAAACACTTCTCCATCCAAAAATATCCGGGGTTACCCGACAACATCGTGTCCGATGGTACCCGACCCCCACATTCTATGTTTTTATTTAAAATCAACAAGGCCAGTAAAGATAACCTAAATTATTTACCTAACATATACACTTTAATCAATAACTTAAATAATAATAAATAAATCATTTTGAAGTTCTTATATTTTATAAATAATTACTCAGTTCAATATGTAAACGGCGCACATTACAATATAGACAGAAGTAAATGAACGATTGTAACGTGTTGTTCGCTCGGCGGTCGCGTCCAGGTTAATTCGATTATACGGCTAAATGGCGCTGCTGTCGTTGTGGCGTTTTATTGTTTTACCTATGTGCGCGGGATTGTTTGAAACTAACACTGGCCGAGGATACCCGCCGGCTGGGGCTAACCGACTCTCCCCTACCTAAAGAATGTTTGTGTTTGCTTTGCCATAAGGGCACCAATTCTAAACTATGTTTTATGTCTCTGTGATAATTCCTGTATAAAACCTGAACGATTTTTTCTTTGGCTTCTTTAAAAGTGTGCAATTAAAGGGAATGTTGTTAAATTTTGACAGTTTTTTTTACCAAATGGATCAGCAATTACAGTTTTTCCTGACACTCCTGAAAAAATCTTTGCTTCCGATACTGATGCACCACTATCCACAAAAATTGGCGTTGATGTCACAAAAAGATAGGTAAACACATTCATAACTCCTGAGTTAGTCGAAAGATTAACATTGAGCTTCCCCGATGAAACATTATTCCAACATGGTTCGCCTTTAAAAGTTTCCCTTAGAGTTGTCACTTCCTTTCCTATTCAAAGGGTTCGTCCTATGAAACCCTCCTCATATGGCCAGGGTTTTCGCAGCCAAAACATAAATACCTTCCACCAGGGGTTGCCTATCAGGCCCTCGTATTAGATTGTTACACGAATTTTAGCCCTGACTATCATCTTGTGCTTGAAAAAACTACCAAATCGCTGTGTACTACGCCTAGCATCTGTTGTTAGCTCAGTGATTTCACTTGACCTACAATCACTTGCTTTTGTTAAAGTTATGTTTCCATGGTTTTTTTGCAATCGAGCTATTTTATTCAAGCCTACTGCTCCCTCTGTGTTTGTTGCTTCTGCCCCTTTGCACACTCATTTTCACTTTTAACCCAATCTGCTGCACGGGACAATCTTTTTCTAGCATATTAACTGCCTGTTTCTATGTTCCTTAAATTCTGTTTCAATTGTTACTCTGTTTTGTATTCCAGAAACATTACCTTCTCTACAATCGCTTGCCTAAGCTTTCTCAAAATGCACCTTATCTTATTATTTTCCGACCTTTTGCTGTCCAAATTATAATAAAATACTTATCACATTGTACGAAAATTCCTCAATCAACTCATTAATTTCCTGTTCACGAATTCGTAATCGCATTTCCAGGTTTCCGGCTTACTATACTCTGGAAAAAGTAGCTCTCATGGCAGTCGACAAAGCATCAAAAGGGTTTTTATCTCGCCTGCCCTATTTCCTAGTCAACTGTACCACCTCACAGCCCCTGTGTGCTGTACGTGAGTACTTCGACCAAGTATTTCCCGGGAGATGGATAGGCAGGGAACGCTATGTCTCTTGGTTTGCTAGTTCCCCCGATCTGTCACCGCTTCACATCTATCTGTGGTATCACATGAAAAGCCTTCTCTACAAGACACTGGTGGAGATGGCGGAAGAACTTGTGGCACGCATCCTAGCAGCCGGTGAAATGATCCCAACGAATGCCAACATGTTTCAGAGTGTGCGGCAGTCTTTGTTGCGGTGCTTCAATGTCTGCATTAATGAAGGTGGCCGGACGTTCGATCAAATGTTGTGATATTATTGTGAACATGTATCAGTGGGACTTTCTGCTTTGTAAATTACAGTACAGTGTTCGTAATCTGTTTGTCACATGCGTATAATTGAACAATTTTATATCATTAGCGTGTTGCCTACCTCTCAGGAAAGTAAATTTCTATTCCATATTCTCGAAAATGGTTCGCCGGAGGGTGTTACAACAAGATGACCTTTATTATTAATTTGGCCTCCCCATTACTTTAATGAAGGTGGAAGTAAATCGTATCGATTTATTCACAGATTGCAGGTTTTGTTAGCATAAAAAAGTATCCAGAGAATTGTAATTTAGGTTTAGTAGTTTACAATATTTTGCCAAAATACGATTTTTAATTTCCATTTCGAAGGAAGAATTTCTCCCTTACATTCACGCCAGGCTATAATCCGCATTATATAACTTTACTTCTTTTTCGACAAGGAATCACCTCGCAAATATTTAACGTACTTTCATATACACCTGATAGATAAGAAAACTATGTGCTTACTTTGGCTCATTTCAATCACGGCTTTTTCTTATCAATCCTTTTTCAGGTAAAATTATTTCCGTGGAAACTCATTTTGTTCTAGGGCCTTGTGTAATTGTGTTCTCTTTCTAAAGTGTTCCGTAATGCTTTAATCACTTTTCATCTCTCGGTTATTTTTAATTATTTACCATACTTCACACTTGTAATTCTCTTAATGTGTACAGATATCCGATTCTTTTAATAAAATATGTTGACATTATTTATATGATATATATGCGAAACGTGAGAGAGGGTAAAGTTTTCTGATTTTGCTACAAATTTCAGCCTTAAAATTAAGCAAGCATGTGATAAGTTGACTTGATTTTTTGCATGCCCTTATATTAATATAATAAAGTATTTTACAAAGTATTTCTTATATACGAACTGCATTTGTGTGAGCACATCAATACCACAATACATTAAAGCATATGAAACTGCGATTACTTATACTTTGGTCATGAAAAATGGGTTCACAACATCATGATGTAACCGTATGCCTCCTAGTGCTTGTTAAGTTACCAGATGTTTACTGACGGCGCGAGGCCTGCTTGCCCGCAGGTATCGTTCTTCTCGACGAGCCCGGAGCTGAGCAACAAGCAGCGCTTCGAGTACTTCTTCCGCACCATCCCCAGCGACCACTACCAGGTGAAGGCGATGGTGGAGATGGTGCGTCGCTTCCACTGGAGCTACATCTCCATACTCTACGAGGAGTCCAATTATGGCATCAAGGTAGGACACTGCCACAAGTATATTTGCCATTGGCCACCGTTTTCCTTTCTGCAGTGCACATGTGCGAGGTGCTTCTGTGGCTGGCCACTGTTAGGTGAGTTGACCAAACAGGCATTTAAACGTGTGATTCAATATGCGATGCCAGTAAACACATTGATAAATACAACATAATGAATAATTATTTATTTTTTGCTCCGTATTTTACAAAGAGTGACATTTTGGCTGTATGAAGCAGTCACATGCTTTAAGGTGATCTGTCGAATCTAACGAATTATAAGTCACATGCAATGGTAAGTCGCAAGTGTTCTGTTTACGACTACACAGCGTTGTAAAACTTCGCTTTAACATGTTTTGTTATATGCAAACGTAGAAATTTATGATGTGCCCAAAAATGTCTGTATAATTGGTAGAAAATATCACTGTGATTGTACAAATATTACGTTAAAAATGGAAGCATAATACAAAAACGTGCCAGTAGAAATTTAATTTAAAATATAAAAATTTCCTAGCAGTAGTTTTAACATAGAGCTAGTAGGAATACTTAATTTCTATCAAAGCATTCATGAAGAATATCGTAGTAGACAAAAGAACATGTGATGCTTTAACATGCAGGCTTACGGGTGTCTTTATCATGCAATCCGTCTTTGCATTTAACATTCACTGATGTTTATGTTTTAGTCTATGATGAAATAATGATTTTGTGATTTAGCAGGAATAAATACGAGATCTCCAAGTTAGAGATTTATTATTTTTATTTCATAGTTGGAAAAGCACGTTCTTAACTACTTTAATACTCAGAATTATATGAAGTGACATACAGCATTTGGTACAACACAATTATGTCAAGAGATCGTAATAAGTTAGCAGCATATGATAATAGGCGCAAAAACAGAATATTAATTCCTTATTACCCACTAACATTTGACAGATATAAAAAAGATAAATAAGTTCTCTTATTAATGCTACGGAGGTAGAAAATAAAACTGAAGTAGAACACACAATTCCGTGCCTAACCAAATATAAACCATGTGTGTTTTTATATGTGTATTCTCGAATGGATTTCAATGGTGAGGAAATGACGTATATAAAATAGTCAAATAATTGTGTTTATATATTTTCACAAATGCGGGCTGCTTTCCCTTAGTCATTATCATATCTGCAACCCACATCGCACGATTTAAAGTGTTACGGACGTAATACAAGCACACGCGCTTTGCTGTTATCGCTTAAGGCACTTAAGGACTTCCTTTATATTTTCCATCCGTTTACTGCGAGACATTTTCGTGAGAACTTCCTAGTTACTAAAACCATAAATTATTGTTAACTACTCACTTCAAATTTAATTCATATTTAATTTCTTAGGGATATACAAAAAAATTTCATTTGACATTAATAAATTATAAATCTCTCTCTGGACCAAAAATTAATTAAATAAATAAATTGCAATTCAAATTAAAGCATCCCATTATACCAGATAATCTCTCATCTGCATATCAATTAACCTGAGTGTCGTTGCCAAGTGGGAGCCCATAAAAAATTAACGAAGCCCTTTCAATTAGCGCAGGTCGTATACCTTACGAGTACCTCCTAAGGTAGACGACCTGCGACCGTAATATTAAATATTACAATATTATACATTAGTTTTTTCTAGTCCCACGCTGACATGGCATGGCCGTCATGACCCTCTAGAAGGGGGCCACTTCAAGGGCTGGACCAGCAACAAATCGCACTTATCACTAAACTGTGATATCGCTATCTCGTTCAATCGCACTTCCTTTCACGTATTTCGCGGAGCACTCCTCGTAACCATGCGTATTAAACCGTGCCGTAGGCTAGGCTTTATCTTTGTCTGAACTTAAACCAGCATCTAATCATCATAACAGGCGGGTAACCTGTCAACCACCCTCCTACGAATCAACTACTGCCTGTCCCCGCATCCCGCGGCGCACAACTGCTGACTTGCGAGACGCTGGTCTGTGAACTTGGGGCCTGCCCAGTAGCCTTAGACGCAAACATTTTGCAATAGGCTGGGCTGTATATGTTCAATCTTTAAGTTTTGCGGAATGAAGAGCGGACTTCCAGGCAGCCAGAGTCCACCGCAAATCGTCAGTTCAACATACACTTCAATGCCCTACCTACCGTAAATTGCTGGATATCGCACTCCCTCAGTAATGGCAAAGAAAAAACAACATCGAGTAGCGACAAATCTGGAGTTCAAATATTTTGAAAACATTAATATATAGCACACTGTTAACTTTTGAAAAGGGCTGACTTAAGTGCTTTTGAGATGCGGTTCAAATTATGTTCGTTGAAATGAAGACCCTATAGTGGGTAACTTCGTATTTTTTCAAATTAGTTTCGACATAAAAACGAATTAATTTTATCTGGCGAACATGCAACCAACTGACCTAAAATAATTGTGTTCCTGTTGGTATGATTTTTTTGCGACGCTGATTTACTTTATCTCTGCAGGGTTAAGCTAAGTTTAAACCATGTGACCAGGAGGTTGTTTCAAGTTAATTGAGTATTTAAGTCAACTTCTGAAATATATATTTTACGAAGTAAAATATTTCTCCATGATCTTTTCATTGTGTTCGTCAAAATATTTTTTATATGTCATAATTTAATAAATTTTATAAATAAGCATAAACGCATACATTTATTAAAATTCCTATATTTACGATTTTCTCATAGCTCCTACAAACTCAATTAAGGCTTAATTTCTAACGGATGCAGTGAACAGAATGAATACATACACCCAGGCACACGCAGGAAAGTGATTTCATATTTTTTTTTACTTGGGAAAATAGACTAACAAAACCAAACACAATCACATACACGCAAATAAGTAGACACATAGGAGAAGATAATCTAATAAGCGTTAATTCCCTTTGTATAGAAATTATCTTAGTAACGGCGCAAGGAATCAGGTGGTTACGGTAGATCAAATAAACTTAAAAATTTTCTGGGCCGTAGTAGTAGAGCAGCTGTCACATCACACCAAGGCGCACCGCGTTGGATTCAGAGCGGGCTCACATTAATATTAATGCTGGAGGGACAATAAAAATACCGCTGGTCGGTGGGTTTCCACGAGGATCTCCCATTTCCCTCTTCCTTGCATTCCGGCGCTGCTCCATACAAACCTCACTTCACCCTAGGCTTTGAAGACGTCGACGATAAGATTCGCCAAGACCTCTCCACTCCACAAATATTTTTACTAAAGGATGGCCGATTTTAATATGGCGATCATTACCTTATTATGATCATGGTGATCCCATTTGAAATTTACCGGACGATGAGTTAAGCTGAGCGTGAAATATGTTTTGCTGGTTAGGAAATCTGGTAGTCACTAGATATTTGAAATCAGGAGATATCACGCTCGTGTTGACAACTTATAATTCCTTGTTCAAATTACTTGAAATTACAACTAAACACCATAAATAACTTATTGAATTAGATGTATCAGACAGCTCTATAAGACGTTCACTAAATATGAACAAAAGTGAAATTATTGTTTTGCCCTTGATGACAAGAATTGTCAGGATAACTCTCAAAATTACATGTACATTCAATGACTTACAAAATATGTAATATTCATGTAATTCAGTTATATTATATATAAGTTAAAACACTACTCAAATTACTGCTTACTTAGATAATTATTGACCTTACTTTTGACGATACCATGCCTTTTTCGAAGTTATATCTATAATTCAAATATCACTTATAATATTACAAGTGCATAGTTGCGACATAGTTATAAATAAGTAAATTTGTAATAATAACATGCTGAAAATTTGGCACGTTACAGACCCATGATCATATTACACGTAGATCGATACATAATTGATTGATACTTGGACAGTCATAAACTGAGAAGATTACACTTGTATATATTTTTGTGTGTACAGAAGATGTGTTTTTATTGGTCTCTGCGTCGTGACGATCGTTAAGGTTAACATATCCCTAAAATAAATGTATTTTAATTTTCCCTGGGTTTAAAAGTTACTTGAGAGGCGATATATGTAGTTTTATAGAGCAGGCTGTTACCTTGATTTTAAAATATTTGGCGTATACGTCGTAATAAGTTTCCGCTTTCTGTTACTTTATTGAATATTAATTTTTCCAAGAACTAATTATTTTAGAGAATATATTTTGTATTTTATAAGGACGTACAGAGCTTCTTTATTGCGTCGCTAAATAGTAGGGTCACCGTTGAAAGTCTCATAGAACGCAAACTGAAAATATTCAGCAAACCAGATCTATGCCTTACTCGCAGAGGCGATGAACTTCCAATGTAACCACCTGTTCGGGCCATATTGCTCTCTCACAAAAACAAACAGGGTTTGATATTCTGAATATACCCGATTATACACTGGGGGAAAATGAAAAATTAACACTACTTAAGCGGTGACGTACAAACACCATATGCGCATGGGGCTCTGAAAGTGGGTACTACATGAAATTAATAACAGTGATGTGTTGTAAATTAAATATGAACCGAATACTAGTCATAATACGCTTAGCCCAATACTACTGTAGTTAACTCGGTGAAAGTGTACCTAGTCTGTTGTTTCAAGCATCCACCTGTGTGTAATCAGCATTTTAGACATGCGACGACATAGACGACCACATTTCGTGCAATTAACGGACTTTGAACGAGGTCGTTTTGTGAGCTTGAGGGAAGGTGGATGTTCCTTCCGAAAAACTTCCCAACGCGTAGGACGTGAAGTGTCTGCTGGGCATCATTCATGGTGCCGGTGGTCCAACGATGGTGAACATGCTCATCAACCTGGTTCCTGACTACAGCGGCATTCGGATCCCCGCCTGTACGCCGCATCAGACGAACAGCCATTTCTGATCGTACGGGGACTACCGCACATAGAAAGGCCACTGTTGCACTCAAGGTGCCAGCTAGGAAAATCACCAACTGTTTGCCGGACGCTGGGATAAGAAAAAAGAGTGCCGCTCGCTAGGTTTCCTCTCACACCTCATCGCCGTGCAGACCGCCTCAGATTGTATCGCGAACGACGCAACTGGAGGGATGAATGGGCGGAGTTGTGTTTAGTGATGAGAGCTGTTTCTTCCTTGGCGCCAGTGACGGTCATTTGCGAGTGCGGCGTCGACCTGGAGAGTTGCAACAACCAGAGTGTGTACGACAGCGACATACAGGGCCAATTCCTGGCATCACGGTGTAGGGGGCAATAGCCTACAATGACCATACGCATCTTGTGATTGTTGAAGGGAACACCAACCAGTGAACGCTACATCCACAACATCATCCAGCCCGTTTTTTTCCGTTCTTACAACAACGTCAGGTTGATGAAGAAACATCTGGATGACGGGTTGTAAGGGACCCGTACCCAGAAATAACAATAAAGCGGTGCTTAGGAATAATATTACGGTTTTTACTTGCACACGTATATTTTCCTTTGCACCAAAAACTCTACATTCACCTCAATCTGAAATCATAATTGGGTCCTTGCCATTCGCACCCGCCAAGTGGGCTTAGCTGTCCTAAAACGCGTTACCGCGACATGAAAAACTAAGGTGAAAAAGTTAATCTTCCCTGGGCGATGCTATTCACAGGAAAGGAGAGGTCGCGTCTCCGGGTGCGATGAAAATAAAGGTTCCGGTTAAATAAAGAAATAACAACGGAAGGCTAAGTGATTAGTAAAGAAGACGCGAATACACCCGGATCGCGACGCGGTGCGTGCCGACCCCTCTGACTCACGGACGATGACTGACTGACTGCGGCACGCGCGTGTGGATATAAGGAAGGCAGCCGCACGCCCCTAGCATTCTATACTGTTCTACAATCGTATGTATTTTTCTGTGATGAGATGATGAATCAAAACAATAAAACAATTCTTAAAAATCAAGAAAAGAGACAGAAAACACCCTAACACACCAATACAAGCAATATAAATAATTATAAAATTAATGCACACATTTCTGGAAGCTATACTGGTGACTAATTTTAGGAAAGATTGTAATTAAACTATTGCAAGGTCTGTCTTATTGTGATATTTTGCACGTCCGTGAGTTTGGTTTAATATATAATTTTTTAAATTAAATTTTGCCCTGCATTTGATTATAAAATGTCACTGGAACATTATCCAGGATCTTGTTCCGCACCTCGCAGTGAGTGGGGTGCAAACTACAGTGAGTACTGCGTGGTGCGTTGTATTGGTGAAGGGAGTGAGCATGGCGTGACAGATGGTTAGGGTAGCATAGGACGTTGTCCTATATCATTTACAATGCCCACTTAAACGGAGATCGTCTGATTTTATTGTACACGACTCTGTGCGTGCCCTCTTCGTAGTTTCGCATGAATCCGGTTAAAATATTTTGAGAAACAGCAATTAGACAAAGATATTACTAGCACCGTTAATGGCATAAAAATAATTTTTCTAATGTGCATGATGTCTTCAAATTAACATTAAGTCATCGTCTGGACTGCGCATTCTTCTCGTAGGTAAACCTACTCGGGTCACGTTTAAATGTTTTGTCAAAAAGATAATTTTCTTTTAAACACTCTGCAAGTTATTCCAACCGTGAGGTTAGCTACCACCTTAAGCAAATTCGTCACAAGATTTTACGTTGATCCATAATACAACCTTTGTAAGTATGTTACTAAAGTAAATTTCAAGTTAATTCAGCGTCCCTTATTCGGTAACGTTTAGATGATTTACTTCCCTTATCAACGATCGTAGCCAGCACACCCCAGTGATACTATCCCCTTTAATCCATAGCTTCCAAGGTCCATGGAGAGGCAGCTGGCGGTCTTCTCCTGCGAGATTGCCATATCCTGCCTCACATCCGCCGAACGTATTACCATTAGTTTTGCCTCGGCGATACTTCGTGCTAGTGTTCATCGTTCGGACGTAACTCGTTCTCTATAGGAAGTACTGAATAGAAATGTCGTTGCCTCTTCCCTGGCCGTGCATTTTCGTTTATGGTCCAGAATAGCAGTTACACAGACTTGACTTTACTTGCTGTCTTTATTGTTTAATATTTTTTTTGTAGTAATTGTGGCATGTCTTATATAACTGTTACTTGTAACTAGGTACTTCTCAAAATTCTTGATTTTTAAAACATTGAGTTGTTATCGCTTTTATTTGGGAATATTAAAAATTTACAACGTTCCGTGATTTTCCGAAGTTGATTTTAATACTGTACTTATCGTTACTATTTTGACTAATTTAATAACCTCTATTGTACTACGCAGTAAAGGGAACTGGTTGGAAATGAGTATAAATATGACACATTTGGTACACGGGAAGAAAATTACTCCAATGGACAAAGTAATTTATGTAATATAAAGCTAGTAGTGTATTACGCCTGATATTAATCATTTATTGTCACTTACTAACTACCAGACACAAATTAAGTTGGATATTGGTTTTGCGGTGCAAATAATAGTTATTGTGTTTCACTACACACATAGCCAACCATATGACCCGATACATAACCTAAAGTGCTTATGACGCTACACAATATTCTTATTGATATACTATAATATTCAGCACATATTATTAAAAATACACTACCGTTACATTTCAATGTAATAAATATTGCAAAAATAAAATATTAAACAATAATCAGCTTTGAATATGCACGTAGGGTGCGAATTTGATTAATATGGATCATAAGTACCAAACAATACCATATTATTAAGAATTCTTCCGAGAAATCGTTTACAAATGCCAATATGTGTGACAGATATATGCGACTATAAATTATACCGTTGTCCTAAATTAATAATTAAATTCTTTGTTTGAGAATATAGGAGAAATGATTTAATAAAATCTGATGGGACAACCTGAATTTGACGCTATAAGGACAACGTTGGAAGCGTACGAATTTTAAGTTACAAATGTTCAAAGATTCCCCCATAAGCAGCAAGACATCTTCTACAAAGCTGTACGATAAAACGACAAACATTAGCTACGCTTTCAATGGGACTGGGTTCACAAGCGGTCACAATCGCGTCTCTCGTGGCATACAGTGTCCGTAGCTATTTAGCGTGAACAGTGTTCTTCAGATTTCTTCAGATTTCCCCAAAGTTTGAAATCTATCGGCGTTGAATCGCGAGATAAGAGTGGATTCACAAAACTTCTTCATTGGCCTATTCACATCCAAACAAATGTTTCAACCAGAAGCGACCTTACGGCTCAATGATAATGTGGCGCTGCATCGTCTTGCGGGAAAAAGGAATCGTCTTTTACGGCAATTTAAAATTCAAACATTAAGGGGAATAAAGGGTTTGAAATGTGTTTTAGAGAAATTATCAATAGCTGACTAGCCCGATTAGATACTATTTGTGCAATGGCATATAAATTTAATATCAGTGAAAAGTAAGTAAAATATTTTATCGACGACTCTCCAAAACTTTATTAACCAGATAGGATATCGTATTGCCCTTTCCTTAAAAACTTAATTCTTAATTGAGAGTATTTTTTATATAACCAGTAAAGGATGTGAAAAATGGAAAAATTAGTTTTCGACAATTCATATATAGCTGACTAAATATAAGAAACCGTTATGCCCTTGACTTAAAATGCTTCCCTACATGCATTCCTAAAATTGTATTTCACGTTATATAAGTGTAGCTTGCGTTTGCTTCCATACGCAAGCTACATAAACACAAAAAAAAAAAAAGATTTTTTTTTATATTTTGAAACTCCCGTGGAAAGTTGTAAAATATGTTTTCTTTGTATAACCATTATTGCATAGTTTNGAAAAATGGAAAAATTAGTTTTCGACAATTCATATATAGCTGACTAAATATAAGAAACCGTTATGCCCTTGACTTAAAATGCTTCCCTACATGCATTCCTAAAATTGTATTTCACGTTATATAAGTGTAGCTTGCGTTTGCTTCCAAACGCAAGCTACATAAACACAAAAAAAAAAAAATATTTTTTTTTATATTTTGAAACTCCCGTGGAAAGTTGTAAAATATGTTTTCTTTGTATAACCATTATTGCATAGTTTCCACGCTGGAAACTTTCAGACTAGCATATTTGACAAAAAGTTATAAAGAGATAAAATTAATAACACAAAGGAAACTGACGAATCACTTAATGTGAAACCAGAAGTTTCATTTCGCTGCAAAATAAACACAGGACTCTCATAACTGTGCAGTATCAGTAATTATATATATTATTTCGATCAACTGTGTGGTTAGAGAAATACGTTGCAGTATGTTTTCTACTTTATGACATTATACAGGCCGTTCACGAACAAATGATAATAACCAAATTGTGGGGTAGATAAGTGCAAATGGAGCATATTTCATCCAGGAACCATTAGTCTAACATCCATAGTTAACCTGCTAATGGCAAAACAATGTGTAGGGGCAGGTATGCTATCTTGTGTACGTGGCATTGTAAACAGACTGTGCGCATGCATGTGTGCCTGATAAGACCACCCACTACCACACGGTCACAGTCTCAGATGTGCTACGTATTTACAGTTCCTGCAGGACGTGTTAACGGAATACATGGAGGAAGTTACTTTAGATGCTTGTAGTGCGATGTGGTTTTAGAAGGACGGGCCCCCACCTCAATTTGCCATTGCGGTTCGCCGGCACATCGATATGCACTTCCCGAGCCGGTGGATAGGTAAGGAAATCCCCATAGAATGGCCACCACGCTCACCTGACATCACACCACCTGAGTTCAGGCTGTGGGGCCACATCAAACCGATGACGTATGCCACAACACTTGACACGAGGGATCAGCTTATTAAGCCGGAAACATTTGCTTATGGGCGTCGCAACATGCTTCCGCGCTACACAGCCTATGTGGGCGACGGTGGCGGACAGTTTGAACAATCACTTTGAACAGAGACATCAAACAGACTCTCTGTGCCCATGCCATCAGCCCAAATGCGTAAGTAAAGTGTAATTCCAATGCACTGCCTTTTAGCTGAGTTTTGTAATTGTCTACCCGCTTCTGCACAATGCCATTGCAGTTAGCGTGTTAAGTATTAACGTTATACTATTTGTTTATAGATTACATATGCTCTATTTGTACTAATCTACCCCACTCTGGTGTTTATTATAATTTGTTCAGGAACATCTGGTTCATCCATGAATTAATCACATTTTATTATGTTGTTAATATTTTCACCTTCCATTATGGATGAAGAGTGAATTAAAATTAATGTCAGCTGCCCAGTAACCAGACTTTGTGGGGCAACAATTTACTAATTATTTGGTTTCATCCAAAAATAATTGTCAGAACAATAAACCTGCGCATCATCTAAAGAACTGTTAAAAACACGTGTTACTATAATTTCAGAAATGTTGTTTATGTTAATTTTTCCATCAAATCAGAGCTTTTATTTACGAACACTACTTCAATACATTCAATTTATGTCAATACTAGAAATAATCAGAAAACAAGGAAAACGTATATAATTTGTTTTTTATCTAAATTAAAAATTAAATCACTAAATACATATAAATATATTAACATAGAAGGTGTTATGAGGAGTGAGCAACGTTACCAACATAATAAACAAATAGTTTACTTTAAGCTGTTCGAAGGAGTGGAAACGGAATGCAAATCGGTGGACAGAGTTGTAAAAATATCCTTTATCCTGTAGAATCCATCACCAAGAGCATCAACTCTTATTACGTACCACTAACCAAGCTTCGCCTAAATGTTGGTGCTCCATTAATGTTACTCCAAAACAAGCTCAGGGCGAAGGCTTGGCAAAATTACTTAACAGAGACCACAGACCTCACTGGATGTACACGGGGGGGGGGATACGTTTTCATACCGCGTGTAACATTCTTTAATTCTATCCACTCGAGTACTCTTTCGAATATACGAGATTGCAATTCTCCCTCAGCGTCTGATTCCTTATCACTTTAAGTGATGTCCAAGGACAGTCGCTAGAGGAGGCAGGGAGAGATTTGAAGAAGGACTGCTTCTCACCTAGGCAACTCTATGTGGCCTGCTCCAGAGTGGTCTCCCCTTTCATCTGGTAGGCCTACCACTTGAGGAATGTGGTGGAAAAGAGGTCCTTTGGTAAGGGAATAAATGGCTTTTTAGTGTAATTCACGCAAGCTATACCGCGAATAGAAATATAGAATTCATATAAATGTTTAGGCCAACATGTGGCAGAGCTTATGGCCGTAATTGCGGATTGGAAAATATGTTTCCTCTTTATTTAATTTGTAAGACTTCGGTAAAATCAAGGAATTCTTAATGTCTTGTGTCATCATTTTTATATAGAAATATTCATGGTAAAGGCAATCTAATGAACGACTCGGAACTAAAACAAAAGTGTTCCTTACCCTTACAGATAATATAGATTGCCCGCATTTATTGAACTTCGAAGTCGGGAACATTCGTTAACATGTACTTAAAAATTTTTTTACGAGTGTCATTCTTTGAGTGTCTCTGTAAGTTATACGAAAAAACACACATGTCTATGTGGCCTAGCCTTTTGTGTAAGATCCCTTCGTCATTGTTCATGTACGAACACTCTGACGCTACAAAAACCAAATATTTACTTTAGAATGAAATACTAAAGTTACAAGCTTATAATAGGCCCTTTCTGATGAAGCTTTAAATCTAATGGTATCAAATGAAGTTGTGAAGATTGAATAGGAGAAAACAATATTTATGTTGAATTATAAGCATAATAAGATCCCCATCTAAAAATGTGTATTTAACATAGCGATGAAAATAATTTNAAACCAAATATTTACTTTAGAATGAAATACTAAAGTTACAAGCTTATAATAGGCCCTTTCTGATGAAGCTTTAAATCTAATGGTATCAAATGAAGTTGTGAAGATTGAATAGGAGAAAACTATATTTATGTTGAATTATAAGCATAATAAGATCCCCATCTAAAAATGTGTATTTAACATAGCGATGAAAATAATTTNATATTTATGTTGAATTATAAGCATAATAAGATCCCCATCTAAAAATGTGTATTTAACATAGCGATGAAAATAATTTTCTAATAAATTTTATAAACATTTTCAAATATTGATCAGTTTTCCTGAATATATCCTGCTTGTCTCAAAACATGCAATGGTGAGGCAGCCATCAACGTGCAGTGCTTAGGATTTATTATCTTCTAGTTTCATACGCCTGATATGCTTAGTCATTTCATCTACTAGTTTTTGTTGTAAAAAACTTTTGGATTAGACGGTATATATTAGGTTTTCCTCAACGCATTTGCAATTGTACCTTATATTGTGTGTGAGGAATATGGAGTTTGTGAATTTTGTCGGGTTGGCTTTAATTTATTATTTAATATTATTTACTGGCTGTAATATTAGTAGGAAAATGCAGTATGTAACGAATGAGGAAGCATTATAAGTTGATGAATTAACTCATTCTTTATAAGGATAATTGTAATAGTCATATAACACATACGTGTAGTAGATATTTAATTCAGTAATAGAATATAGCTGAAAGAATCAGAGGTATTGTCTTTAAACTGTATTGTTCATAGAAAATTTGTTGACCTTGGAAACTATGTTACCACTGGAACCTGTGTTATGCCCTGAGACGACTCAATGCCAATGCTTGACTTGTGTAGTAAGCTTGTGGAACGTAGTTGACGAACGAAATCTATCGAAAGTTTAGTGGTGATTGAGTGCCTAGATTATTGCTTAATGCTTATCTCCATTTCAGTTAATGGAATTTTATTCCATTGTGTGTAAACGTGGAGGGGTAAGGGGGAGGTAATTTGTTGAACCCATGCCGCCTCCTCAGTAACTGTAAACGTACAATTCAAATTTATAACCTCGTTGCCAAGAGGTACGCAGAGGTGCACATGGTTATTCTTAATTCAATATATGGCCCACCTCTCTGCTCTACGACGTTAAATTGCCACAGAGCTAGGTTGGGTGCAGTATCAGGTACTCCATAGGTAACCATATTGGATATTTACTGAAAATATAAGAACCGTGTGCGTTACATAAACAGCATGCCTTAATAATCATAAGAACGTATAAATAGTCGTGGATACTTAAATAACATTCCTTTAAATATGTGAGACGATGAAATAGATATGGATTCAATCTAACTATGGCTTATACAATTGTGATTAATTTCTTACCATATCTAAATACAAGATTGGCTCTTCATTTTCACTGGACAGTTCAGCAAAGCCATTAAATACAAGGACGTACTCCTATATGAGCCTTTTTTGGATACATTGAGATGAAAGTAACAGCTATACAGAAACATATGAGGTCACACTACATTGACCCGATGAACTTGAAAACATACGTGCTTTGTTATGAACATTACGCAACTTTACAAGGCATTGCTATTTTGTTATCAAAACCTTATTACTTTACTCGTTAATTTAAGACATTTTACTTACGTTTTCATATTTTATAATAAAAAATTATAACTTTTTTTTACATATATAATGTTATTTTTTTTTTTTTTTTTTTCTCCAGTTTCCCTAGTATACCTTGGTTTCAATGACGCTCTGAGACTATTATCCATCTTATACACATTCAACAAGACCAACGTCCGAAGTCAATTATCCGTTCCTTGTTCTTCAGCGTTGAAACAGCACTTGGTAGGTTATCTCAAATACATTACTTTCTTCAGATGCCAGTCGTCAAAGCCCGAAATTTCTTCTGATCTTCTATTAAAGAACCACCCTTCAGCAAAAGTTTTGGAATGAAGTGAATTTCGGTATGTAGGTAAAATATAGAGTGACGAAAATTTCTATTCAAGGAAATAAACACTTTGAAAGTAATTATTAACTTCGCAATATATTAAAAAATATTTTATCAAATATCCGAATAAATGCTTACCTGGAACGATAAAAAATGGTTAACCATTCCCGTATAGAGGACAAGTAAATGTAAAATATATAAGGCACGTTTTTGCCACAAAAAGGAACCAAGTATAGCAAACAGCCCTACTACTTAGTCCCAGGAAATTAAATAATTTTAACAGTCATAGGAAGTGACATTTATACGTATACTACTTTTAGATAAATGAAGTTATCAAAATGAGCATGAGACTGCCACGGGTGGTAACACTTTGGCAGACCCTCAAAGGCGCATAAATTACGTTATGCGGAAACCCCGAGCGTTGCTGAATTCTCCCTTTTGTCGAACCGAAGCAATTGGCGACTCTTCGTTAGTGTGTCCTGTTTGTTGTGTTTAAAATATCAGTGGCAAGAATTCACTTTAGTATGCCCCTTTTCACAAATTCAATGTGAATTAAACTAAAATGTTATCGAATTCTTTATCGTGTACTTAACTGTGACTTGAATATCTGCATTTATGGGTATACATTTCATACGAATCTAAACAACTGACAGCTAATTGGATATCTTCTTTATTTGTGTATTGAATAATTTATGATTTATTGACAGATAATTAAGATTTTCAATTTAACACATCCATTATTATTAATGAAATTATATTGAAAATACGCGATTAATATTGGTTTATCAGCATTTTCCGTACAATATATTATTTATTGTATGTATCGTTTTGGAAAGACATATGAACACAATAAAGGCAAATTCGTTCATTCACTTTGTCGCATATTCTCTGTCGATCCATTTCAAAAACAAATTGNTATCCATTATTATTAATGAAATTATATTGCAAATACGCGATTAATATTGGTTTATCAGCATTTTCCGTACAATATATTATTTATTGTATGTATCGTTTTGGAAAGAGATATGAACACAATAAAGGCAAATTCGTTCATTCACTTTGTCGCATATTCTCTGTCGATCCATTTCAAAAACAAATTGGTACTCTCGTGAAAATTTTGTTATTGTTTTGTTATGAAAAAAAATTATAAGGAAATTTTATTATGTTCTTTTTTTTTCTACGTCTTGTAAAAAATGTAGTGGATCTCTGAATATAGAAATGTTTAATGCACTTGCGTGCTGCCATAACTACACCCGCTAATGAACTGGAAGTTATATTAACAAATTTCATGATCTACCTTCTAGATATCTTAATGTGTTGTAATTGCCTCTTTTACGGAGGTGGTATGGTAAAGACGATGAAAAATATTTTTACAAGGCCGCCTGTGGGTCGTATCTGAATTCGTGGGGGATAAAGCTCTTAATAAAAATAAAACAACTGAATTTGAATTCAATTTTACTCACAAAGCTATTATCTACAGCATTAAATTATCTTTCTCCACACATACTCTTTTTATTTCTTAGTGAGTGCAATATTTAACGTCCTTTTCAACTCTAATTAACGTCCTTCTCAATGTCGCCGTTTCTTTATAGTAAATTAACTCATACAGGTTATTGACACACTTTCAGTCTGTCTGTTGCCATAATTTGTAATATATTTCACTCTCGCATCTAGTTCAATGTTCGAGCCTACCACCCGGACTCTTCACTGCTTGATAGTCGTAGTCAGATATTTCCCTTCTGCTGGTGACTTCTCCTGCCACCTGTCGTCTATCCCTGAAACTCAGCCAATCATCCGTTCAACAACTCCCGTTCCGGAGGCCCGTTGCACAATTTATACTCTTTGCTGGCCTTGACCTAAAACGTTCGACGCACCCCGAGTCATGCGGACAGAATATAGGGCAGTACACAACTAGAAAATACCTCACATAAACGCAGAAACTTAATACAACCTAGGTGAGCAGCGCGCGCCACAAAAAGAATTATCGTGTTGGCTCGCTTTTTTGGTAATATATACGTGATTATTTGTTTAGCACTCTCCTGTAATTCAAAACATTTTATTCGCTTGCCGCCGCCATCATATAACTGCTCTCCTTTACTTCCACTCGCTCGCGCGGTATGCGAAGCACCGAGCGAGTAACAATATTATGGTATTGCCGTAACAAGAATAGGTAACGTAGATGAACAAATTACTTGATATAATTGCATGTTTACGAGAGGTGAATGCGTGGTTATTTATCCAGTTACGTGAGATGACCTTTGATTACTGATATAAATGCTCCAGGTGGATACCACAACTGGGATCCAAGCATATCTTATAACCACATCTGACAAGTCAGGACTATTATATGACCAATCCAGGAAGTCTTGAGCCGTCTCCACCTCAAATAACCTTTAATGTTCTTTGTAAACGAATAACGGTAGTCATCAGAGCTCTGGCATACTGTGACAGAAACATTAAAATTCAACCCAGAAGTTTGTATCTGGCAAGTGTCTACATAACCTGGTGTGTTTAATTCTGTTGTGAAGAAGATGGTACGCTTACTGACTTTCCGTTCACACAATATTCAATGTCGCCACTATCCGCCGTATCTAGAAAATAAATAATAGTGGACAACAGTATATAGCACAAGGGAAATACAAAATGTAGTATTGGGAAGGAACATGACGGCGGTGCACAACGACTGAGATAGGGAAAGGAACACAGAAGAAAGGAGAGAAACATATCGATGAGGGCGTGACTGAAACGCAAAAAAGCAAACGGCAGTATATCTGAAGGAAGGGGGGAAGGATAGTGTCCTCTGGAACGAAGCCAGGGCAGGCAGCTGCCGAGCTGCCTTAGCATTCCACAGCTAACAACATCCTGCCATAATATATTATGGTCGTGCATCTTCTAGTTATGATGCGGAAAACCAAATGGAATGATACCTTAGGTTCAAAGGATCCTCAGTAGGTTCAGATGGTCGATAGCGAATAGAGTAGACGCAAATCCTTGAGTTCTCCAGATGCTCTAGCTGCAGCCACTACTTCCTAAGAAATTGTTAGGAAATCTGGCACATCAATTATTGCACGTATTGTGCATGAATGGTGGGTGGAGCTATTTTCCCTACCCGCGTGAAGGCTTTTATATGATTTTCAGGAAAGAGTAGAGTGCGTAATGGATATTAAATGTTAGTGTAGTAGAACACACACATTTGCAATTTAACGCGTGGCAAATGTCTGATACTCTCTAAATGTTAAAATATTATTTCACAATTTATAAATTTAATTTGCAGGGAAGCTCATAATCAGCTTTCCTCATGATAAGCTTATGCGTGTAAATATGCTTATATTTTGTTCGCACAATCTGAGTACAAATTTTTTTTAGTGTCTTCAAATTACAAAATACGTGATAATTAACTGCGGTCCAGACACAACAGTACAAACAAATCATCAGGTCCACAAATGTTTCCAGTTATTTATATTAACTCATATTAGGCGTGATCATTCGCGCTGGCATAAGTGAGTGACGGTGATTTTGCTCTTTGTGGTATTGCTTTTAATCCTGGAGAGTGGAAAATGATTTAGATATTTACACATATAGTGTCTTGCACATTGTATTGTCCCGAAAGTATCCGCCAGGTGGTAAAATCCACAAAAAATTTAAACAATAAAACAAACACACACTTCACGCAGATTGTAGAGAAGGGCAATGGTAATAACTTTTTGACAACAGAGGTGGGGACTATAGTCATTAAAATTTTTAGTGGGGTGAGATATCAGGTAGAGGGTTTTAAACCTGTGTTGACTCTGAGGTAACCCTCCGGATATTATGCTATGATGGACGTACCGTAGGTAAACGTCACAATATTCTGGACAATCTGCAAAAGCCTGCGGCAAAATAATGTCAATATGACGCTAGTTCCGAGGACACATAAACACATACACTGAAGAGCCAAAAAAACTAACACACCTGCCTAATATCGTGTAGGGCCCCCACGAACACGCAGAAGTGCCGGAAGACTACGTGGCATGGGCTAGACTAATGTATGAAGGTAAGTGGGAGGCATTGAAATCAGCACGAATTTGAGAAAATGTTGCACGTCTGTCCGGTTTAATGATTCTCGTCAGTCGTCGTTTGTCCCGTTGGTTCACAATATTTTTCCGGCCGCAGTGAGGTCAAAGATTTGATGTTTTACCGGATTCCCGATATTCACGGTACACTCGTGAAATAGTCGCACCCGAAAATCCAAATTTTATCGCTACATCGGAGGTGCTATGTCCCAGCTCTCGTGCACCGACTATAACACCACGTTCAAACTCACTTAAATCTTGATAACCTGCCATTTTAGCAGCAGTAACTGATCTAGCAACTTTGCCAGACGCTTGTTGTCTTATATGTATAGGCGCTGACGACCTCATCGCGTTACTCTGATTGGTTCCATACCTCTGTTATTTGCATACGCACGCTTAAACCAGTTTGTTTGGCTCTTCAGTGTATGAGGCGGAAGGTGAACCAGGAAACGGTTTTTTATACAGACTCATTAAAAAATACACATCGCGCCTGGAAAAGCTGTCTTTCTACAGCCAAGCACCAATACGAGAAGATGCTGCCCTGGGCGCAACGCCATCGTACATGACCTGCGTTTCGTACTTGCTACCAACCCTACGGCGATGATTCATGAGGAGATGGTTTAGCCGCTATAAAAGACATTATGAATATTAAGAATTGAAATCAATGCAACCCTTATCTAAAGTAATATAACTCCGCGTGTTGTAATAAACGTTATTGCATAGTAACGTTGCGAACAAGCTCTTAATATAAATACAACCGTTTTACACCTTATTTTCTTACAAGGTGTGATTATAAACTTATCAAACTATAACAATATGCAGGGTCAACAACTGGAATCAAGACTGAAAAACTCTGAAAATAGAACCAAAATCGCAATGGCTGTAGTTCTACCGATGTGAAGAATTTCGAGTGGTAGTCAGGCCGTAGATAATCCAACCACGACCAGGAGCTACTCTCTGCTGCCCGCATGGCATAGAAATGATAATGAAATAATTTCCCATATTTTGGGGAGACGAGTTGTGTAACTGGTTTGGCCAGACCTTCGTGTTTAACATGTTGTAGCATGGGTTTGTACTAAAACCACACTCTTAGAGTTCAAACAATGTTAATTATAACAATCCAGTTAGTTTTAATAAAAAGGAAAATAAAAATGTTCAATTTTAACCACATACAACTTATTCATTATCATTAGGACTTGTGTCTATTGATAAAAAAATTACGTGTTTCAACATAAATTGTTTTTAGAAACTTGTTGTTTGAACCGCAGAAAATTAAATATTGCCTTCCATAATATACGTTAAATAATTAAACCGCACATGTTAAATATAGTTACCGTAAACATTTTATTTAATCTTGTACAAAAGAAAAAATTGTTTTCTTTGGCTTCAAGAAAGAAAATTACTTGGCAAAATCTTTACACTATTGATGCACTAAATTAATATTTACACTTGTTGTATGATAATATCAGACGCACATTTTAAAACAATCTGATGATATTGCGTGTATTTGACGTTATAAGGACAAGGTGAAACATGTGCGACCACGTACAGCTGTTCTACTGTTCACAGTTCCATCTGTTGCTACCAGCGGCAGCACTGCAATTGTACAGGAAATTTCGGACGTTACAAGCTTTTTCTTTCGAACAACTAAAGTGGGTAGCAATTTGTTATTGAAAATGTCATAATATGGAGTTGCAGAGACGATGAAGGGCAGAATTCGATACCACGTCACCATCATGTGCAACAATGGCTTAATTTTGTAATAATTTTTAGAGGCACACGATTGTATATGAAGAAATGATAATGCAGCAGGAAAATAATGACAACAGAAAAAAAAAGAAAGAAAATTAGAGGCTGTCTTGNTATATGAAGAAATGATAATGCAGCAGGAAAATAATGACAACAGAAAAAAAAAGAAAGAAAATTAGAGGCTGTCTTGAACACATTTACACGTTCCTTCTGGAAGTAGAAGTAAGTACGGTAAGCTAAGCGTGAGTCAGATGTCAGTTACTCAAGTGCCCTTCGCATTTAGAGAAATTGATTGGAGTCTATGCAATACCATGTCTCTTAATGCTAGAAATTAAGACGTAACAAATTGGCTTGCCAAATTTTGTTAGTGGCTTGTGAAAATGTGGAACTGAAACGAACATTTTACTGACATGATGTTCAGCCCGATGAGGCAACTTTTCATTTGAATGGAACTGTCGACCGCCACAACTGCTTTTACTGGGTCAGTGAAAATCCCTAAACTGTAGTTGAGTAAGCATTCAATATTCAATTGTTAATATTTCAATACGGTACATCTGCCAGACTTGTAGGGCCATTAATATTTGGTGAAACAGTGAAAGGGTGAAAGCTATTACACAATGTTGCAAGAAAACATTGCGCCCGCTGTTCACCAATTCTACCCATATGACGTATGCTTCTTCCAGCAGGATGATGTATGGACCACATTATCATTGAGATGTACGGTCACATCTGGATGAAACATTTGTTGGGAAGGAAGACGAGTTGACGAGGAAGTGCTGAGGATAAACACAGATCTCCGGATTTAGCACCGTTAACTTTTGTCAGGAAAAATAAAGGAATACAAGTTTTATTCTACAGATATATATATATACATATATATATATACACACACACATATATATATATATATATATATATATATATATGACACCCAGGGAAAATAAATACATAATTCTTGGGTACAAACGCCATATAAATAATTCAAAAAGTATCACTGTAAAATGTAAAATGAATTCCAGCAACAACATTAGTTGGCCCAACGGTTGGTAGTTACTGGAAGAAGGTGGCTGTAGGCTAAGTGAAAATCAGTAATCTGAAGAAATAATATTCTTAAAGAAAATTTCAGGAGTATTTTGTAACAAAATAGATTAAGAAACTTCGTTGTATTAAAAAGTTTCAAAACACATTTCAAGTGCAATAGTTCCAAAACATTGTGTTATGGGTTGCTTGTGTGTAAAATGTTGGTAAGATCATTTTTCGTTATTGAAATATGAAAACTACGCTGTTTCCTAAAACGTCACAACTCCATCACTTGAATAAACAATAAAGTTTCAGCCGCAAGGAAGCAGCCTATTGGAATGAAAACTGATGGTAGTGTATGACATTTACATGCCTATTATTCAAGTTCCACGCTCGGCTGCAAATGTAACGTCAGAAAAGGCGGGTTTTAAATGTGTACTAAACGGTCTACTAAGATGCTTTCAATTCTGACACACCCTGATGTGTCAGCCACACCTTTTCAAAGTGTAGTATGCGCCTCGAAGACGTGTTCGACAACCATTCCAGAAATTTGACTCGTTCGAAAAGGGTCGCATCATAGAACTGAGAGAATTAGGATGGTCATTTCGCCATAGTGCGCTCTATACCATTCGTGCAAGCACACACAGCTTGCATTAACTGGGATACCAGCCCAAACCACATCGAGATGGGGCCCAACGTATTGACAGACATCCGCGGAGTGTACCAACCACCACAACTGCGGATATTCATCGAGCAGTAATACTCACCCTGCAGCATTCTGCGAGTGCCAGTACCATTGGTAGACAGCTACATGACGCAGGACTACTTGCAAGCAGGCCATAAAGACGACTGCCCTTAACACCACACCAACGTCACCACAGACTGCAATGGTGTCGTGACCGACCGTCAAAAAACCAAGCAGAACGACAGCGGGTAATCTTCTGTGTTGAGACGCGATTTTGCCTTAGTAGCCATAACCAATGCAAACACGTGTAGAGCTAATGCGGGCAGCGCCAAGGGGAACGGTTTGTTGTTACATGTCCATAGGGCCTGTTGTCATTGCGTGGGGTGCGATTTCGTACGATTGCCTACCATTATGTTAATCTTCATTAGTGGTACTTTGAGTCTAAAGGGGCATTTATCAGGGACTGCTAAGGGTGAACCTGCCGTTTGTGAACGCCCTTGCCAGATCTCTACTCCAACAATACACTTATTATACCGCTGCCAACTTAAAAGCGTGCTTTTATTCCAGCAATAATGTGTTATGGCCACCCGCATCACCAAGCCTATCCCCAATTTAATATGTGTCAGATAGTATTGGCTGCTTTATTGAGACTCCTTCCCTACCACAAAATCCNCAAGCCTATCCCCAATTTAATATGTGTCAGATAGTATTGGCTGCTTTATTGAGACTCCTTCCCTACCACAAAATCCGCAGGAAGTGCGAGCTACTATTTAAGCGGTATGCGATGTACAGTATATTCAAAGGACATAATTGGATATCTCTATAACTCCATGCTGCAACGTCTGGAGGAATGTGTTCGCAAACGTGACTTTCCGAGTACATACTGAGAGCAGCGCAATAAATATTGGTCATACCAGTCTCAATTTGTAATCATTCCTATTTCTTAGTGATTAATGTGCAAAGGTAGATTTTTAAAATTAACAATAAATAAGTACGTTAAAATTTTTTCTTAAAAAAATTATGAAATACTCAGAAAAATATGATATATGTTTAAACCCTGGATGGATGTTGTTGGGAATGATGTGCGTATTTGGAAAATTCAATATATTCTTAGCTGTCTCAAAAATTAGAACCTATAAATTTCATATTTATTGCTAGTTACTAATATGAACATTAGATAAATTAAAAAAATACTTTGCAATAATTAATTTGTGAGTAAAACATAAACACAGAAAGAATAGATAATGTACTAAATTATCGCATTTAATAAATTAATTTTGTTTGGCAATGTGTGTAATATATGTTTATATGGATTGAAAACTCGTCATGTTAATTATACACAAGTTTTTGTAATATGTTTACACGTATGCAAGAGAATATTATCGTGCGACGCTGCTTATAATTCTGTAATATCTGAGCATTCATTCTCCAGAAGACTTAGCTCCTGTACTGGGGACTAGTATGTAAATGGTACATCGAATTCTTTAGCATGGGATAACACGTAGTGTTGGAATGCACACTGCCGGTAGAAATATTCGCAACACCATTAAGCAGTGCTGTCAAATTTAACGTGAGTATAATATATGCGTGCTGCAGCAGTGTTATTAAACTGATGGAAGTTTCAAGTACATCGGCTAGCATATGGCGTTGTATTTATCACTACGTATTGCCGTGCACAGTCACGCACCAAACAGTATTGTCTGCGCCTGGATGGTTGAGTGTTAATTACTACACCACCCTGCCAAGGCAGCTGTAATGCTAAATATACCGAGAACATAAAAATACACAAACTTTACTTTGGACTCCTCGCACATCCCAACCGCCGCAGGCAGAGTGAGGCCCGTGGTGTGAATCCGTGGTTACCCCAATGTGCAATTTAAAATTAAGAACATTGCACGAGCCACAAAATTCCCGAGTTACTCACAAAATGTAAATTAAACAAAAACCACCGAAAGTTTATAAAGACAGAGGAATTAAAAATACAAAGGCTTCTATTAAGGTAATATTATTAATATTACCTTCCTTAAAACGACAACACATGTAACCAATTTCATTTTAGGTGATGTAATCAAAAACATGGATTAAATAATAAATATAGGTAACCATTGAATATATACCTTTTACTTTACCCATTCAAGTAATTGTTTCCTTTATATATACTTTCAAAAATATATATTTAATTAGTGGGGCTCGAAGGAATACTTGTATTTAAAATTTAAACACCAACTATTATTTTTGTTTTTTAACAGAACGGCCAAATTTTTCAAAATATTGGATTGGAAAGAGTCCCAAGTGTTACATGCACATGCATGATGCATTATGATATGAGAATTCCGAATCATAACTGTCAGGTTGGCTGGTCGACTGACGAATCTGGAAGAATCCCTAAGCGGAAGGTAGTTATGAGAGAAACTTGGTGTATAGATTAACGGGGTTAAACCCGATCCGAACCAGTTCCTTCACGTTTCCATTACCAGGATAGTAACCTGAAATCCACGGTCGCATGGTGAACCACTCTTTAAGAAAACCATTTTACTATTATATAATTTAGCGAAACAGAGATAATACGAGAATGTAAATAAATATTAAACATACACTTAATACTTAACAACTGTGGTATTCAGTAAAAAGTCACGTCATTATATTGTAAAAGTTTCGTAAATACTTGAAGACAGAAGTTTTGACTAGTTACGTAGCTGCAATTTCCTTGCCAAAAGGAAAAAACCACTTCGGCACACTCCAATATCGGATCGGCAATCTTCAATGTCAATGATAATGCTAACGCTTCATAAACTTGCCACTTATAGCTACAAAGCGTTCGCAATAACGATCACTGTGCAGTGAAACAAACGTAAAGCATAGCAAAATATATATAAAAAAAAATTATTGATTTGAAACTATTTTGAATCCAAATAATACTACTAATAATATTATTCTTATTATATATCATGACAATTCAGCCCTGATTTTCAATGTACAGAGTTTAAGTGCCAACAGAGAAGGTCATCATTCATGTTTACCATGATAAACTGACCAAAGGCGGAATTTAACAAATTCAGTTACAGAATCTCTTGCCACATATTTTACTTGAAGGAAATAAAAACATGTCCTTTCAATTCTTACATTTAAATTATTATTTAGTAACTGTCCTTTTGGAAAGACAAAATATCTCATAATAATTTTCCAACATTGTATAACAGAGGGCTGTGGAAACGAGGAACAAGGTTAACCAAAAAAGGGAATAAAAGTAACCAAATTATAAGAAAATAACATAATTATTAATTACCAAACAAGTTTTTACAAAAAAACTAAAACGGCACACAACCTGTGTAGCAGTATAACTACCGCCATGCCTCGAAGACGGGTACGTGACACTGCTGTGCTCTTAGAGTAGTTTGAGAGGGGCTACAACGTGGGGCTTTGCGAAGTGGGAGACACTTGAGTTGAGTTGAGAAGTTTGAGTGGCTCTTAACAACGAAGTCTTGAGAGTCGGTGAGGATAGATCGAGGGGAGAATGGAGCAGTGCTGGAATGGAAGGGGGGCGAAAACGGAAGATCCCCGAGGCAACCCGCTGACAAGCGGCATCGTCCAGAACAATTATCACTTACGAAAATCTGGGAGTCACCCCGTCGAGGATTGTACACGGTTCACCTTGGTGGGAAGCGAGCAGGCTAACCGTTCAGCCACCGCGTCCTCACAAAGCAGGATAGATAGACATATAGATGGATTTATGCACATGTTGGTCATGATGCATCCGTAGTGTTGCGATGTTATCAACGGTGGTCAGTTAAACAGGCTCAAACCAGTAGACAATACTTTGGGAGGCCACGTAAAACAGATGCACTTCTATATCGGGGCATTGTTAAGGAGGATAAGCAGATCATGCCACATTCATCGCAGATATCAAAGCAAACGTGACACCAGGGTTGTCCACACGTATAATTGGGAACCGTCTGCTTTTAGCAGAAACACCAGCACGTGTACCTTTGGCCAGGCTTCGTCTTCTGCCGCAATACTGTCGTGCACGTCCCCTGTTATGTGATGAAAGGATCGCCTGGATAATGGAATGGCACTTATTTACGTCTAGCGATGAGAGCAGGTTCTGTCATCATGCAAGTGATAGGAGTACAGGGGCTATTGGGATTTTGGCACATCGGGACCTGGGACCGGAGCGTCGGAGCTGTTCATGCCCTGTCTTTCCAGTCGACCGGCAGCCATTTTAAAACCAAGTTACGTTCAACATCTACGGTCACCCTGGTGACATTTAACCATGCCCCCGGTGACCCTGAAACTAAAAACACATAAAATAATAAGAAATCCCAAAAATGTATAAAAAATTGAAAATTAGTAAATATTAAATTATTTAAAAATGTATTAAACATTATTAAAAAATTTAACGATAATGAAAATAAAAATTTTATAAAAAATAATTTTTAAATACTGATCATTCCGGAGGTCCACCCCTCAGCACCAGGCCCAGAAAACGACTTACTCTCGCCAATTGCTATTGGCTATTTAGTCGTCAGGCTTCCATGCCTACCACTCCCCCCTGCCAATATATTAAATTGCACAATTGCCCCACCCTCTCTAATTACTCACCTCCGTTCGAATAATTAGTCGCATATGCTCCACCCCCTTTCCAATATATTTACTTGCCAAATTACACCACCCCTACCAACTCACCTATCATCATTCCGCCGTATGCAGCCATCTCGGTGATTTTTTCGTTTTTTGTTTGTTTATACATTGTTGGAGGTGCCATCTTGGATTTCATATTTATACAGTTTTAATGCTTAGGTGGTTATAGTTAATTAATTACCAAATTACCTGGCAGGTGGTGCATANAATTACCTCGCAGGTGGTGCATATTTCTCGATTAAGCCTGCAGACGAGCTGACATTCTCTCTTACCTACGCTCAACACTCCATATTGGTTTTTTTTTCGTTCATAATTTGTTAATATTTTCATTATTTCGGTGGCACTCATGTATTGATTACCGATTTCGTCACCAGACGAGTTGCCTATTTAGTTAACAGGCAGAAGCCATATTTCTTTAAGATTTTAAAATATAGGTGGTGCTATCGGCCCCATTCAAATAAGATTCTTATTTAAATACATAGGTGGCGTAAATTTCTCGATTTCACTGCCAGGCGAGATGCCGGTATCCTCTCATTCTGTTGATTCTGTAGCAAAGTGAGCTGTAGGCACTCACATTGGTTTCATATACATAAAAAACATGTTATTTTTCAACATTTTTAAAAATAATTTTTCCAATCTGCGGTATACCTACAAGCATAATTTATTAATTCTTAAGTTTTTTGAATTAAAACTTTAATTAAGACCCATAAAAAATATTTTAAGTTTCAATGTTTATTAAATTACCATAGAAATGGAGTATTTATACACTTAACCCTCACAAAACTCTTCAATCCGGACAATTATTTACCCTCGTTAAATCCTTTTCCACTACCGCTCTTGCTTTCAGCATTGACCGCCTAAGCATGCTGATGTGAGGAAAGTAGAAAAGGAAAACAATACAGACCCTCGGCACAGTTTCTCGTCTGATGCCAGAGATCACAGATCGCTCTCTCACCCCTCGTCTTTTAGCATTCTGTCTGGTAGGTTCAGATATTTAGTTACATCAGGGTGCAGGATATAATAAAGCATGCACGTAATACGCATATATTTTCCCGTTAAATTACAACTCTACTCAAATTTGGAGTATCAGTTTGGATCTGCTAGTCGCCTGAAAAAGATATAACCTCATAAAATACGTTCAAATACGCTATTGTCTTAATAGTTTTTGAAAGCGTCTATCAGTTTAGCCTTCAAATTCGAATATTCCAGGCTCTTTGTGGGAACGCGTGTTTGTGTGTTTGATGTATGAGCAAGTGGAGAATGTGCCATTTTTTCTTATTTATTATTTTTACAACATCATAGTACATTTGTTATCACAGGAATTAATAAAAGTCCTTATATTCCCGTTCACTATCGGTGTTTGTGGAGGGTCTGATTAACAGTGCCCGCTACATCCAGCAAACTGTTCGAGCCTTTCTGTTGCCATTTTTTCAACAGAAAGTTTATTTTCTGTTTCAGTAGGATAATTACCGTCCTCGCACTTCTGCTACCACTCGACATTCTCTTCCAGAAGTTGAAAAATTGCTCTGGTCAGCATGATCCCTGTACTACTCTCCTGTTGAACATGTTCGGACATTATGAAGGCGATGTCTATCTCAGTCTGTATGGTCAGCCACTGACCTTACACAATTGTGAAAGCAGGTGCAAGATGCCTGGAACACACTACTTCAAGATCATTTTCGTCAAATGTATGATCGTCTTCGTATGTTGATGCCGAGGGGATATATTGATTATCTAAGAGGCTTTAAACAATTAAAGTACATGGATTCTGTTCATTAGTTTGGCCTGAATTTTTTGTAATCTAATGTCATCAATTTATGATCCCTAAAAGTTAATTCGTTAATAAAGAGACCTACAGACGCGGTGCTGCAGTTTTTTGTTTACTGTAGAAATAATAAGTTATTTTAATTCTTCACAGAATTTAAAATCATTTATTTAGTTGTAATTTCAGTGTATTCTATATTAAAATTCTTTACTAGCAAAAGCGAAAAAGAATAAAAAAATTATTACTATAAAGGATTTAAGGCGTAATTTCGTTCAAGACACCTTGCGAGTGGCAGATTTTCAGGGCGGAAGTCATAACGAATTGCATCATTTGAACCATGAAGAAAAGAAAATATACCTATGTACTTCAACAAAAAAAGTAAAAATTTTAGATGTGGGTAAAATTCATTTTATTATAAATAACTCTATTTGCATGTATGTGTATTTTTGTTGGCGTTGTGTATCTAGTTTACGTTTTGTCTTTACATTACCACTGTCGGAGAATGAAAGTAATAATTTTTTCTGAAAATAACTGATTAATATGAGTTTGGGCCAACATAAATCTGAGTACGATTTTCATAATCAGGTATCATGCTATATTTAAAATGACTGGGTACGTTTTGCTGAAAATGTGTAATTTTAAGATTCAGCTTTTCGGTGGACAAAGGAAAAATTTTATATACACCAACAAAAGAATACCTACATAAATAATGAAACACCCCGGAATTTCATTTTATCCCATAAAATAAGAACCTTATCGTTTATCCAATTAATGGTTTCTGTTACTGCCTCTCTTCTTGTAATTATGAATTTGTATTAAATTTGTAACAATTACATCGTTTTCCCTAACACGATACATCTGTTATATAAGAAAGGATACACATGTAAACAAATAAACTATGTATATTACTGTCTTTAAATCTATCAAAACCACAGAAGTGAAGTTCTACGTTATTTAAATAAAATCACAAGTTTTTTTACGATTTACAAATTACTATATTTATGGACTAGTATAAAACATAAAAATTACACAATTTCATTTACAGTTAATTTGAATTCACATACCTTTGTTTATTACATACTTTCTCATTGGCTGTTGCCACAGTGATAATCTGTTCTCTAGTTTCAGGAGGAAAATAAACGCTTACGTTTTGATTTCTGCCTTGTCTCCGAATGAAATCGCACGTTTCTTTGCTAGCCTTGGGTGAATTTGTCAACAATTTATCCCAAAAATATGAAGTAAGCAAAACACCGACAAATGCATACACAATGATATCTCATGGTAGAGAAAATTATCAGGGTGATTGGAGAGTGTGAAATTAGAAATGATAACAAGACAAATTTAAAGATTGGAGTGCAAAATGTGCAGTGTGCGGTACTGAGAGTTGTTGTGTATAGTGGAGAATGGAATATGAAGTGTGGACTCTACGATATGGAGAATGATATCAGCAAAGCAAAAACCGGAGAATAAAACGTTGTGGGGTAATGATTCCACGAAAGTAAAATTATGGATTTTTGCCAAAAATCTAGCAACTCAGATTTGGTTTCCTTTCTTCTAGGACCGACAGGACATACTATGTAGCTTTGTACACGTCCTAAAGTCTTCGTTGTTTGGCTTCTATCGCAGTCAACGCTTCTATAGTGGCCAGCATAAAATATAAGTTATTTATTTCCAAGTGATAAAATATAAATTAATAGTGACGGCGTGTTGGTAACACTTTAATAGTTTTGGAAAGCTATTTTCTATGCACTGTAGTGACAATATTATCCATGAGATTTGAAAATAGAAAATATGGCGAGCATGTAACAATGATTGCATGTAAGAGATCAATCCCCATGAAGAGTAGAGAATAGTTTATGGAGTGTGGAATATAGGATGCAAAGAGTGTATTGTGGTGAAGAGTCTGCGCGTGTTGTTGCAGGCCTTCGAGGAGCTGGAGGTGTTACTGAGCAAACACAACATCTGCATCGCCGTGAAGGAGCGGCTGGTGAAGGACTCTGGCGTCGCTGAGGAGATCGTCTACGACAACATCGTGCAGAAGCTGCTCACCAAGCCGCGTGCCAGAGGTAGATCCCTCAGCCCCTCACATTGCTCTTTTCTAGTTACACAATCTTCCGAAGGGAAGTCGATTAAAAACAGCGGCATATTCGATTTAAACGCTAGCACAAATTGGATCGAACCAGCTTGCTGTTTAAATGCCACTCAGACCAGTTATCTTAATAAATAATTGTTTGAAAGTTTTTTTTAAATGTAAAATGGTACCTATGAAGCACATATTCACGTCTTGAACACTCACATATGTGTCATTAATACAACAATTCTCTATTTTCCTTACCCTGCGGGTACACTGAAGATAAACCACAGATTGAATTGCTCTGAAACAATTACATCAATTAACCCCGTTAATTCATTAGATAATGGCAGGTTATTGACTGTATTTGTCGCCTGTTGCGAGTATTAAATTCAAATCATAGTTTTCTTTTTCGCTCATTTATTGAGGTACCATTTTGTACCGGTTGAATATTAATTGTTATTTGTTATTATTGGTTTTAATTGACAATGATAGTAGTTGCACAGTGCGAAATATTATAATAAATGTTTGTAACAGACTCAATTAAACTGTGTGGACAGCATGTCTAAAAGTTTACATCTACCATTTGTAGAACTTAAGAAATATGTATATTTTAATAATGTGCACGTTTTTACGCTTAAATATTATTTCATGCCAACTGTTGTTAACATTTCCGAAGGTTTGGGTGCCTATAAATTTATTTTACACCAACTTTATGTATAAAATATACGATACAGATTCTTTTGATTTATTGGTATTGATCTACTTCAAATTTATATGTCGTACGTATGGTTACCTGCACTGGTAAAGTTTTCTGGAGCTAGTATTTTTGTATGCATTGGGTGATGTCCCAACTGCATAAATGAAAAACTAAATTAGCTTAATTCACTAATAATGATTGCACATTAAACGTAGCGAACAATTTCATTACAAGAAATTACACGATGTGTCTCATTTTAACATCATTAAATATTACCACCATAGTATAAATGTTTTACTATCAGAGATAATTTTTGGTAATTTTTTGGTCGTGGGTTTATTTGAGAAACATTTTCGCTCAACGCGGAGGCCACGAAGTTCAGAGAATTCGCTGAATGCTACCGTCATGGTGTTCAACTTTGCTGACATTGGTTGTTGGATGTCCCATTACTGCCGTGGGGTGACATCGGCAAATTAGCAATTATGGCCGGGCGGTCGGTAGACGTTTCAATAGGTTACTCAGACGTTGATCAATGCTCTACCAAGATTAGTTGCCTATGGCTGCTGAAGGGAGTCCATGTATATTTGGACTACAGATACTCTTGGATAGTTTCTCCCATTTATTTCATGTACCAGACTTGGTTTTCGATTACGACATCAAGTAGCAAGGGATTATGTTAAAAATATTTCACTTAATCAGTCTGTTAATGTTGTAACCAGAAGTAATCCGTAATGAAGCCTTAAATTACACTAGGTTTGTTTCGCCTATCTTAAGAATCAAAACTTTGATTCCATAGGTTAATTTTCTTTATCGCTGTTCGAATTGAAAACCTAAGGTTTGAATTGCACGTGCTTGTCAACCACGGTACCCGCACACCTAACGTTTTTATTTTAAACGAAAATTTGAGTGGTTAGTGTGAAATTCTCAGATATATGGATATCAAAAAATTACACATGGCCCACTTCCTCGGAAAAACTTAAAATCTCTTCTGGACTTTTATCAGACGATTACGATTTTTCTTAAACATTTTTAGTTCTTGTTTTATTATCTCAAATATATTACCAAATTCTTAAGTCAAGTCGTAAAATAATGTGGCTAGTATAAATATAATTTAATTTTGACAAGAAACTAATTTCTGGTGAATTAAATGTATTTCATGGCTTTAATATATATATGTCCGTTGTCATGATGTAAAGGGAACGGTTTTTGTGGATTCTGGGTAAGTGAATAACTTTAGAGAACATTTAAGGGTCCAGTATAGGAGTTGAAATAATGCAGCGGCATCTGGGAGTAGTTCCATTGCAATCAAAGAACGATTCTCTTTTGTAGTTAGCTTGTACCTTAAAAATGATAGTTTTTAACTATACGTACAAATCTGAGTGCCTTTAGACCATTATTAAATTTACGTAGCAGTGCCCTATTAGATATCAAAATCTGCTGAACTAGCTGAATAATGTGCAGCTGAGACCACAGTATCCTGTAACAACGAATAACGTATTTATAGCATTAATATTCTGGCTGCGACCATTAATTGGTCTTTCAGATAACGTACCTCCGCTTCCAATATGTTAACACAGCACTTTCGGCGTAAGTATCCTGTTTAACACTTATGCCTCTGGACTTAATGTAACAACCTATGTCTTAATTTACATTCACTTAATATTTTAAGATAAAAAATTTAATTTCCAAGCTACTATCGAGTGAAGAATCATATCACAATGATGTGGATAAATAAGAATAATATTGTGATAATTAATTCCCTTTCCTCACAATTTATTAAATATTTCTTTTCCGTATTTTATGCTAGCGTCACATTCAAGACCTGATTACTGTAGCTGCAAGAGGAACATAAGTAATAACTGTATGCTTGTATGTGCAGACATATATGTACACAAAACGTGTAGTTCTTCTTACTCATTCGCCGCGGCTAGCGAATATTATTCTTCATTAAACACGTCATCAAAATTCTTCACCGCCAAGAAGTTTGACTCTCGCGATAACTCTGAAATAAAAAAACTGAAGCTTATATGTCTTATTTATTACTACTTCTTTCAATGGTCTGTTTTTCTCCAGTATCGTTAAAAGCATAGTTTGTAAATATATCTAAATGTAAGGAAGGTTTTTTGGCCAAATTTTGAGTTGTTTTAGTACTAGTCGCAATTGACTTAGCCACAATCTATCAAAGTGTTTGAATATACAGCAAAGTATTTCTGAGATTTATAAAAATTGAGGAGAGCAGCTAAAGACTACGTAAAAACTGCTGGGTAAATTGGAAGAAAATTAAGTATATTCCGATATCATTCATAAAATTTCACCACATTCAATATGTCACGTTCGTTTTCATATACAGGCTCAGTCATTACAAAATAGTATATACTTCCGTTACGTTATTGGTATTATAGCATGAAAGTTTTATTTGTTAAAGATTAGAGGAAAATGTACAGACCTAGTGCAAAAATTTTTCTTTTCTACCTCAGTCTCTGATAATAAAAATAAATGCTCTTTTTGTTATCCCAAACGAAGGTCTCTTTGCTAATCATAAACTAATATACATCAAATCGTTTTATGGCCTTGAGTGTAGCGTAAACAGCTGTGGCACAAGTGTGAGTACAGTTCGTTGTACGAGTTTTGCATAAAACATGCAGTGATTTCAAGATAATCATCCAGGGAAAGGAACTTGGTTCCGAGTTGCAAGAGAGAACTGTAATTTTAGGAATTAGAGAAACAAAATAACGAATCGAGACTGAGAGTCACGCAACAGTTCAGTATGTTGTGAACAAATCCAAATTTCAAACTTCAGTTGAGATCATATCCAAAAACCTTAACAGAATCTTCATAGTCCGCGGGACGAACGACTAATATTGCGGTGGATAAAATCCAGTACGCCTAAAAGAGCTCTTCAATACGAGGTGGATGGGAAATTACTACTCGTAATAAAATGTGTTTTGAGACTGATTGCCGGGTTCTAGTTTGCCGTCACTATAATGACAGGGGAGCTAGGAATTGGTGCTGCATATAAATTGTTCAGATGAGACTAAAATAAATTATTTGAATTTTCTTGGTGTCCACAGGGAATAGTCAAAATCTTATACGGCAAATTATGTTACCAATACACTTCCCACCGTTAAACATAGGGGATGTATAGTTCAGGATTAGAGGTGTATGTTTGCGAAAGAGGTTGGGAATATTGCATTTATTGATGGTTCAATAACAAGTTTGTATACAGTGGCATTTAAATAATTCTGTCATGCAAGGTGCATAAAGATAGGAATGTTAGCTTCGTACCTTTTTAATCATGACAATGGCATGAATCATAAGCATGCAGTTGGTACAATAAAGAAAGGTTAATATATAACTTTCCAATACAACTGAAATATCCTCAGGCCCTCGACCTCAACCTCGCTAAATATGAATGGGCATTTCTGAAGTCTTGAGTTCATAATATGAGTATATCTTCCATGGAGGCGATGGAAGGATTAATGACGAAATAATAGTAGAGTATAAGACGTGAAAGATATAAGAGACTAGTAAATTCCATGCTGTGAAAGTGCCACGTATTTATTAGAACCGAAAGCTACTCCTCGGGACATAAGAATTTCTGTTTTGTAGGTGTCATTCAACGAATTTGCCAACTGTGGCAATTACAATGAGACATAGAAACGTGCATCATTCTTAGTATTCTTCTGTTTTTTCTTAAATTTTGTAAAAAATTTCCTTTTTAATAATAAAAAAATTACATTGAGACTTTTGTGATGAAATCAATTTATATATGAGAAACGTGAAGTAATTTTTATAGAATGGAAACGTTTTAGTAAGAAAATGACATACTGTGTAATATGTTTAAAAGTTAATGTTATAAAAGTAATAATAATGTAAGGTTTATTCTTGCATTCATAATGTTTATGATTAATAACTAATTTCTTTAAGTTATTATTGGATACTCAATATATACATGATATTTCCACTTTTGTATTTAATAAATATCCATTTATATGGCGTAGGAAAACACGATGCGTTTGTTATGGGTTTTGTATATATAAGACAAAATAACTATGAGACTGAGTCTAAAAAAAATAGAATATGTATGCATACATCGAAGAACTCTTAAACATGCTGGTTTGAAAGCATTCCATGAAAGTAATAATATGTTAAAAGGTAAGGTATTTTATTGAGTTGTCTGGAACTCACTTCAACTTCTTATTATACACTACAGCACTTATTAAAGTCCACTGTAATTCTTACTAATAAAAACCACAGACATTATTTAAAACAACCAGTAGTTGCATCTTCGTCTCCTGCGGCATGCAGAACGTACTGATTATTGCCAAGGACTATACCTGTACCCTGTAATAAAGCCAATTAATGTGCGCTCTCTGCTCCTCTTTTCCCCTTCACCACGGTAAATATTTCTCCTCACATTCGGCATATTGATTGCTGTCCTCTCTCATCACAAGGACACTTAAGGTTTTCCAATAACTCCAGAAGTCCTCGGGACGGAGCAGCGTGAGAGATGCCTGTAGCTCGGAGAGCCTTTGTTAAATCGTTCAGGAATTTACTTCCTTTCAAGCCCGTAGTGCGTTCGTCAAGTAAAACAAAAAAAAAGGTCACCGCCAGGGACGTTCCTTTGCAACGCAGAATACAAGCATATATCGTGCTGAGAAACTTGTTAATTATGATTAGTCTGACCTCAGACGTATTTGCTAAATTTTTTTGAAGATACCTTTCTGTACGTGCGTTAATAAATGGAAGTCTAGGGATTTTGCTGTTTTGAATGGCAGTACTAAAAACTCCAAAAAGAATATGCTGAAATATTAACCACACTTAAAAGATTAATCTGTAGTGATTGCCATATTAGTAATCGTTTATACACTGAAGTACCAAAAAAAACTGGTACACCTGCCTAATATCGTGTAGGGCCCTCTAGAGCACGCAAATGTGCCGCAAGACTACGTGGCATAAACTCGACTAATGTTTGAAGGTATGCAGGAGGCAATTCACACCATGAATCCAGTAGGGTAGTCCACAAATCTATAGGAGTGCGAGGCGGTGGAGATCTCTTCTGAACAGCACGATGCAAGGCATCCCAGATATGCTCAATAGTGTTCATGTCTGGCCATTAAGGTGGCCAGTGGAAGTGTCTTAAAGTCAGAAGAGTGTTTCTGGAGCCACTCGGTAGCAACTCTAGACGTGTGGGGTGTCGCATTGTTCTGCTGGAATTGTCCACGTCCGTCGGAATGCACAATGGACATGAATAGTTACAGGTGATCGGACAGAATGCTTACGTAACTGTCACCTGTCATAGTCGTATCTAGACGTATCAGGGGTCCCATTTCACGCCATCTGCACNCAGAATGCTTACGTAACTGTCACCTGTCATAGTCGTATCTAGACGTATCAGGGGTCCCATTTCACGCCATCTGCATACGTCTCATACCATGATAGAGCCTCCACTGGCTTGAACACTCCCCTGCTGACATGTAGGGTCGAAGGATTAATTAGGATGTCTCCATACTCGTACACGTCCTTCCGCCCGATACAATTGGAAATGAGATTCGTCAGACCCAGCAACGTATTTCCAGTCATCAAAAGTCCAATGGCGGTGTTGGTGGGCCCAGAGGCGGCGTAAATCTTTGTGTCGTGCAGTAAACAACGGTACACGAGTAAGCCTTCAACTCCGAAAGCCTATAGCAATGATGGTCCGTTTAATAGTTCGCTTGCTGGCACTTGTTGATGCCCCAGCAGTGAAATCGTCGCCAATTTGAGAGAGGGTTGCACGTCTGTCACGTTTAATGATTCTCGTCAGTCGTCGTTTGTCCCGTTCGTCTCTTTTTTTTTCGGCAGCAGCGATGTTGAAAATGTGATGTTTTACCGGCTTCCCGATATTCAGGGTACACTCGTGAAATGGTCGTACGTGAAAATCCAAAATTCATTGCAACATTGCTATGTCCGATCTCTCGTGCGCCGACTATAACACCACGTTCAAACTCACTTAAACCTTGATAACCTGCCATTGTAGCAGCAGTAACCTATCTAGCAACTTTGCCAGACGGGTGTTGTTATATGTAGGCGCTGCTGATCGCATCGCGTTATTCTGATTGGTTCCATACCTCTGTAATTTGCCAATGCACGCCTATACCAGTTGTTGTAGCTCTCAAGTGTAGTTGTGTGATACATACAACATGTTTTTTTAAGTGTGTTGTAACATTATAGACAATTCAATGTAAATAATATGTACTGTTTATAGCCTAAAGTTATTTTTATGGGAGCTATGCAACCTGGAAAATGGGAAAATCAATAGATTTGAAATAAAATTTTCAGAAACTCATGGCGATGATAGAAATTCAATGCTCAAATAGGCCTAAGCTAAAGCAACTAAATGTAGGCTCCATTTTCTCTAAAACGGAGAGGTTTAAAGTGATACAACAAATATGCTTTTATCTATTCACTTAGTTATATATGGTGAATAATGGGGCCATTGAAAATCACTAATTTCTCAGATGTACAGTATATAAAGGGTACTATATTTTCAATCCCTGCGTATCTGCGACTGATGGGATATGTTATCTGCAAGTTCAGTATGAAAGTTAATACACTGTCAACTTCAGTCTACTTTCAACCCTAGCAGTTACTTCTAATTGAATATTTTTATTTTCATATTTTCGGGTGTGTATAACTACTTTAATAGTCTCTTTAGATTATAAGACGTAGATATCTTCTATAACTCACTTTATATAAAGAATAATGTCGTAAACATTGTAACACTTTAAGAAACGTGCTGTAAAGTACAACTGTGCTCAAAGAAATTATAATATATGTTCAATAGATCTTTTCTGTAGTCGTTTACCAAAATTAGCACTAAACCTGGTTACATATGTCATTATATAAAAACTAATTCATGACAAGAATTAATGAATGAAAGAATCATGTGGGAAACATGATACACCCAGAGGAACCAAACTAATTTACTACCAATATAAAACACACCTTACAAACCGGATAAAAAACCAATTTTTTTTAGTTAACTACCGGTTTGTGTGTGGAATACACAACTGCAAAATACCATCTCCCACTTTTCACCGTTTATAGCCGCTTTACAGTGCTAAAATTTCTCAAACAACTAAATTAAAATCTCAATTTTTGTTTGTGGTCTAATAGTTCAGTATTCAGTCTCTGAAATATTTAAAGGCACATTGTGTTGATCATGAATAGGAAGCTGTGTAGAATAAAAAATTATGTTTTCTTGCAACAAAAAAAAAAATGTTTCACTCAAAAATTTGCATACACCACACAATATTTAGTTCGAAATCGTATATATTTGTTTGGCCACACTGAAACAAGTAATTTTTTGCCTCAACAGCTATGTGTCTAATTGCTATAGCCTT
Source organism: Clitarchus hookeri (assembly GCA_002778355.1). Lineage (NCBI taxonomy): Eukaryota > Metazoa > Arthropoda > Insecta > Phasmatodea > Phasmatidae > Clitarchus > Clitarchus hookeri. The sequence continues at coordinate 113,818 of NQII01003957.1, forward strand.
TAGTACTGCTTGTGATACTAATGTGAATGTTTAACTTGTTACACGTGGGATTATTCGGTTTAGCCAGGGTCCCTCACAGTTGGCCTGCAGTTACTGCGATAGTGTCTTCTTGCCTTTGAGCACGGGTGACTCCTTCCCAACTCACAACATTTAATTAGCGAAAGTTAGATTAGGAGCTGTGCAGCCAGCCAAGTAGGGTCTATGCGACGGAGTGAGTGGCTTTCCATAGCTAGACAAGTAGAGTTCGTCGTCCTTACCAACAAAACCCGGCAGTAAGCTTCTTACACTTCCCGTTCTTCTGTACCACATTATTCGTACTTTACTTTAAATAAGAACTGTATGGATGAAAAATCATGTTACCAGCATATTTCTGAGCAAATGTGCCTAACACTTTATATAAAAAATAAAGTGTTTTCTTTCAAGGTCGACCCAGTTTTAATGATCTGTGGATGGTGTGGTGAAGAAAATAGGGCTAATATCATACTTTTTTTTTAAATATAAAACAACCGTTTTCGCTATTCTTTTAAATTACATAAAAAAAATTTCTAATTCAGTTACAGGAAATAAAACAACAAGAGGCACTTAAAATAATCTTGAAAACTATTTCGAGCAACAGACGCTTGAATATAACAAACAAGCAACAAAACTATTTTCCAGAGATAGAGTTTACCTATTTTAGCCACCCACTTCACAAAATACAGTCGCCCGTATCTTCTGCTTGCTTCAGAAACTGGTCAGAATATGTTAATTCTTTATCTCTAGGAGACGTCTAGATACCTAAGCCGCTAATATTCCTGTTTAATTAATTGCGTCATTTATTGCATTTGAACACGAACTACCACTTTCTCGCTATATTTAGTTTGGAAAAATATCACAAACTTATCTTAAGAGATGGCGGACTAAAATATATATCCCAAAGTTACCAGAGGATGTCAATATCTGCGACATAATTAATGACTTTGAAGTGAAAATAAATCTTCTAACGAAATGCTGAATTTTATCTTAACTCATTTACAGTAAGCCAGTTGTTTAATGGAGCATATCCTAAAAGAAAACAAATATTTGATTGCTGAGGATTCGAGCTTTCAGACAACGGTCATGTGGTATTATACTAACGTTGTATATTTAGAGGCTAACAATTCTGGCACTTACGGGCTCAAGGAAAATACACAATTTATCTTCTATTTTCTTGCATGCTAAACAGCACAGCAATTGAGTTCAGATATTTTGCCTCTCTTAACAAAGTCTTGAGAGCCGTTAAGGGTGAAATGTCGGAATGTAAGGGTGGGGGAAACGAGAAATCCCTGAGAAAACCTGATATCAGCTGCAACGTCCGGTACGATTCCCACATAAAAAAATCCGAAAGTGACCCAGCCGGGCATTGAAACTGTTTCGTCTTGGTGGGGGGGAAGCAGGTTAACCACTTAGCCACAGCGGCCCCGAATGCACAGTTGTCAGGACGCTTGGTCGATGTAATTATTATCTTTGATGGTGGCCCAGTGAGAGGGCGTTTAATTGCGTAGGACGTTACAGAGTAGCAATAATACTTTCTGGTATTTTAGTATATCAGAGGTGCCTGGAATATGTAAACTATTTTATAGTTAAATTCCTATTTATGGCTCTGTTCAACCTTTCCTACCAGTAGTCACACTCAAAAATGCTTTGCAAACATCCATCCATGTCAAAATCATAACTGTATTTTAATAACGATAGAGCTAGTGTGTTTACTCGAGCATGCTTACCTGGCCAACATTCGTAAAACTACTTACTTCATTTTTGAAACCTTGATGTGCGTTTTTCCACCAAATAGTTATTGATTCTTTTCTAGGAAATTTTAGTAAAGTTTCTTAAACCACGCGTTTCTGTTCTTTGCTCATTAAGATTTTGACTAGCGCTTGTGTGTGTAACAAAATTTTAATTATTAATGTACCATTTAACATACAATTTGGATTTTACATAACAATTGCTGTAGCTTTATTTAATGGAATTACACTAACATTTAGAGTTATGCCTGGGTCACTATAGTTTCTCCAAATGTTTCTAATGACAAACTCCTCCATTACTTAATAAGCTGAATGAATGTGATAAGAGTTACAAATGAAGACAAAACTGTCACATCAGAAATAAAAACGCAATAGTTTGGCCTAAGAATACAGTACAAAAAGTGTTACCACAAATACATNAAACTGTCACATCAGAAATAAAAACGCAATAGTTTGGCCTAAGAATACAGTACAAAAAGTGTTACCACAAATACATCTAAATGCCTGGAAATTTCAGGAGTTCATCTGCCAATAAGCTTAACTCGAAAGTCATATCGAAGAGGCATGTATAATCGGTTCACTGGCTGCTTATTCAATCATAGGACTTGATTACTTGTTTATGATTGTGCGTTACTCGTTCTACAACTATTTATGATTGGTTGGGTTTTCAAAGTCTCGCTGAGCAGATAATCGAAAAAGTAGAAATATAAGTATTTGAATTCTAGCGTGGGACAAGATGGGTGATCAAAATGTATGGATATAACGGCATAAACAGTTTTCTACAAAGTGAAAAGCACGCACGGGATTCTGGAGCTCTTGGGGGAGCAAAAAGTGTAANAACGGCATAAACAGTTTTCTACAAAGTGAAAAGCACGCACGGGATTCTGGAGCTCTTGGGGGAGCAAAAAGTGTACTATTTGACCCGTAAATAAAATAAAAGGTAGACAGATTTTTGCATTCAGCGAATGTCCAAATTTGACTCGCCCATCGCTAGTAGAACTAACAAAGTCACAGGGTCATCAATGATGGACGTGTTGGTTTACATTAAAATTTTGAAAAGAGAGGCCCTTTTAAGAATTAATAAAGTACTTGACGAACTTGAATATAAGCTATCTACGTTAAAACTAGGTTTGAGGAAATTTCCAGACATCTCAAAGCACATACTTTCATAAAGAGTGTTCAAACTCAAAATTCTATGTATGTTGTTTATGATAGTGCTGTGGGCAGAAAAACCGTTCAATGTTGAAACATGGATAGTGGCTGCCGAGCAGCCGTTATGTGCACTCTGCCCTATGTTCCGTCTCTATTTTGGGCAACATCCACCCGTTCCTCCTGCATTTGTTTATACAGTACGCTCTCTGCGAGAACACACTCAATTTTCCTCGCAGCTCAACCTTCTCCCGTGCAGTCATATCTTTCCCACTACGAAAGATCGTGTATTCTGGCTTTTCTGCCATCAGCTGGCGTTTTTTCTGTCCAAGTCGTGATGATTCCAGCCGACGAACTTACTTATTTGCAGAAGTAACTATGTCACTTCCTCATTTACCGTCTTTAGTTCGTAGTTTGGTGAGAACGGGTGCCAGAGCCTCATAATCATAACATAGTAACTAATTTTTTACAAACGTATTTGTAAATGCTAATGTTAAACCATATTTCAGGTCATGACTGTGAAGGTTTATTAGTTTCAAGCGCCAGTGATAGGAGAAGCAAGTGACAAACTAACCGTGCATGTACTGTGCAAAGATATGTTACATCACGNATGACTGTGAAGGTTTATTAGTTTCAAGCGCCAGTGATAGGAGAAGTAAGTGACAAACTAACCGTGCATGTACTGTGCAAAGATATGTTACATCATGGAAATATCTGTTTTACTCCGCATTAAACGTTTCAGAGTAAATATTTAATGCTCTTTCCATTGTGGCAAAAAGCAAATAAACTTAGTTTTATTTAAATACTATTATATAAGTTTGCTGCTACTGTTGGCATAGGGGAAGCAAAATTTGCTATTATTTTCATGAACTTTTTATTCTTTTTATCATTGTTTATGAAATTGGAATTGATATCGCTCAACACACAATAGATATATATTATAATTACAAATATAATTCATGATAAATGTAGTGATCAAAACTGGCATCTAACGTATACAAATTAGAAGTACACATAACGTCTAGATCTACTTGTTATCGATAAAAAGCCCAAATTAGGAAACCCTGAATAAATGTGTAAAGTCAGATGATTACAAATAATATTTTGTCATTGTAAGAATCAAGCATCAGTAAATTCAGTTGTATGTCTGAGACCAATGTTTAGACACGATTATATTTCAGTATGTTTGTAAGGACTCAAGGACACGTTACTTAAACTTTAATTTTTTTATAATGAAACGGGTGACTCTAAGACAGTTTCAAATAGCTAGATAGAAGTACCAAATTATACGAAAACAGTCGAAAACCATAAAAAAAATAATTGTTATTTTCTCAGGTGAGGCAATATTCACGCATTTTAGGTGAAGGTATTATCAGTCTAGCTTCTCCGAGATGTCATTTCTGCGTGAAATGCAATGGCACTTGAAACGTACACACCAGAAAATGTATAAAATTCAATTCGCGCAATGATAAATTTACATTTGTTTGTATAATTGATGAATTATAATGAACTGCTGTTGGTGATCATCTTTCCAGTTTAAAATAGGTGGTGATTTATTTCGTAATTGTTTTGATTCGTATAAGTGTTATATAAACGGTTTCAATTCCTGCTGTGTGTATTCGCAGTTTCACAGCACATTTCCGTGCCCGAAATGAATACACGACGTGTTGTTATTTAGGTAGTGTGTTACGGTGTGCGTGAACGGTGCACATAGTATGCTTTTTAAAGAATCGGTAGGTAAATATTATATTTTATAGAATTACAAAAGTCCAAGACTTCTCCTTTCACCAGAACTTTGATAAAATGTACTCATGAAAAAATCTGATAACTGGAAAATTGATAATACTAAACAAATAGCATTTCTTTATAGTTGTATTGGAAAATCATGCATGCGAAAAACCCACGTGTCTTTAATTCTAAGCAGTAAAATTCCGAACTACGTAATCGTGAAGAACGCTTTTACCCTTCTCATGCTTAATTTTTACAAAAAATTAAAATATATTTTTTATAATTTTTATTCTATTTTGAAATTTCAATATGACTACAAAAAATTTTTAGATTTAAAAAACTTACTTTTTTTGGATATTTCTTGATGTCCTCATAAGAATAAATTTTTCTTTACTGCCACAAAGTACAAATATAATAATGACTCGTATGAGGACGGCATGCAGGGAAGGCAGTTGTACAGGCACTTCACTAATACCACTGTTCTCTTTAAAGATATACATTATTGTTATCAGAATGTGTGAAATGTCACTCCTAAACACTTAAATGCTATTGAAATATCGTACTAGCATTTTTCAACACGAAATACTTAGTAATATTAAAAGCTCACAGTTATTGCTTTTGTGTTATTTTGTTTGGAATATTTCCATGCACTAATGGNAATACATAGTAATATTAAAAGCTCACAGTTATTGCTTTTGTGTTATTTTGTTTGGAATATTTCCATGCACTAATGACAAGCTGGAACCTTGTATGTACCACGTATTAATCTTGTCTCGCTCTTGCACAGGCTGTCATGACACCGATGAGCATGTGTTTCAGTTGATTTCTCTGGGTAGTGCTGTCCGCCTTGAGTCGCAATTCTTTCGGGGACAGCATTACTGACGCTTTATTTCTTGGGTTCTTGACTTTCATCAGATGGACGTCCCCTCTACTATTTACCATATTTTCTTCTCCCTGATAAATTAGTCCAGTAGCTACTCGACTTTTGAAGTCAAGAATATCTATGGTTTCAATTTTTCCACCATGCACACAAAATCCATGCATTTATTACAGGTACATTAAACATGTGATTAAATATAATCACGTATTTTCTCCTGTTTCTTACATCATTTCGGTAAAGTGCTACAAGTGAGTCCACAAGATCCTCGCCGCCCATATGCTTGTTGTAACACTTAATCATGTATGGACGCTGAAATTCAACAAATTTATTTTCTTGTTGCTGAAACGGTAGGCAATGCCATATGGTTCCTTCCCATCATAGGAAGAAATAAAATGCACAGCAGAATTAACAATCAAAAAAGCATATGTGATACCTTTATTGTACGTGCAGATAGAAACACACCCTCTTCCTTCTTTTAGCAATGATTTTACAGGATTAAGTTTCTTCTCAGCTCCTTGCAGCCGGTTGGCTCCAATAGTACCAACCTACCATATTTTTTGTTCTTTCAGTTTCAGGATAAATGTTACACTTGTGAAATAGTTATTAGCATATACTTTGTAGTTTTTCCAATTTAGATTATGCGTGAACCTTAGCACAATATCACCTGTTGCATTACATGCTGATTTATAATAATTTATGCATATTTATCCTTGATGCAGTTCAAATCAGTAAACATAAACAGATATTCCAGTTCTCACCCACTTATTATACCCCCATTTTTTTGGTTTTTAGGAAGATACTTCTTTAGTGATAAGCGACCATTAATGGTATCATCATTTTATCAACACTATGATATTTTTCTTGATCAACAGCATTGTGAAATGTCTCATGTAGCCCATTCAGAATTTGATAAAATTTGATAGATATTTCCTTATTATATGGCTGAATAGAACGTCTGTCATTAAAATAAAAATATATACTTATTTCCTCAAAACGATTTATTGATAAAGTGTCAGCACTAAGGTTCATTCGTCGTAGTACACTTTGCTCAGACCAATAATTTATTATCCTTGGATACTTTACTTAGGTCATAACGAGAACAATGCCAATATATTATTTTAGTTCTGAACAGGAAAGAGAAAAATTATATTTTCCATTTCGACAGGCATAAAAATATGTCTCATATACAATTTTGAAAGTAGTTCAGGAGGAAAAAAGTGGTAAAAGAAATCAAGTGGAGTGTTGCCATGATCTGGTACTTTGTGGTTACCACTAAACCGTTGGGCCATACTACCTTCCTTTCTTGATTTATAGTAACACAACTGTCTTCGGAATTACTTTGAACTTCTGATGAAGAAGAAACCACGTTGCAAATATTTTAGGCACAGAGTTGGTATCTTTGTCTGAATTATCGTCATCAAGATCTTCTTCAAACCCCTCAGCCAAACTCTGAGCAATTTCCCAGTCTATCAATGGTTTCCGCCTGTAATTACGTTTACATCTTGGTCGAGATATCTCACCACGTGGTATGCGCGCAGAATGTTCCATCTACAAGAGAAACCATGTATAATAATTATATTTTTTTACAAATATTACGCATATGTTTTTTATAAAACCAAATGTTATGTAGGAGTAATAACTGAAGCAACTCCAACTATAACTTTTTGACTTGCAGTGATAGCAAATTACACATTTACAATAATTGTTGTAAATATTTTACCAAAAGAAAAAAGTTTTATGATTTTTTTGAGATTTCTCGCCTATTTAAAAATAAAAACAAACAAACATAACACATATTTTGTCATGTCACAAATAAAAAGATTGTTTTCTGAAAATAAAACGAGAAAAAGGAAATTGAAGACATACACTTTTACAAAATATAATTCTTAATTTGCGCATGTTGTCCTCAGTTGACGACACGCATTTATTTCTCCAAATAAAATAAACTGTTGTCAAAGTGCCTTATATACAATTGTTATATTCACTACTTTAAACATCACTTGACGTAGGAATTTTCTCACCATTACTTTTCCTTTTCATTCCGTTGTTACCAGTGTGAGAATAAGTCTTTGGCTCACGGAAAAACGAGTTTTTCACAAAAATACTTCCTGGGCAGCTTTTGTTCCTTGGGAATCGTTTTTCAAATCTAAAATATAAACCGAAAGAGTGAAACCCAAAATTTACTTTGTATTTAAATTTAGTAATCTTTGTTTTGCCACAAATTAAAACTGTCTCTAAAATTTTGTTTTTCTTGAAACGTATTACAAATACTGTACTGTAAATTGTATATGAAATACTATGTGAAATATTTCTGCACTTTTAAATACCCCAAGACATAGACATGTGGCAAATAGTATTTATAAGGCCCAGCAGATTTATCCTTTAGCCGCTCTATAAGATGTGTCCTGTGAATACTACATGTAATAAAATATTGCCGGGCTGTTACATGTCCCAAACATATATGCGGTTAATTCAATGAAAATTTTTAAACTTTAATTATTACAATATAATTTGTTAATATCCCACGAGTCATCTGACACTCCATGCAAAAATTTAACCTTTCACATTTCACACATTGTTATTACCAATTACATAAATATTAAAACATTTTGCCTACCAGACATTGTTACTTGATATCTGCGGTCATGAGTTTGCTGCTTGCGTGTGGGGTGATTAAAACAACAAGAACACAGTCCATTAAAGTTTGCGTTACTCAACGTAAACAAAGAATCACAACGGTAGAACTCTTCCGTGGGCAGAGACTGCTCTCTCGGATGACCCAAAATATGTTTTCAGAAGCGATGTAAATACCCGGTAGGCACGCTCTTAAACACACCACTCACACTAAGTTTCTTTTCTACAGCATAAAGAGCACAAAAAAAAAGTGTTTTCATTAATTTTTACACCTAAGTGTGTATATATAGGTAAATTAATAAATAAATATATATATATATATATATATACACACAGCGTAGTGTGTTACTTACGTTAGGGAGCGCAATTTGCTACAACCCCGTGGCTACACTTTGAACTCTAACGCAATAAATTTATTGCACGATGTGACTGAATGTTCACTAGCCAGTTTCATTGTTTGAATTAATTGCACGTCCAATTAGTTCACCTAATGTAGCCACATGATTGACCGTTGCGAATCATTCCCTGCCCTTTAACGTTGGCAAAAGAATGATCGCAGGCAAAGAATACGTTATATCACTGCACTACATAACTCACCGTCTCGCTAAGCATTTGACCATATAATAAGCACACCTTTCACCGTCCACTATCGACCATTTCCTATTACAAAAATTATCCTCAACTCCAAAAACATCAATAATTTGTAAGTTTTTAATATCCAATCTCCTCTCGCCGCATCTCCGCCTAGTAGCGCCAGTGGTATAACGAATCACGAAACACACATCATGTTACGAATCGCATTATGAAAAAAGGACATCGTGAATAATTCACGATGATATTAACAAATCTTGATGATTAGAATACGTTTCGAAGCTGTTTGCAAATAACTTAAGCGAAACACTTTGCGTATCGTAAATCATGTCGTGATGACGCGAATTTCATCAAGCATTTCTTAAAGTGACAAGAAGTAGAGAATGCTCTAACAACCAAACGAGCCTAAGGCAATGTCAACCAAACCTAATTTATTTTCCACGTTATTCTCAGGGTAAGCGCACCTGTATTTCATTTTACTTAAAACAGGAATTAAAGCATCTAAATTTGCATCTCTGCCTCGTGGTAAGTATAGCGTCACAGACCTTCCAATTCTAGGAGGAGAGTTGTTAAACACCGTTGTAACTGCCCAACGTCTTCGTATCGGAAATCAGAGCGGAAACGAGACCTCCTCCTTGTGGTTGAGTATAACCGGGGTATCCCCATATATGCTCACGTACATCACGGGATCTGTATTGCTTTGCACATCGTAAACAACGTGCAGGGAATGCACAAAAGTATAATATTCTATCCCGGCACGGGCCGTAGCCAGATCAGATTTGCTTCGAAGTCTTTGAAGTTTGCGCCCGTCTACGATACATGATTAAAATTTAGCAGACACGGAATATACTACTAAATGAAATTCCTACAATGGGATTCGACTACAACAACTCGGTAATATGGTCATTCACGTCCCAACCGATGTTTAAATCGTGTACGTATGCCAAACAATTGCAATAATATTGTAACGCTGGTATTTAGTATGGATCCGGCTAGTGCTGCCTGCTTTGATATTTCATTGTTTCTTTAAATGAATCAAGAAAGTGTGTCGTTTACTATTACACCGAGGAAACCAATAAAATAAAAGTCGGACAGTGTCCTGAAATATTACTTGAATATTTACGATAAATATTTAAATTAACCTTTCCACTAAAAAGAACAGCGCAATTATATTTTCAGTAAACTTCGTAAATCAAAATGAAAAGTTTTTACCCACCCACAGTGCGGAAAATTTACCATTCTCTGGTCTGCGTAAATAGAACGCCTACTATACGAAGAAGCGAACTTCGCTATGCATTATTCTTTTTTGTTGAGAAATGTAGAAATATGTAATAAATTCATGGGAAAAACTTCACTGCTTGCCCTTTCTTACCAGACCTATACAAAAGCATGCTAAGTTTACAAACTTTCTCTTAATTAACCGTTCGTCAAATTTAATTGCAAACTAATATCATTCCCAATTGGCCCCGTTATAAATGTAAGCATATACAGTGACACTACTACATGAAACTGTATATTACTTGAGGCTTGGAGACAAGGAAAAAATGAGTAATTATATGGATATTCACTTGTATTACTGCTGTCACATGTTTAATTGTTTCTGTGGTGCCGGGTGAAATATTTTTTCTATCCAGAATTTCATGTGCGTTATTTGACAACGACGTTTATGGTTTTCTATAATAACACTAGGTAATACAAATAAAAGATCGAATATTTTTTTGTCAACAATACTGTTTCCATTGAAATCTCATTGAATGTCTCATGATAATTTTTATTTCTTATGTTCCAAATTCTAGGGCGTAATTTTTTACCCCTTTTTAAATGAATTCATATAACACTGTACTGTAAAATACGTTTTTTTTTAATACACGTCACAGCGTCTCTAGATACGAGTCCACCAAAACTTTTCCCACAGGTNTTTTCCCACAGTTTTCCAGAGGTTTCTGTCTAAGAGCCACCTCCCAGGAGAATGAAGCCTAATGCATGAATTTCTCGTTGAAGGAAGGTCATATTCCTGATGTTTCGACACTCTCTCACGTCACAATCACTGATTCGTTTCTCTATGTTGTTCGAAAACCCCTATACTCATCTCACTGCATGTGAATTACAGCTAGGTCAGCGTCGGCGTAATATTTATTGTCATAACTACATAACATACTACCAATTATTTTGTGCCTCATGAATACCTAATATGTAATATTTATTTTCCAAACAAAATGCAGGCCTAATAAATTCTACAAATCATAATTCTAGGAAAATTTTATTTTGTGCAGTTGATTTTGTTAAATGAAATGAATTAAAAAAAATTGACTAAATATTTATTTTAAATGCATACAGTAAGCAGATACTGAGTGGAAAGCTAGCAGAATTATAAATTGAATAACTCACATTAGAGCAGTAAATATCGTACTTAATTCGACAAAATTCAACGATGGTATTTTGTTGATGTCAATGAAAGGGACATTTTTTTACTATTATGCAATAAAAATGCACTGATACCAAAGCGATGTTCGCTATTTGAATTGGCTGTTTCGGTCACAGAATCAGAAATATGGACAGAGATATGGTTTTATTTTACGGGAGGGAATATGTAACCTGCAATTGGCCAAACAACTCATTTTAAAAACATTTCCTAAATGAATAATTAAAAATAAAATAAAACATTAATGTTATTTTAACCTATAAAAACACTGTCGCTCCTTTGTCAGGAACACCTTCTATTGTTACATTAATGGTTTATTTTCGTTTACCATCTTTGGTAAAATTTTGCTGGGAGTGTGGGGTAATAGAATGGCTGTATTTAATAAAGATTTCTTTGAAATGTAAACTTGAGCATTATTAAAACATGAATTATATGTGACTGTAGTACAAAATTCAATATTAAATTTTAGAATATTGCAACTCCCTAAAAAAAATTATCCCTAGGTTTTTATTTCTAACGATTAACTAACAAACAATATACAAGGGTGGTAAGGTTTTTTATAGACACTGGAAACCAAGGGCATTGTATTGACAGAGATCAAACGACATGAAATATTTGTTCCATGGAGTAAAGAAAATAAATGTGGTAATGTGGTTAACGATTCAGTTTACTTAAAACGTTTTGGGAAACTGCTTAGTTTCTCTTGTATACGGATGTCATAACTATCCTATGAGAGGTGCAGCAGTATTTCTGAAATAATGCATGAGGTTGCGAAAAAGCGTTCTGGCCGCAGCGGACGAGTAGTAACTTGAGTTCGAGCCAATGGCAAGCAAAACCACAGAATTCCCACGTATCCCCATGATTTAACTCTATTTAGCTCGTTTATTGGCCACATAAATATCTGGAAACGGACTTTAGGTCTGTCTTTTACTGATTGTCAAACATTTCCTAGTTGCTAGTTCTCTAAGCACAATAACTGGAGAATTATAGCTTTTCATAACGCTCGCACGCGAAGCTGTATTTGGCGATACACGCAACCATTTTACTTCTGTACCCTTAGGCGTTNCAATTATTTTGTGCCTCATGAATACCTAATATGTAATATTTATTTTCCAAACAAAATGCAGGCCTAATAAATTCTGCAAATCATAATTCTAGGATAATTTTATGTTGTGCAGTTCATTTTGTTAAATGAAATGAATTAAAAAAAATTGACTAAATATTTATTTCAAATGCATACAGTAAGCAGATACTGAGTGGAAAGTTAGCAGAATTATAAATAGAATAACTCACATTAGAGCAGTATATATCGTACTTAATTCGACAAAATTCAACGATGGTATTTTGTTGATGTCAATGAATGGGACATTTTTTTACTATTATGCAATTAAAATGTACTGATACCAAAGCGATGTTCGCTATTTGAATTGGCTGTTTCGGTCACAGAATCAGAAATATGGACAGAGATATGGTTTTATTTTACGGGAGGGAATATTTAACCTGCAATTGGCCAAACAACTCATTTTAAAAACATTTCCTAAATGAATAATTAAAAATTTAAAAAAAACATTAATGTTATTTTAACCTATAAAAACACTGTCGCTCCTTTGTCAGGAACACCTTCTATTGTTAAATTAATGGTTTATTTTCGTTTACCATCTTTGGTAAAATTTTGCTGGGAGTGTGGGGTAATATAATGGCTGTATTTAATAAAGATTTCTTTGAAATGTAAACTTGAGCATTATTAAAACATGAATTATATGTGACTGTAGTACAAAACTCAATATTAAATTTTAGAATATTGCAACTCCCTAAAAAAAAATTATCCCTAGGTTTTTATTTCTAACGATTAACTAACAAACAATATACAAGGGTGGTAAGGTTTTTTATAGACACTGGAAACCAAGGGCATTGTATTGACAGAGATCAAACGACATTAAATATTTGTTCCATGGAGTAAAGAAAAGAAATGTGGTAATGTGGTTAACGATTCAGTTTACTTAAAACGTTTTGGGAAACTGCTTAGTTTCTCTTGTATACGGATGTCATAACTATCCTATGAGAGGTGCAGCAGCATTTCTGAAATAATGCATGATGTTGCGAAAAAGCGTTCTGGCCGCAGCGGACGAGTAGTAACTTGAGTTCGAGCCAATGGCAAGCAAAACCACAGAATTCCCACGTATCCCCATGATTTTACTCTATTTAGCTCGTTTATTGGCCACATAAATATCTGGAAACGGACTTTAGGTCTGTCTTTTACTGATTGTCAAACATTTCCTAGTTGCTAGTTCTCTAAGCACAATAACTGGAGAATTATGGCTTTTCATAACGCTCGCACGCGAAGCTGTATTTGGCGATACACGCAACCATTTTACTTCTGTACCCTTAGGCGTTNGCTTTTCATAACGCTCGCACGCGAAGCTGTATTTGGCGATACACGCAACCATTTTACTTCTGTACCCTTAGGCGTTATGTGTGCTGCTGATATACTAGAGACCCTGAGTGGCAACATTACAAACACTGATGTTCTCTGACGATCAGATGGAAGCCTCCGGGGAAAGCGTGGAGGAGGACGAAAAATGCTGTTTCTTGCGGCCCGCATCTTATAGATCGGGAGACGCTTTGTCTGGAAACAACTTCTTTTCGACCGCTACCTCTCCCTCCGCCGGCTCGCCCANTCTTATAGATCGGGAGACGCTTTGTCTGGAAACAACTTCTTTTCGACCGCTACCTCTCCCTCCGCCGGCTCGCCCAGCAGGTAGGAAATTGACGAAAGTAGCAGAGTTCAGTGAGAATGGAAGAAGAGTNGGGAGACGCTTTGTCTGGAAACAACTTCTTTTCGACCGCTACCTCTCCCTCCGCCGGCTCGCCCAGCAGGTAGGAAATTGACGAAAGTAGCAGAGTTCAGTGAGAATGGAAGAAGAGTAACGGGGGGCCTGCGTTGGACAGACGTGTTGCTGCTGTAACAGTAAGCTTGCACAGACTCAGGTAACGGGAGGTGCAAATCGCCAAATGAAGACCTACTTTTGCAACATTGAAAGTACAACGTAAGAATATATTTAAACATACTTAGTCATCACAGAGAGTCTATATATAATTAAACCCAATTTGAATTTGGTCGTCGTTCCAAACATGCAAATTCCAAGTGATATGAAATCGGCAAGATTTTTCTTTATTTACATGTTGACATAATGCAGTTAGGGGATGCAGCTGCACCTCCTGCTACCCTCCCCCCATCCATGGACAGGCCTGTGGCTGTAACCTTATTACATCAGCCAGCAAGCACTTTCGTGCACCGGTAGATTGCGAAGGCTGCAAGTCTGCAGAAACTGAGTGTCACTCTAGGCGCAGCTGCTCTCGCACCAAGGACACTATCTTCACTATGTTCCTTACACTAAATGTGTCTCCTCCTTCGTCCAACCCTCTTCGAGTGAACTTCACTGGCTACCAGTTGCCTGTGGTGAAGTGTTGCAAGGAAAGTTGTTGCTTGCTCACTGCTGTACATTCTCGGAGCACACAGCAGGAGCCAATAACCACCGTGCAGCCTAGGGATACTGAATGTACTCCGACCACTCACAGGCGAGCATCAGGGGACCCGTTACACGCGTGCTAAGACGACTTCTGCCAAGCTATTTTTTAGTGATGGAAGTGTAAACTAGCAAGTAACAGGTAAAGTACACAGTTAACACAAGCTTACCTTGCAACATTTCACCACATGCCATTGCTCTTAACACATGATTGTAACCATGACTTTTTTCTAAACGTGCAAGCGTTACTAGATGCGTTTCGCAAACATGGACTTTTCTGTTGATAATGCTATGAACAATGTGCATTATTATGCTCCATTAAGATTCCGATACAAAATGTAGTTTTGTAGTTTCCCAGAATTTTTTAACCGTAGAGTATAACGCCTCCTCTTTAAGGCGGGAGGCTGATCAGGGAACGCCATACGCACTAAAATATCATAGACTTCTATAACTAAGTCATACATCAGTTTTTACTCACAAATTCTAATGAAATGTGCAGGCTTCGCTGCCTGCTTCTCCACTGAGACCGGAATTTCCTAGCTGTTTCATGTCTATTTGGCACGAGACTTGCCTCCTCTTGGAGCCGACCAGCGTTCTTCATAGGCTGCTGCTTTTGTGTGGAGGCCTAGACAGTGACACACGAGATCGCCTTTATGGCCAAGTGCTGATCCCTGGTCAACGGCAGTCCTGTACGTCTATCACCGCTGTTCGGTCGCACGATGTACACGAGCACGCGAAGATCTGTAGTCCGCGGCAGAGGTCACGGGAGCAGTAACCTCAGGGAAATGTGTTCTGGACTCAAGTCCCAATCAATTTAAGTAAATGTGTGTAAATTATTACGTAATTTATCAGAATGATTTTATGTGAGCCACTTTGCTATCTTAATCAGTATGAATATTAAAGCGAGTCAAACCTTAAATAAAATCGTCTTTTTTTTTTTGCTTCTGGCCTAGTATAAAAAAATATTTTTGATGCCATCTTTGGTTCATTATATTTTTTAAAATTTCCATTCAAGTTTTAGAATAAAATACATAAACACGTATAAAACAGCTAATTATATTGTCAGAAAATATAAATTTATTTTCTAGCTCTCTCTGAAATATAATTGTTGGTGTAATATATCTGTAAGGTTATTGTGACTTGCAGAAGTGTATAAATGTGTACTTGATATAATCTTTTGACGTAAGAAACTGTAATGATATTATACGTGTATCCTATGGTGTCAATATTTATCAACGTTATTCCAAAACTGTTAGTGGTATAAAAGTTATTAACCATAGAGTATTCCATCAGAAATTGGGTGTTAATAGCTTAACTTCTTTACTCTTCTTGAAAATGAACTTGTAAAATTGTTTCCTGCAGACAGGAAAGGTCAAACCCCAGGCTTACGGTTTTCGACCAAGGACAAGTATTTAATGGGTTGGTGGAGTGGAAGGACAACTATCCCACCGGGACTAGAGCACTAGATTAATTTCACGGCGGAGGAGCAGGTTTATATCCAGTACTGTTTGTGTTGGACTGTAGTATCTCGGAATTCTTTTAGATAGCTTCCTTCACAAGTGCCGCTCTCTGGCTGGATGGTGACAGCACACGAAGAAATAAATTACGCAGGCAGTAGTGTCATAACTGGCCAATCTTTACAATCACTCTATGACGTAACTGGGAGAAGACGGCGAAATTGCTGTGCAACAGTGCTTTGGAATAATTATTTGTTCGGGAAATGAAAACATACAAAATTAATAAATTCGTTGCATAATAACAAAAAAAAATTATTTTTTTCTGTTGAAAGTATCCTCGATAATGAGTATTGTCAGGAGTATTGCCTCGTACGCTCCTGGGATTTATCAGCTAATTAAATCTAGAATGAAATATTTGAATAAATATTTAACAACGAATACGGAACATGCTTAATATATTTTGAAATGATCTACCTTTGGTGATATATTCCAATAAAATCTATGTTGCCTTTAACTTTATTCGGAAAAAAAGTAACGAAAATATATAAAAACTGGTTGCATGTTTAATATCGCTAATTTCGGATTTATTTAAACACATTAAGCAGTAACAATATAAAAGTGCTGAAATCGATCATTGCATATGCTATAATATTAGCAATAAAATTAGAAGTTCCATTTCTTACCATTTGACGTAAATCAAAATGCAAACAATCTATAGTATTGTAATTAATAAAATGAATGAAATTTGTGTTCTTTTCCACAGCATGCAGTAATCTTTATGTTCTCCTTTCTCCTGGGAATATTTTTAGGTGGCAATCATAGACTCACCAGGAAATAGTTTTGGAATAGTGTTTAACCAGGCGTTTCTTCCTTTTTATCTTACTTGAAATGGGGAGTGGCTCATGATATCACTTTCTTTTCTGTACGGGTATGTTAACGTCCCCCCACCCCCCTTTACGGACTAAATGAAATCAACAAAATCTAAAAACCTTTGAACCCGTTAATATAAATGTACCATACTTGGCACACACACAGTACAAAAAAAGAAAATGCGACATTTATCTTTTTGAAAGTCGGGTCCCTTATTTCAGAATGGCATGACATTTAAAAATTAAGGGTATTATACCATAATCGGGAACCAATCAAACTGTTTAAACCAAATGTTTATGTTGAAATTGCATAATGCATACATTCGATTTTGCTGTAACTACCAAATTAAATGCCATCCTAAATATAGTGCATCATGTATATTATGTTCTCTATGACTGTTTGGTAGTGTAAAAATACAATTTTCTCTTGCTTGATATATTCAAAAGGCACACTAGTTTTTTAATTTGCTAAATGTGAATTATATTATAAAATTGTATCATTCAACAGGTTATAGGCCCAGGCAATTGATAAATATAATTTGCAAAATATTAAGGAAATTGTATCTGCATATAAAGGAAGAAAAGGTATGAGTGCCCTTTTTAAAGGCTGAAATTTTGACAATTGAAAATTTGTATTGAAACATTTCTGGAAAAGCTAGAATCGCTTATTTTGGTTCATGAAGACTTCCGTAGCAATAACATTAAAGACGCAAATTATTTGAAAATTACTGTGCAAGGGATCTGTGACATATAATTAGTGTGTACAAAGGATCAGGAGACCTCAATTAATATTTGGACATAATTAGATACAAGATGTGGAAGAAAGGGAATTGCATGTCAGCTCTTGATTCGAAATACTTTGTTGACTATGAAGTATGACTCATCTAGTAGTTATTTGGAGTCACATTTTATTACATTTGAAAATTTAGTACGTGATTTAAAGTGAAAAACTAGAAGAATTATATGTGGTTAGTCTATATTGTTCCCAATGCCTCCTGATTTTGAAGTGGTAGTGACAGCACTTGAAACATTAAGTCTACTCGCAAGTTTGTTAAAATAAAAGTTTTAGATAAGTATATTAAAAGGTCTCATAATGATTTAAAAGACAATAGGAAGGTGTTATCTAGAGTGTGTACGAGGATATTTACCACCACTTAAAATTTTTTTTCCAGATCACTTCTTACTTTTGCAAGAAACCCTGGACTTAAAAAGCCTGATTATCCCATGTTAAAAAATTAACATTATTGACAATGTAACTCTGTACGTGAGGTGGTCAGAATAAGTGAAGAAATATTTACGTTATTTTCCTCAGCATTTTATGGCAAGGTTGAGTGTGTTAGAATAGTTGATTCTGGGGCTCAGAACATAGAACATGCAATCAGTAAAAAATATAATTATCTGATTTCTGAAAAGCAAAATTTGTTGCGTCCGGTAAAAATAAATGTGGCCAAGTCAGCTAAATGTTGGTGGCCAAAGAAAGCGCAAATATCTCATTTACGTATATTAAGTTCAACACAAATCTAACAAACTGAAGTTCAATTATGCGTTAATCGTTGAAAACTTGTAGACTAACCTTTTTCAAGTTAGACAATAATGAGTGTAAACTACTATTTGAGAAGAATAAGGCCACTGTATTTAAGGATCGTTTATACTTGTCAGTAGCAACTTAAAGTGAGAAAGTATTTAATTTTTCATTGTATACATAACGTAATATTCAATTAATGGCTTATGCAATAGGAACACAAGACAAAGAATTATGGCATTAGCGTCTTGGACATATGAGTGCAAGTGGTTTGAATCACTTAGTCAAAAGTACAACGAAATTCAATCTTCAAATTCGGTTGCAGTAACGTGTGTATTTTTATTCAGGCTAAACAAACTCATTTACCACACAATAAAACAAGGACCAGAGCTAAGCGGCCACTAAAACTGGTCCATAGTGATGATCTTGGACCCAATAATCCTGTACCATATGACGGAAATGTTATGTACTTTGTTTAATTGACGATTATTCAAATTTTACTCCTGCATTCACTATGTAAAACCAGTATGAAGTATTTTCATACTTCAAGAAGTATGTGGCAATGGCAACAACTCATTTCAGTCTCAAGTTAAGTCGATTTAGGTGTGATAAAGGCAAACAGTATGTTTCCATTGATATACTCGAATATTTTGAGGATAATGATATCCAAATGGAACTTACTATTTTGTACAGAAGTTGTCAAAATGGGGGGTCAGAAAGGATGAACCGTACTGTGGCTGTGGTAAATAACACGCGATGTTTGTTGTTACATTCTGGCATAGAAAAGAGCTTGTGGCCTGAAGCTGTTATGACTGCAGTGTATCTTACAAAT
This sequence comes from Clitarchus hookeri, assembly GCA_002778355.1. Taxonomy (NCBI): domain Eukaryota; kingdom Metazoa; phylum Arthropoda; class Insecta; order Phasmatodea; family Phasmatidae; genus Clitarchus; species Clitarchus hookeri. The sequence goes on from NQII01003957.1 coordinate 133,192, forward strand.
ATGCCTCCTACTACTGCATTACAGAACAGAGTACCATCTGAGTTGTGGTATGGCACAGCTCCAGACTACAACAAATTAAAATTTATTGGGTGTGTAGCATTTTTTATGTTCCATACAAAATATTTCTAAGAAAATTTGATAAAAGGTCTTATAAGTACTTCTTTGTTGGTTACTGTCCAAATGTATACAGACTTTGGCCACTACAAGAAAATAGGGTTTTGAGAGGCTGTGATGTAATTTTTTAATGTGAATGTATTTGTTAGCTCAGAAGCAAAACCGTCTACAAAACATGATTACTTCCAGATGACTCCAGATTAAAAGAAGGAATCGTATTCAGGAGGATAAGATGATGGGAAAGGAAAAGCTATTACTATAGGTATTGAATCTATTACTGAAAGTACTTACAGCATATGGATAAAGATTATGTTAGACGAAGTACGAGAGAGAAGAATCCACCACAATATCTCAAATACTATTCTACCCTTGCACTTGGTGCTGAAGACATCTTGGGTGATGTACCACAAAGCTATGAAGATATCAAAGGGTGGGAAAATGGATATATGTGGTTTAAGGCTTCGCAGGAAGAGATTGATTGTAATAAAGTGTTCACTCCTCAAGCAAGGCTATGCGCACTAAGAATCTTACTTGCCATCATGAGCAAAAATGATTTCTTCACTGTTAAGATGAATGATAAAAATGCATTTATTGATGGTAACTTAGAGGAGGAGATGAAACAACCGCCTAATTTGTGAAGGATCTTGGACTGGTTTGTAAATTAAAAAGAAGTTTACATTGCCTGAGAGAGGCTTCACGAGCGTGGAACGGTCGAATACAACAGTGTATCAAGGACCCTGGGTTCCGGCAACTTGAACGGGACGAATGTGTGAGTGTTATACGTATTGACGAACTTGTTGTTTATTTGTTGATACATGTTGATGATTTGATTCTTGCCAATAATTTTGCTGATTTTTAAACGAAACCAATAATTTTTAATGGCAATATATGATTTGAAGGACTTAGGAAAGTTAAACAATTTCTTGAGAATCACAATTAAGCAAACAATGGACGGTATGTACACATGTCAAACTTACTTTATAAAAAGAGATTTAAAGAAGTTTGGAATGGGAAAATGTAATCCAGCGAAGACTACAATTTAATTGATACCAGTTTATGACAAAGGAGTTTAATGTATTATTAATGAGAAAACCTACCGTTAGCACATTGGGAGTAACATGTTTGCAATGCTAGCAACTAAGCCAGACCTCAACTTTTCTCTGAACTACTTAAGCAGATTTCAAAGAAATGCAACTGATAATAAATGGAAAAGTATAAATAGGCATTCTTCGATGTTTTAAACTGCCAACAATATAATGTTAAATTCAAAATATGTAGATATCGCACTTGAGGTGTTTGCAGATGCAGATTGGGGCGGTGACACAAGTCGAAAATGCGCGTCAGGATATTTGAATCAATTTGCATGAAGCTACTGTGATCTGGAATATAAAAAAGGAATATACAGTGGCACTATCTTCAGAAGCTGGATATGTGTCACTTGCAGACGCAGCTGCTAATGTCTTTGGCTGAAAGGATTATTTAAAGAAGTGGGGTTTCTACTATAATTATAAATATCTATGAAGACAGTCAGTCATGTATCAAATGTCTCGATAGATACGTGTTGATATCAAGTATAATTTTGTATGTGATCTTGTGTGCAAGACATCTAAAAGTGTCAGTCACGTACTAGGAGACCAGCCATCAGTGTTCTGATGTTTTCACACAACCAGTGACTGGCAAAAGTTGTTAGAATTTAATTTCTCATATTAGTCTAAAATGATTATAATTCATTTTTTTTAATTGGGTAGGAGTGTAGTTACCAATTAAAATGTCGTCCTAAATTAACTTTATGAATGTCTGCACTATTTTATGTACTCTTAAACTGTATTGTAGTGTCAAAAAACAATGTCATCGTGCTTGATGTTTTCAAAACGCACTTTAGGTTGTTTTAAATATAAAATATGAAATATATTATAAAATTGTATTATTCAACAGCTTAAGATACTAAAACTGTTCTTGGTCCACCATTTTTTAAAATAGCACTACATGAAAAAATAATTAAGGTTTTGCGTTATAACTCGAAAACTACTCAAGCAACTTACGCCAATTTTTATACTTAAGTAACACTAAGGTAGGTCATTGAAACTGAACATTTAAATTTGATTATGAAAATATTTTCAAAATATCAGCCGTACAAATATTTATGGTTTATTTGGTAAAATTACGATATCATACTGCAAATATCGACCAAATTCAATATGCTTAAATAAATAATTACAAGCATCACATATGCAAAAAATTGGTCAATTCGTCCGCCATCATTTACGATAGCACCAAGTTAAGAAGTAAAGGTTATGTCATATATCGGGAAAAAATTAACTGATTACAACCAAAGTTAGCAATGACGTAATACAATGGCACATGACGTAAACTTGTTTGTTTTATGTGTGTCATACAAATATTTTCAAAATGCATATTGTACAAACTTGTTGGTTTATTATGCTATTTCATTGAAAACATGTAAACGACTCCAACGTAATTTTGTATGCTGACAGTATATATTACAACTGTGGAATGTGTCTGCTCAAAGAATCACTTATCCTCTATTTTGTTAGATAGCATCACATGAATACGTAAATTTGTATGCCGAATTTCGGGAAACAATCAACCTACTACTACCAAATTTGTTAAACAAATAGCACTGCAGTTTGATATGTAATAATCATATGTTTAATATGGGTCAAACGTATTTTCACAATGGCAGCAATTTATCTTTTTATTTAAGTATGAAGTCGAAACTATGAAGTCAATTCCAACTTAACTTTCTTTACTCGCAGATTAAATTAAAGTTATTTAAAGTGTCTACACAATGGCACTTTTTTCCGCAATTTTTTAGGAGAGCATATCATGAAAGCAAAAATTTTCATGTCATAATTCTAAAAAGGTAACAAATTCCTACTATAGTTGACAAACAAACAAGAAGCACTACAGCAGATTATGTATAAGGATATTTTCTGAGTGGGTCAGACACTTATTTTCATAGTGGCGTACATATACGCATTTTAGCTGTGTATACTGTTTATACCAAATTAAGAAACTAANAGACACTTATTTTCATAGTGGCGTACATATACGCATTTTAGCTGTGTATACTGTTTATACCAAATTAAGAAACTAAATTCAAATTATATTTGTGTTCTGGCAGTATGTATTACAGCAATAAAATGTGTATATACAGAGCCTCATTTTTACATCATTTTCTAAGATAGCACCAAATGAAAAAATTAACATTTTATATTACCTCTTGGGATACAATCAACCTATTCCTATCAAACTTCTCGATAAACATGTACTATGTTAGGCCGTATTAAATGTTATGTTATTAGTCTGCCAGACACTTATTTTCACAATCTCAGATATAAAATAATTTTCCCTATTGTGCTATATCTACGGAAATATTTTTAACCGATTTTAACTTAACTTCATATGATAATTATATGATAATCATCCAATGTGTTAGCTCAAAATTAATTTTCTTATATTTGTGAAGATTTTTGCATGATAAAAAGGAAGTTTTATTCCATGTCTCAACGACCAATCAACCGATTCTAACAAAATTTTTCGAGAACGTAGTGCTACAGTAGCGCATGTAAACTTCTTATCAAGGTGCGGCAGACCACTTTTATGAGTATCGTGTGTAAATAATTAAGACTAGTAGTTTATATGAAACAATTCATAAAATAATTCATAAGGTTATGTTATCAGTATTGTTTAATAATTTTCGATTATCCATACACAGCTACTATTTTGATGGCCATTTTGGAAAGTATAGCCAGTATGAGACAATGAGACATTTTGCAAATTTTCGGAACCATGATAATAATTTTCACCAAATTGCGCGTATCATTAGAGCAAAATAAAGTTTTATAAACCTACGTGATATAGGTGGGGTAGGGCAATGAATTCTAAACTGGCAGCGATGTGAATTATTTAGTTAATTTTGTCGTATCAGTTAATTAATTTAAAAGAATTCAACCGAGCTTTGTAAATTGCCAGTGTCTAATAGAAGCTTCAAATACAGAACACTGTTTAGGCAATTTTTTACAATAGCACCAAATGAGAAAAAAATNCAGTGTCTAATAGAAGCTTCAAATACAGAACACTGTTTAGGCAATTTTTTACAATAGCACCAAATGAGAAAAAAATTATTTATTCCCTATTTTTGGAACTAACAAACTGATTTCCAGCAAGTCTTCACATAATTATCACTACGGTAAGTCAAATGAACTTGCGCGTTTTAATTGGCTCAGGCATTTATTTTCAAAACAACAGTTATATTTACAGGCTACTCACCAAACACAAACACAGCGCTGCTTGCTTATTAAAAAATTCTTTAGCGAATGCATGACCGGAAGTTTGCTAAAGATTCATGTCAGAAAAATATTTTATTCTTTTTGAATTGAAGTGCATAAGAAATAAAAACATATTTTGTGTTTTCAATTTTGTTTCAAAATTGCAACACACCCTAACAGTGCGTTTTTTTATGAACGTGCCTAAATTCGAATCAACGATATAGTTCAGCCCGTTTATAGGTGCAGAATAAATAACAGAATATATATTGAATATATTGCAATTTTTTTACAATTATTAAACAGACTACTACTTGTTTAACAGCAGAGTATTTGAAAAAGATTCTTCCTATTCCAACATGTTATATATGTTAAATTATGTACCAGAGAGCAATGTGGGATATAGTATAATTCATAACTAACAAAAAAGTTTTGCTTACAATTATCACAAAATCACAAAATGCCCCCTTTTTTTGCCGACGCACGGCAAACATATATATGATAGTCAAACTCATCCGACAAATTAGCGAGCATGTCTGGTGATACTGCAACCACTGCTGTTGTTATTCGGTTTCGAAGATCTTCCATTCTTGTAAGAAGTGGCACATAAAACTTTATTCTTTGTAAACCCCTACAAGAAGAAATTACAGACAGCAAAAACGGACGACCTTGGGGCCCACTGGAGTAGTTCTAAATCAGTTGTGGTGCCTCGTCCTACTGGAAAACAATATCAGTGGAGTAACTGCAGGAAAATACAGTTCTGCAACATGGGCAGGCATGAGATTACCGTGAGAGTGTTGTCAGGAACAAGGTAGGGATAATAAACCTTTTCTCGGTAAACGGCGCAGAACATTTTAACTTTTTGTTCTGGGAGGAGGGGATGGGGTGATCTCTCACACTCGACTATGGTACATGACAGCTATGATCCCTAAATGTGTTATAAAATTTGGCCTTACTANCCTACTATAGTTGACAAACAAACAAGAAGCACTACAGCAGATTATGTATAAGGATATTTTCTGAGTGGGTAAGACACTTATTTTCATAGTGGCGTACATATACGCATTTTAGCTGTGTATACTGTTTATACCAAATTAAGAAACANTAAGACACTTATTTTCATAGTGGCGTACATATACGCATTTTAGCTGTGTATACTGTTTATACCAAATTAAGAAACAAAATTCAAATTATATTTGTGTTCTGGCAGTATGTATTACAGCAATAAAATGTGTCTATACAGAGCCTCATTTTTAAATCATTTTCTAAGATAGCACCAAATGAAAAAACTAACATTTTGTATTACATCTTGGGATACAATCAACCTATTCCTATCAAACTTCTCGATAAACATGTACTATGTTAGGCCGTATTAAATTTTATGTTATTAGTCTGCCAGACACTTATTTTGACAATCTCAGATATAAAATAATTTTACCTATTGTGCTATATCTACGGAAATATTTTTAACCGATTTTAACTTAACTTCATATGATAATTATATGATAATCATCCAATGTGTTAGCTCAAAATAAATTTAGCTTATATTTGTGAAGATTTTTGCATGATAAAAAGGATGTTTTATTCCATGTCTCAACGACCAATCAACCGATTCTAACAAAATTTTTCGAGAACGTAGTGCTACAGTAGCGCATGTAAACTTCTTATCAAGGTGCGGCAGACCACTTTTATGAGTATCGTGTGTAAATAATTAAGACTAGTAGTTTATATGAAACAATTCATAAAATAATTCATAGGGTTATGTTATCAGTATTGTTTAATAATTTTCGATTATCCATACACAGCTACTATTTTGATGGCCATTTTGGAAAATATAGCCAGTATGAGACCATGAGACATTTTGCAAATTTTCGGAACCATGATAATAATTTCCACCAAATTGCGCGTATCATTAGAGCAAAATAAAGTTTTATAAACCTACGTGATATAGGTGGGGTAGGGCAATGAATTCTAAACTGGCAGCGATGTAAATTATTTAGTTAATTTTGTCGTATCAGTTAATTAATTTAAAAGAATTCAACCGAGCTTTGTAAATTGGCAGTGTCTAATAGAAGCTTCAAATACAGAACACTGTTTAGGCAATTTTTTACAATAGCACCAAATGAGAAAAAAAAATTTTATTCCCTATTTTTGGAACTAACAAACTGATTTCCAGCAAGTCTTCACATAATTATCACTACGGTAAGTCAAATGAACTTGCGTGTTTTAATTGGCTCAGGCATTTCTTTTCAAAACAACAGTTATATTTACAGGCTACTCACCAAACACAAACACAGCGCTGCTTGCTTATTAAAAAATTCTTTAGCGAATGCATGATCGGAAGTTTGCTAAAGATTCATGTCAGAAAAATATTTTATTCTTATTGAATTGAAGTACATAAGAAATAAAAACATATTTTGTGTTTTCAACACACCTAAATTCGAATCAACGATATAGTTCAGCCCGTTTATAGGTGCAGAATAAATAACAGAGTATCTATTGAATCACCTTTATTTGCAATTTTTTTACAACAATTATTAAACCGACTACTACTTGTTTAACAACAGAGTATTTGAAAAATATTCATCCTATTCCAACATGTTATATATGTTAAATTATGTACCAGAGAGCAATGTGGGATATAGTATAATTCATAACTAACAAAAAAGTTTTGCTTACAATTATCACAAAAGCACAAAATTCCCCCTTTTTTTGCCAACGCACGGCATACATCTATATGATAGTAAAACTCATCCTACAAATTAACGAGCATGTCTGGTGATACTGCATCCACTGCTGTTGTTATTCGGTTTTGAAGATCTTCCATTCTTGTAAGAAGTGGCACATAAAACTTTATTCTTTGTAAACCCCTACAAGAATAAATTACAGACAGCAAAAACGGACGACCTTGGTGCCCACTGGAGTAGTTCTAAATCAGTTGTGGTGCCTCGTCCTACTGGAAAACAATATCAGTGGAGTAATTGCTGGAAAATACAGTTCTGCAACATGGGCAGGCATGAGATTACCGTGAGAGTGTTGTCAGGAACAAGGTAGGGATAATAAACCTTTTCTCGGTAAACGGCGCAGAACATTTCAACTTTTTGTTCTGTGAGGAGGGGAGGGGGTGATCTCTCACACTCGACTATGGTACATGACAGCTATGATCCCTAAATGTGTTATAAAATTTGGCCTTACTACTAAATATTAGGTGCAAAAAAAGTGTCATCTTTCCTTTCCTTGTCGAGAATGAATGCACAAAACGCCACACGTCGTTGTTTATCGCCTTGGCGTAGGGCATGTAGGATTTAAATCACGTACGGTTTGAAGAACAAACGTCATCGCAAAACCCGTCAGAGAGTCTCATGGGGAATGGCTAACTCTCAGCTGGCACGACGAGTAGACTTTTGTGGACTTCTTAAAGAACTCTTCCGGATACGTGCAACTTCTTCGTCGGAAACACAAGGGGTGACCTCTTGATGTACCCTTGCTCAAACAATATTTTTTTGAAGCCGCTCGTGCCAACATTGAATGCTCTAAGCAATACGAGTGTAGTGCCGTGCTCTCACCGAAAATAACGCTGCACAGTTTTCACGGACTTGCAATTGTTTAAGTGGAGAACGCCTTATGGCTTATGTTGTAGGGCCGTTATCGTTACGTATACTGAAGGGAGCTCGCCTCCTGACTGCCCACCTTCTACACACCAGGGACACATCTAGTGGCAACCATGTGAAACATTTCAATCATCTTTTAGAAGTGAACGACATGCTGGCTGGTGTGTGTTAAACCTTGACATAGCTCAACCGAGTACCGAATCGGCATTTCTTCCTTCTTCTAAAATTTACATATTTTACGTCTACACCGCTGTCAAACATTATTGCATAGTGCATAACCACCGAAAAAATATAGTTTTTAATTGCAGATACTCGCTTTCACGTAACGCATAGATTCAAAATTCATGACGAATGATGAGCAATGGATTTCCTACATTCCTTGGAAAGCAGAACAGGCAGGTCTTCGAGTACTCTAATCGCCAATTTATCTGAGTTTAATAATTTATTATGGTTTTTCGGTTTGCTTATCTAGTAACGCTGCAAGTTACTTGGTTCAAAGCTCAGTGATGTGATTAAACTAGGAATCTTCATACCTGTTAACTACAAGTGACGGGGAGCCGATCACGTGTGGGCATTGGCGGTTTAGTAAAAGTGTGTATTTTCAGTACGCAATTCATTTCTCCAATTTTTTCGCCACCCCTTACTGACGTGTATTTTTTAGCTACCTTTCGTTCACGTCGGAGATTCGTCGGAGAGTCACATTTCGACCAAGCGTGGTATTGAGTTTTCATTGCTTCGTCACTGTAATTTGCATTGGATTTGTCTTCAGTTGATGACGGAAATTTTGTGTCTACGACGGACTTAGTATAATATTTTGTAAGATGCCGTTCTGTATTNTTCGACCAAGCGTGGTATTGAGTTTTCATTGCTTCGTCACTATAATTTGCATTGGATTTGTCTTCAGTTGATGACGGAAATTTTGTGTCTACGACGGACTTAGTATAATATTTTGTAAGATGCCGTAAGATGCCGAGGACCGTTTGGCAAAAAAGAAGATGGTCTCAGAACGAGCGCACTGCAAACATTTTCTCTTATAATTACTGAATTCTTGTGGTCGTTTCACATAAAGGAATTCCTTGGTACCGGCGAGGGAATATTTATAGAAATATTAAAATTATTTCCTTTTCCGACACTTCTAATGGCATGTGTTTTGCTCCCACACAGGTAAGAAAGATATGCAATAAAGCTCACTTTGTAGCTGCGTAAATAGTTCGCCCTAAAACTTGAAGTTCATTAACATTTCTCGAAATGTATTGCAAAAATCACTAAAGCTGTGAAGGAAATCATTTTATACCTACCACATATGCAAGTCTCTCTCATTCGGAACATAATTTAAGTAATATAATGCTTTGATAGTAACAGCCTTTCAAACATTAAACAATTTTTCGAGGATATGCAAGAACGAGAGAAGATTTTGCGTTTCACTCTAGTTATGACGGTAAATGGATTCCTTGTTTTACTCTAAAAATTAATTTATTTTGAGTCCTGACTGCGTCAATAGAACGGCAGCATTACGAACTTTGGCTGAGGCCTTACCCTCTTAGCTAATAAGAGTTCAGCGATTCTACCAATACATTGGACAGGTTTTTAGGCCCGAAGGCCAGCACACCCTCCATCCTCCCGCACTGCATCTGTACTCGGATGAGTAAGACAGTGCACGGCACTTTCTCCTCTTGGTCTCTTCGGGCCATTCACTATTCTTGTTTTGCCGTAACTAATACATTGGACAATCTGGAAATATATTTTGGCGACCGCGTCATTTGCAGTCGTTCCGCTCAAATATATAACTTGGCTATTTCGGCTTCACTTCGTTCGCCACGGTTTTTATCATTGCTCTAAAGCCACGTTCACCCTGCGTGGCCTGTAAGGTCTGAGTGCTGATGTTTTTTACAGTAATTGAGACGCTACTTCTGCTTGAAAAATTCGTTTAGTTGTAGTTTTGAAATACAGTTCTATTTGATCGTATTTCTGAACGTAATATATGAGATAATTCAGACTGCGTTACCAATATTAATTTAAAGACTATCTGGATTTCATCCTGAAGTTCATCCTAACGTTCCTCGCTCGCTCTCTTTTAAAACATGTCGAATAGTATTNGGATTTCATCCTGAAGTTCATCCTAACGTGCCTCGCTCGCTCTCTTTTAAAACATGTCGAATTGTATATTTTTTTTTTATAATATTTGAAACTAATGCCATCGGAATTTTTGACGTGTGCGATGACGCAGACAATTTGTTTAATGACATAATAAAAAATATATATAAATCATTATTACTATCACTAACATATCTTTCGTGTTATTTCAAATCTACGCTGAAGGTTCAACGACCTCTTAGTTTTACAACAACATAATTTTTTCCAGTAGATCGTATGTTATTGTAGCTGATAGATTTATCTTAATAAATTTTCTTCTTGGCCTCTTGCAATCATTACAGGCAATAATCATCAGACTCTATCCATTTTCCTCTATTATAGGGGTTAACAAACCTCTCCTTAGTGAAATTACCCTTTTTCTAGAAGTACCGATAACAATTTCCCCTTCCACCTAATGGCATATTCCACTACAGATAAAATCAAACCCCGAAAATAGTGAGTTCATAAATGAAACGCAACTTAAGTTATTATAGAAAATGTTACCAAAAATGATTTTTTAATTGATAACAATATGTGTTTCTCTCGGTTTGAAAAGCACACATACAACAAATCTAGTTTACCTTTTTTCACGAAACTACGTGGTAGAAAATGAGAATATGCTTCTAATTTATGAAGGCAAACTTTATAGAAGTTCATTTCTAAATTAATATGAGCCTGGAGACAAACACACTCGAATTGCTCTTAATACACACTATTGGAATTTTGTAGCCCACTGAACACATTACAAGTGATGGAGTGTGGTAGTAAGAAAATTTATATTAAATTCCGCCCAAAAATTCACCGTAGTATAAATAGTTTTATTACTTAGAAAACGTGAATTTTACTTCAAACTCGAATTATATTATAAGCAAAGCGGAAATCTTCAAGAAATATCTTCGGGGTCTTAGCTGGGATCATCGTAAATTAGTGTTTTTAGCGATACATAAATTTTGTTAAATATATAAGCTCTGCCTCAAACGAGCCATATGAATTTTTAAGGAAAGCTCAAGAAGTACGTGCAACGATGAATTTAACGATACTTGAAGGGAAACGTGATCACAGTTATTACCGGATACCAAAACATTAAACTAATAGTGCCACATCGTCTCAATTCTTGTAAGTGGTATTAACATTCATGACAATATTCTGCGACGAGAATGCTCTTATACGTACAAGAAAGCTCACGTAACGATACCTTGTAAAGTTTTTATTTCCAATTGCATTTTATGGACGTTTTTAAAGCGAAAAATTAATTTTACTTGGGTTTATAATCTATTCGTATGGCGTTAAACACGGTCGTGATTAACACCCAAGGAGCAGTTAAATTTAAATTCCTTCTTCTACCATATAGTACTATCTTTCGGCCTGGTTATAATTCTGGATGTTGAGGTTATTCGCAGGTCGTTGTGGTCCAGCCTTGGAATTGCGAGTGATCAGCTGCAACGTGGCTTGTATGTTTGCTTTTACCAACCGAGCTCGCCAACCGAAACCCTTGTCATTGATACGTTGTAATCCACGGCAGTTGTCTCTCGTTACGGTGGTTTTACCCGACTCCATGAACTCACGGGACATACTTGTTACTCAGTCAGTATAAGTTGGGACATCACTGTCTTGCGTGGCTGGGCAATATTCCATTCGACGGGGTGATCACACCAATTTGTCAACACTGTTGTGCTGCAGTACTGTAAAGGCCAGAATACTCGCTTATCACCTATGCGAACCGGGTTCGATTCCCGGAGAAGACGCACCCGGATTTTTGCATGTGGGAACTGTGTCGAACGATACCGCTGGTCGGTGCGTTTTCTCAGTTATTTCCCATTTCCTCTGACCTTGCATTCCAGCGTTATTCCATACTCGCCTCGCTTCACCCTCATGTGCTCTCCAAACCTCGATGTGATGAACCACCCAGTTCTCTACTCTTCCCTCGTCAACACTGTGGATGTGCCTTATTCAAATGCTCATTAGTTAAATACAACCTTCGTCGCTTTTGCTGTACCTGACTTAAAGGAAATACGTCCATCTGAGCCAGCAGACCGCAACAAAGAAGCGAGTCGGCGATAACTTTTAAAACACCCAACCTTTGTATAAACATGGATTTTCAATTCGTTCGTGTGGAGGGAATGTAAACGCTCAGCCTCATGAATTTATACCACACGGAAATGACGATGAAGGCGAGGTGGTGGCGGGTGCGGAGACTAAAGAAAACTGCCCCGGGGTAAATTCTGGAGTAACCTAGCTGCTGTGCTGCTCAATTTATCACTAGCTTTGTTTACGTTCCATTTTGGGCGCTCGCTGCCTGGCCGTTATACTCTGCTGGCGGGCTTCCTACTCCCCTATCCCCGTCTCGTCTCAGTCACACCACAAATGAGTTGCAGCAATTTGCAATTAATGAAGGGCTCTCATTGGCCTCCCTACTCCAACCAACTCCTCTTCCGACCACGCTGTACTCGTGTGTCGTTAAAAAACAGTAAATTGGGACTTTTTCAGATGTAGCATTGAAAATAACAAACATCGCCACCCCAAAACCAACTTTTGAGCGTGACTGTTCCTGTACAGGAATATTGTATAAATATCTCTTTTTTTATCAATGCTGAAATTTTGCATTTTATCTTAACGACCACGTGACTACATAGTAAAAGGTTATATAAAAAATATATCGATTTATTTGCAGGAAAGTTGAATTTTATTAACGATTTCAGATCTGTAACGACGTAGTTTACTGAACCGCATAAAGAGTCAATACATATTGATTATTAAAAAGCCGCAGTAACAAACATAACCTTAAAATATTAAAACTTTACATTTTTAATTTAAATAACTTAATTAAAGGCTATGACACCTGACGTAGGAAAGGGTAGTAGTTTTATAACAGTCTAAATGATAATACAGAATATATGAAGTAAAACTTAATGCTAAAATCAAAGTTTCTTGAAATTAACAATTAGCTTATTTCCTAGCCAAGTACCTCATAGAAGTTATATATATATATAAATATATATATACATATATATTTATATATATAATGTGTTGACACTTTAAAGACTGCTTACTGCAAGTCAACTTTGTAACGATCTCCGAAAAAAAACGGTCTATCAAAACAGACATGACATAGCTTGTGTCTCTGATATAAATTTTATAACATTCCATTAGGTAACCACTTTCACTATCATAGCGTGGATTTAATTTTCTCGCCAATTTGAGTTTTCTTATTCACTGTCTCTTCCGTAATACAGACTTAAACAAGTAGATTGCACTATAGTTTGATTAGTTTTTTTTAATATAAGACAAATATGTCTTAAATTGAAGTTTTTACATCAGGATGTCGTCAGACACAAAAGAAATTGTTTTTGTAGTATAAAGTGTTTAATTTAATTCCTCTTTTCAATTTTGTTTCATTTGATTGTTCAAAAGTTACCCAATTAAAGTAATATACAACCCAGGAAAAATCAGTAGTATTTAAGCACAAACTTATGGGTTGGAGGTAAGATTATAATATATATCCTAAAATATTTGGGTGAGAAAAACGTGATATTACTTTTCCCTTTCCCCCTTCACCCTGCGAAATTCATGTCACTCACAAATTGAATTATTTGTTCAGTTACCTCAATACTTGCAAAAAAAATTTTTTTATGATTTTTCTGTGATATAACAGTGCGTGATATATGTATATCTGATGCGTTATTTATATTTACATTTTGTTAAAATTTTCGTAGTTTGTCATTAAATAAATGTTNGATATATGTATATCTGATGCGTTATTTATATTTACATTTTGTTAAAATTTTCGTAGTTTGTCATTAAATAAATGTTTTGGGGTTATTTATCGATGGTAATGGTCACATTTAAAAGTTGTATGTCATAGTCTGTTCGATAAACAGCGACTCATTCCATGATCTCTCTTTTTCTACCCCCTTCCCTCTCTCTCTCTCAATATATATATATATATATATATATATATGTATTAATTTATGTATATCTGTGGTTGTATTGCTGCTGCGGTGCTTCAATGTGAATGTTCTATTATAAAAATTTAATATTGAATGTTTTAAATATAACTTTAAATGTTTAAACAAACTGAACGTTTTCATCCTGATATAAGTGGATTCACGAAGATAATCACGTATGCATCAGTGCTGAGACATTAATTATGTTTTGGCTTAGTTATTAAAAAAAATACATACTCATTTGCAAAAAAAAAAANGCATCAGTGCTGAGACATTAATTATGTTTTGGCTTAGTTATTAAAAAAAATACATACTCATTTGCAAAAAAAAAAACTATATGCATGAAGATTCTCACGGATGTACAACGAAGGTTGCTACACAGTATATTCATAGCCTGACNAAAAAAAAAACTATATGCATGAAGATTCTCACGGATGTACAACGAAGGTTGCTACACAGTATATTCATAGCCTGACGTGTGCCCTTTTTGCGTTTAATGCGGTATACTTGAGCAGATGTGCCACGAAGAGACGTATATGTCTCTCCAACATTCACAGTTGCAAGACACCGAATAAGACCTTAGTAGCAGTGTGAGCCACAGAGACAAGTTCAGCGAACACGTAGCGTACCCGTCGGCATATTCGAGTAGCGTTTTCCAATCTGGATGAGTTTGAGAGAAGCCACATCGTCGGCCTCTGAGAAGCAGGTTTGACGTCTCGGCGCATTGCTTGCCACTTGAACCGTTTTCCTAGACTGTGAGACGGCGGTGGACGCAGGAGGAACCGGAAAGTGCACACACTCGTCGAGAAGGCTCGAGTCGTGCGACAGACGGTAAAGCCGGTCCTACATGATACCCAATTTATACTACCTTCCATTATATCCATGGGGATCACAGAACGCATAAAAGTTTCTTCTTCGGAATAGAAACGATCGTGGAAGTTAAAAATGTGTTGAAACCAGACTATATTGCCCTTGTATTACAAAGAAAAATATTTAGATCCTATTCTTTGAATGGTATANCATCAAGTTCCAAACCGGCCAATTATAAGCAAGCATTCCGAACTACGCAAGCGAGTGCTGGTATGAATTAGTGTGAGGAAAGTGAGTTCTTAGAGAACTACGCAATGAGTTCTCGTTTCTCTAATTTTATTAAATTATTTATATTTCTTATATAGAAACTGTCTGAATTCGGTTTTAATCTTCTTTGTCTTGCTACAGGTTTTATATAGCAAAATAGGGTTTTAATTTGTAAATAAGTAAAAATTATGAACATCTGTGTAAAATTAGTGTGGCCAACACACTGTTCAAAAATATGCGTGAAACATTTCTAACATGCAATTTTTTTTTTTCATACTCCTTTCGTTTCCGATTGATTGCGCTGACATTTTAAACTGCAGCGGGTTTAGACAGCAATTTTAATGCTCGCATGGTTACGCGGTTTTTATTTTGTTACGGATACGTTAAGTAAATTTTAGCACAGCCTTTTGTGTTAATAAACAGTTGTGCTGTGCTTACAAACAATTTTAAAATAGCTACCTTAATATCTTTTCGGTATCACTTTGACTTACTTTGTAATAATTATACATTCCTAAGTCGTAACTGGAAGAAGCATTTTTCTACAAAGCATCAAGCTTAACTTTGCAGCACAGCTTGTTGACACGCTGTATTTATTTAATATTCAAAACTATGTTAATTTAAGTTACAAGCCAGTTTCTCTTTTGAATAAATGAAAAAAAAAATGTAGTTATATTAACATAAACATTACTGTTTTCGGATTCGGTAAAAAATGAAACTGGAAATAAATAAAGCTAAAAAATATCGTTGTTGTTCCAACCAAATCCAATATATTTTAATTGACCAATTAATATCAACAAAATTATTTATCTACAGCAACATATATTTTATTTCCTTATCGAAAACCATTTCGTTAGAAAAAAAATTTTTTTGTTTAACATTATGTTTTTTTAATGACAGGAAGTGCATATGACATGTCTTGTCACTTTTGATACACCTGCAAATTAATTTTTTCACACGAGCCTCTGGTGTATTCTTCGGCAGCATGTAAAATTTATCATTGCTATGTGATTGATACCTGTCAAACTCAGTTTTTAGTGTTTAAATTCTACGTCTCAAAAAATACTAACACATTTAAAGTAATAAAGTTACAAGAAATAAACAAACATCATACTCAGACTTTAATTGGAATACATACTTATAATGGATTACGAATACTCTTTGGTGTGTGTGTACATATGTATGTATAATTTGCAATCAGTATCGTTATTTATTATGTTGCCCTTAACAGGCCCCAAATAATGATTTTCGTTATTACTGCTGTTGATAAAAATGGCCCGATCATGATTATCATTTGCTGAATTCGTACATATAACAAAACAATATGGCTATATTAATGACGCAGCTTTTAAATGGAACCATAACTTAAATTTGATTCCGTCATAAGTACTGCTTTTATGGCATTATGACAATGGTATTTTTTAATAATGTGTTTCTGGCAACAATACGCCTGCGCCAGTGGATATAAGTTGTATTCAGTAAACGTTTGCAATAGGGTTAAAACATGTACTTCAATAGAAGTATGGGAAACTTAACCGAAAGTAAGTCAGTGTTTACGTTCAACAATACGTATTTACGAGCAGTTTTTTTGTTTCGAAGGTTGATTTTAAAAGTGCTCGATTCACTGTGGATAGGATGTATAAGACTTATAACGGAATCAATAAAAATAAATTTTCTACTTTTGTTTACTTTTACACTCATCCATGCCTTGCATTGTAAAAACTTGGCAACGTTCTCACTTCCCTGCATATTTAAGTTATATTCATTGCCACAGAGGGTTTATAACAAATCACGAATAAAACTGGTTATACTTATCTTGGCTCTTCTAGATTATTATAAGTTAAACAGTATACGTGTACATTTTGAAGAACATTTCTTAGTGACCTTTATCGAAAGTTATTGTTTCCATACCACTCAATAGACAAAATAAATATTAGTAACAACTATTATGAATTATTTATAAATATACATGTATTTTACCTCGTATCACTTCTGATGCTTTAGATAATAGTGGTCCATTATCGGTTGCTTACTGTTAGTTAACCTTTGCATGTATGATGTTTTGCCAACACGCCAGGCGTTGTATCTTATCTTCACCGCTGTAATAATCGTGTGTTTTTAAAGAGGAAACGGTAGGTCCTAAGCACTTACAGTAAGAGGACCATTTTTGTTAAGTAGGACGTACTAATCAATATGATGGCATCAAACTTACAAACACTTTCAAGGCAAAATTGTATACGCAATAAGAGGGTCGGCACCCTTATTATTTTTATGAAGGCAGAAGTTGTTAACACCGGTTTTACAGTGCATTGAAGATCTATACAACGCTTAACATTAACCAGAGAGTCATAGTTAAATTCCACGTCGTTTCTGTATTTTGCAAAAAAGCCATTTCATAAATCCCTTTGAAATTGAGCTAGGAAAGAAGTTGTATTACATATGTCTACCTTATGTTCCTCAAGGAATAACCTCCCGAATTATTAAGGGTGGGTCGGTGTTTAATATCTAGCATCAAAATATTGAATTTGGAATAAAATATGAAATACGAAATACAGTTAGAAATTAAGTTTCTTCGTGCACTCACTTTGAAAGATATTGCCACTCTCACGTTTTAGAAGCTGGTTACAAAGAACGTTATGGGATTTGTTATTAAAAGCAAAAAAAGTGTAATACTGACTACCGTCTCTAGGTAGATATAAAATAAGCTCGTAAATCGGCCAACAAGTGGTATTACCGCTTAATTTTTGGCAATGAAAGAAAGTTTTACAACTATAATATAAGGCACTGTTACATAGACATTTGCACGAGAAAAATTTAAAGATTTTAAATGACCCATATAACTGCTATGAAAGTGTTTTCAGCAAATTTCTATTATCGTATCATTATTCTGAATTGTTTCAGAATAGAACTATGACACGACGAAAAATTTACAAACAAAAAATTAACTTACTGCTGAAGAATTGTCATAATTCTATGTATATCATCAGTTTGAATATAAATATTTAGTGATTAATATTTAAAAGCGTATACCATCCTAAATAATTATATTTAAAGTTAAAATAATATAATATTTTATATTATATAAAATTCCATAATATTATTCGCAGCAACACAAGCCATATATATAGTGATATATGCTGTGACATTATAGTGAACCGCAACGTTATTTTTTGGCAATTGTTGCAGCGGTATGTGTATACATGTATTCACAGGGACACAACAATTATTAAATATTTTACTCTGTTATGTACCTTTACTTTATCTCGCAGAATAACGTTACATTGTAACCACGAGCTATAGCGTTATGCGAATAACGTTATTCGCAGCAAAGGAAATATACTCTTTACTTTTACTTCGTTAAGATCACGACGTTATAATGTACCTTAAATTATCAGGTTTCCGCTACGTAAAGATTTATGTATATAACGTTATTCACAGCAACGGAAATATAGTCATAACTTTTACTTTGTTATGACCATGACGTTACATTTTGTTTTAATGTTATTAGGTACCCCGATTTAAATCCTTTCGCTAATGACGTTACAGCAACGCAAAAGTTATTATACCTTCTACTGATTTATGTATCGTGACTTCACGTGCACCGTTGCGTTATTGTGTTAACATTTGCTATAGCGTTATGCGAGTTTCGTTATTCATGGCAACCAATATGTATTAATAACTTTTACTTAGTTACACACAATAACGTTATAGTGAACGTAATGTTATATATTAAGCACACACTGTAAAATTCCCGTTCTCTATTAACCTAAAACCTGTAATAAGCCTTTTTGTTACTCCGTAAAAAAAAGTTACTAAATTTTACTGTTACGTTATCCACCCTTGGTTCTATTACCGTTTGAGGTATGCCCATGGGTACGAAAACTGCTATACACGGAGCCAGAATGCCCTGGAGGGGGCTGGATTGTAACCTACACGGGAGCAGAAACGCTAGCAGAATATGGGTATAAAAACTGCTATGGAAATGGGCATCGTGTGGAGCTGGCTTAACCACTCCATTGGCGTCGCTGTGCACTGTCCAGGGATATATCGCTGCAGCTCGGAAAACACTTGTGTCCCTCNACGAAAACTGCTATACACGGAGCCAGAATGCCCTGGAGGGGGCTGGATTGTAACCTACACGGGAGCAGAAACGCTACCAGAATATGGGTATGAAAAGCTATGGAAATGGGCATCGTGTGGAGCTGGCTTAACCACTCCATTGGCGTCGCTGTGCACTGTCCAGGGATATATCGCTGCAGCTCGGAAAACACTTGTGTCCAACAATATCATATCTACATGGCAAGTAGAGCACAGAACGTGTTATAAATTACTCCTTTACCCACGGATTCACGACAGGCAAGATGGTGGACACCTGAGTAACAACCTCAAGCCGTATATGACCCTTTATGAAAAGATTACGTGTTATGTTAAACGTTTTTATGTAAAAATTAACTTTAATATACCTGGAATTACGGTAAAGGCTTGAATTTATTCCAACGGTTATAATGAACCATAAACGTAACTTTAAAAAAAAAGTGATAACAATGAATTTTTGTATTTTATTTCAACTATTGCACGGCGCGTTTGTAAGTTGTGTGTGAAGCTCAGTGAGTTGGTGCGCGGGTCTTCATCGCTTAGTTTTAGGTTAAATATTTCATATCTTCGTCTTGTAATTAAGTTTTTTAGTTAATTTATGTGAATACGTTATTGCTGTTTATAATTTATGTTGTTCTTAGAAAACGTCTATTTCCATATTACCTTGTCTAAAAGCTATAATTTGAAAGTAACTGCACAGTGCAATCGGCTGCGTGAGGTTGTTTGCTAATCATGTCGATTTGTTTCTAAAATACATAATTTCATCAGTGTATCATGAGTAATGTTATCAGACACATATTAGAGCCTTATTTTTATTATTGTGATAATTATAACCTTTTTTGCCATCTAACAGTAAAATCTTGATTAATTACCGAAATCACGAAATTGGACATTATGTTTGTTAAAGAAAGGATTTAAATAATTTAATAATATATTAATTAGTAGCGTAAAGATACGTTGTACATAAATGTAAATACAGTACCTTTTTTCATACATAAGCAGTGCCGTTCTGAGCATAATATTCTNAGCACAGAACGTGTTATAAATTACTCCTTTACCCACGGATTCACGACAGGCAAGATGGTGGACACCTGAGTAACAATCTCAAGCCGTATATGACCGTTTATGAAAAGATTACGTGTTATGTTAAACGTTTTTATGTAAAAATTAACTTTAATATACCTGCAATTACGGTAAAGGCTTGAATTTATTCCAACGGTTATAATGAACCATGATTGTAATAGTCAAGTACTCTTACTCAGGAAATACAGTATTCAGGGGGAAAAAAATAATCGTACTTTTTTGATGTACCACACAGCACTTATACACTATATTTGATTGAACTTGTAAATCTGCCAAATGCGAAATGTCTGCCGTTTACGAATTTTTTTGCATGCTATTTAATATTTTCTGTTATCACTTTAGGAAAGTGTGGTTATGAGCTGATGCATTTTTTCTATTCTTCTGCTATATAAAATGTTATGCCTTTAGTTGTGGCCATGGGTATAACAGAAAGTAGCAGAAATTGGGTATCGTGTAGGGACGGCTTTACTACGTCTGCCATTAGGCTTACTGCCTGAGCTCTAACGAGCACGTGTGACCTACTCCCGAGAGCGTGCAGCATGGTAACTTGCAGATTGGCGACGTATGGTGTTCAGTGACGAATCACGGTTCTGTCTGGATACAGATGATCACAAAATTCGAGTCTGGAGACGTCCTGTAGAATCATTCTGCATCGCGAACGCAAGTTTGCAACGTGCGAAAACTATGTTGCCGTCGAATTTGCTTTGAAAGTGATCTCGTACAACCAACGTTGCGTTAAGGCTTCCGTGCGTCGACCCGAAAGTGAAGCCAAGACTGAAGCTAATGTGCGAAATTCTTGGAGGCCGCGCAAATTACACCGATCGTTTGCGTTTCTTGTCATGCTGGTTTCATAGATCGTCTATGTGCTTTGTAAATTGCCGTAGAATGATCCTGCAGCTCATAGCATCGCTCACATACATTTCGTTTCTTGAAATGTATTTCCGTACATAATATTAAATTATACAGATGGCAACCTTTATATATTGTTATTATTTTACGAAATGTGGATAACTTATTCATACAAATTCAGATGCATATTTTGAGGCAACTTGTGTAAAATTCTCAAGGCAAGTTATCTAATACAATTTCTTGTAATCAGGAAAATGGGATATGATGAGTGCCAGATGTTGGGTCGAAGACAACAAAGGAAGCAGTTATTGAGGCCTGCTAGCACTGCTAGGTTTAAATCGTGTTTCATATTAAGTTGTCATATTACTTAAAAAACATAACATAGTTTTTTTGTCATAATGTAGTGTGTCTGAGAATATTGTCTCAACTTTTTAAGCCTAAAACCTATCATGAAAACAAATGTTAAAATTTCTTTAAATAAAAACGTAGAATCTTTCAAAATGCAGTGGCACAGCATTTTAAGTTACATATTTGTTTTCTAAAAGAATATTTTTATTCATAGTGCTTTACTAAAATTAGTAGCGCTAATTTTAAAATTAATTATGTAGCACAAATATGAAAATAAATTTTAATAACCTCTCAATAAAAGTTTTTTCCACTTCAACCCAACAGTATCAATTATTTTGAAAGTGGTATGAATTGAAGTAAAGGTAAATAGGGAAGAAAAATCTGCTCACACAAAAAAATATCTCGCTATTTTATTCGCAAAAATCTACATTGCGCATATGGAATGTAATTATGAACAAGATCAAGGNAACTTGTAAATCTGCCAAATGCGAAATGTCTGCCGTTTACGAATTTTTTTGCATGCTATTTAATATTTTCTGTTACCACTTTAGGAAAGTGTGGGTATGAGCTGATGCATTTTTCTACTCTTCTGCTATATAAAATGTTATGCGTTTAGTTGTGGCCATGGGTATAACAGAAAGTAGCAGAAATTGCGTATCGTGTAGGGACGGCTTTACTACGTCTACCATTAGGCTTACGGCCTGAGCTCTAACGAGCACGTGTGACCTACTCCCGAGAGCGTGCAGCATGGTAACTTGCAGATTGGCGACGTATGGTGTTCAGTGACGAATCACGGTTCTGTCTGGATACAGATGATCACAAAATTCGAGTCTGGAGACGTCCTGTAGAATCATTCTGCATCGCGAACGCAAGTTTGCAACGTGCGAAAACTATGTTGCCGTCGAATTTGCTTTGAAAGTGATTCCGTACAACCAACGTTGCGTTAAGGCTTCCGTGCGTCGACCCGAAAGTGAAGCCAAGACTGAAGCTAATGTGCGAAATTCTTGGAGGCCGCGCAAATTACACCGATCGTTTGCGTTTCTTGTCATGCTGGTTTCATAAATCGTCTATGTGCTTTGTAAATTACCGTAGAATAATCCTGCAGCTCATAGCATCGCTCACATACATTTCGTTTCTTGAAATGTATTTCCGTACATAATATTAAATTATACAGATGGCAACCGTTATATATTGTTATTATTTTACGAAATGTGGATAACTTATTCATACAAATTCAGATGCATATTTTGAGGTAACTTGTGTAAAATTCCCAAGGCAAGTTATCTAATACAATTTCTTGTAATCAGGAAAATGGGATATGATGAGTGCCAGATGTTGGGTCAAAGACAACAAAGGAAGCAGTTATTGAGGCCTGCTAGCACTGCTAGGTTTAAATCGTGTTTCACATTAAGTTGTCATATTACTTAAAAAACATAACATAGTTTTTTTGTCATAATGTAGTGTGTCTGAGAATATTGTCTCAACTTTTTAAGCCTAAAACCTATCATGAAAACAAATGTTAAAATTTCTTTAAATAAAAACGTAGAATCTTTCAAAATGCAGTGGCACAGCATTTTAAGTTACATATTTGTTTTCTAAAAGAATATTTTTATTCATAGTGCTTTACTAAAATTAGTAGCGCTAATTTTAAAATTAATTATGTAGCACAAATATGAAAATAAATTTTAATAACCACTCAATAAAAGTTTTTTCCACTTCAACCCAACAGTATCAATTATTTTGAAAGTGGTATGAATTGAAGTAAAGGTAAATAGGGAAGAAAAATCTGCTGACCCAAAAAAATATCTCGCTATTTTATTCGCAAAAATCTACATTGCGCATATGGAATGTAATTATGAACAAGATCAAGGNCAAAAAAATATCTCGCTATTTTATTCGCAAAAATCTACATTGCGCATATGGAATGTAATTATGAACAAGATCAAGGACTGCAGTATATTCAATACCGCGTGTCGGGATCATTATGGAGTTACTGTGAACAAGTATAACTATGTATTTTAGTGCAACTGGCGAATATACAGCAAACATCACTAAGGCAGAGAAGATGTACAATGTATGTGTAATACACAGCTATAGTTCTCTGTTTATTTGGCATTGCACCAAAACGATATTTTTTGTTGTTCAAAGTCACCCCAGCATGTTCAAAGTAAACCCGGTTTGCAGCACATTTTGAGTGTCTTCACCAGTACCGTCATATGCCAAAATAAGCTTAAACCATTTGTGTTAATCGAATGGGTTTAAAATAAAACTAATGACTGTGGTTAGAAAAACACTTGGTTTATCATGCAACTTTGAAACTAATTTAAGCAGAGTTTCCTGCAGTGGACAAATGATTGCTAAAATGGGTTTTCCAGCAGAAAGCGAAACACTTGCTACAAATGTGCTGTAATGAAAACTAGAATTATTTAGTGGGATAAATTATATTGTAGGCATATGTCATAGTAACATAAAACCAGGAATTATAGCTATAAACGTTACCCAATAGACAGTTTCTACAGCGAAACATGCCCAGGTTTTAAATCAATGCTAAAAAATATGTTTGTAATATTGAATGTTTGAGGCTATTGTAAGGGTATTGCAAATTTGTGCTACAATACTTTGTGCAATTAGATTGATTCATCTGTTTTACTGCACACGTTTCCTATTATTTCACCCTTTAATATATGGCATTGTTTACATAGCACACCAATCAATGTTCATTTGGTTCAGAAAAAACATCGCCGAGAGAAAAACGTACAAGTTATCAAACAAGTATAGCAATAATTTTCTCATTTTCGTTGCGAAACGAGGTATTTGGTTACAAAATGGCAGTCACCCTATGACTACCGTCGAAGCAAAACTTCGTGATGGTATTTCCTTGAAGCAATGGTTTGCGCAGAAGAAAACTTTAGCTTACGAAGCAAACTTGCGCGTGCAGAATCGCTCGCGAGAAACGAAACACTATATCTACAACAGAAGTAAAGCACAGAAGCATTTTAGCGTTTGCGGTACAGAATAAGCCTGCTGGCCAGCTTCATGATTCATGCTTCATATTACAGCAGTACACCCACCCAACGATGGGTTTTGATGTGTGCGGTTCCATTTCATAGTATTCCAGTACCCACTGGTGAGATTGAAGGAACCCTGACGGCGCGGCGAAAGTTCAGGGTTCTGCGATAATGCACTTTCCCTTCCTGCTGCAGCTTGACACTGTATACTGACAACCACAACTAGTACTATTTACCTCACTTAGCCTATCGGCATTCCGAGGATTCCATTCTAGTGTTTTAAGCTTTTTTTAAACTTCTATTTGTCCTGTCCAAACCACTGTCTTTTTTTACCCATTCACTTATTTGTTTACATGTACATTCGCCTCCATACACATATATCAACCCCTATACCTGCACATAAATACGTGCATACACACAAGCATCTTACAATACATAAATCATAAAAATCATAACAGTAACAGTAATAATAGCAACACCGATAACTCTAATTACAATTCATTTCATCATTACTGCACTTAATAACGGTAAATCACAATTATCATCAATATCAAAAACACTCTATCTTAGTCACAATTATAAGATGTGACATATCCCCTCCATTTTCTTTTTTTTCTCACATTATTTTTATTTAATTACAGTACATTAGTAATTTTTTGGTAACATCGGCAGTATCAATAAATCGAGTTGCAATCTGTCACCGTTAAACCCCCAATAGTGGATCACAATTACAGTCATAATCAGGCAACCAATCACAGTTTTTGTCACAGTCATAATATTTCCCTTTTATATTATCTTAAAAATACAACAATATCTCTTAACAATAAGTCACAACTATAATCATGATCAAACCCTCAAACACATTCTTAGTCGCAACATCATGTTTCCCTTTTCATTTCATTTATTTATTTACATTAGTAATGCACCAAGTCATATTAACAATGACAGAGGCAATGCTACAACAGCAATGCTACAGCAATAACCTGTACCATCAATGACAGTCCTAATCAATCCATAGCAATCTTAGTCATGATCACCACAATTTCCCTCAAAACATAAGCCTATCTCTCATCCTTTCCTTTCCTTTACCTAAATGTTATAATGGTTCTCTCTACAATCTATCCCAGATCACCAGTTATTGTTGGTTATTTAGTTATTCTTCTTCGATCTTCTTTCTTCCTCACTTCTTCTATTTTCTTTTTATCCTATCTATCCTATTTTCTTGCTTTATATTATAATTTCACTTTTTACTAATTAATACATTCCCATTAGTTATCTAAGTCATCATTCATTGTCTTTATTTTAATGTACATATCCTTTACATATTCATTAATTGCTTCTGTTATTTCAGTATCGTAAATGTTGTATAATCGTAAAGGCCATGTTTCATTCTTCTGTCCTAGTTTATTCAATAATTTAGTTCTTTCCCTGTTAAATATTTGGCATTCATATAATAGGTGATCTATATACTGTGCATTCTCTTGACATTGGCTGGTATCATAATCTATTTTGTTAATCTTTTTTAAATATGATTTAATTTGGCAATGCCCCGTTATAACTTTTAGTGTTTGTATTTTAATTTTGCTATCATAATTGTACCATTCAGTTATATCTGCTATATATTTCTTCAAATTTAATGCTGCTGTGTCATCACCATTATACTCCTGATGCCATTATCTAATACTCTCCTTATATAAATGTTTTTTGAATTCTTTAAGGCTTAAAGGTACATCTCCGTTGTTTATCTGTATCCATATACTGTTTGCCATTGTTATTCTCCTATAGGTATCGTTTCTATTTTCCAGTTATATTGCTTTATTTATTATTTTATAGATTATTGTTTTATTGTTGATATTATAATCTATTGGTATTGCTTTATCTATTGTTATAACTGAATAGTATGATGTTGTTGGGGTTAAATTTGATAGTTTTATTAACGCCTTCCTCTGGGCTGCCCTTAATGTTCTTTTTATATTAGTATTATTCAGTCTTGTTTCATAAGCTATGCTTGCATACTGTTCTATGTTTACAAAGAGTGACTGGTACATGATTTTCCAATTTTTGCTGTTATATTGGTATATGTTCCAAATAATCTGTTTTAGTCTATTAAAAATTGTTATTAACTTTTCCGTTATATATTAAGTATGTGGCATTAAGTTTATTCTATTATATATTGTTATGCCTAGGTATACAACACTGTAGTTGGTTATTGGATATCTTCTGTCGAGGTTCCCTTTTAACATTATTGCATGAGTTTTATTTATAATAATTTAAAATTATGATTCTCAAGCCATTGATAAGTGTTTTGCATGATATTTTTAGCTTTAGTTTCCAATTCTATTCTTGTATTTCCTTCTATCAATAACAAACAGTCATCTGAAAATGCTTTTATTTTTGTATTATTGTTGTTATTCTGTATTATCTATTTTTCAATGACTAAGTTCCAAAATGCAGTTCCCAGTACGGAACCTTGTGGACAGCCTCTGTTTGTAGTTCTTTGTATATATATCTGATCTTCTTGTATAGATATTATGCGTCCCATAATACTTGTTTTGTTTTCCTACCAATTGTGAGTTCATTTAAATTTTCTTTTATATCAGACCATGTAACCGATGAAAAAGTATTGCTTATGTCCATTAATATTGCTAGGATAAATTTACTTTGACTTTCTTTTACTATCCTAATTATTTTTCCTATTGCCATTTCAGTTGATCTATAATTTCTAAATCCAAATTGGTTTGTATGTAATGTCTCCTCTACATGTTTTTATCCTTTTGTATATTATTCTTTCATATATTTTCCCAATTACTGGTAAGAGACATGTCTGTCCGTATGAACTGGTATTGATTTTTGGTTTATTATTACCTTTATATATGAATATGATTTTCCCATTTTGCCATTTATTTGGATATATGCCTTTGTTGTAACAATCTTTTAGTATTTTTAAAAGGGTTTCTTTAATATCGTCCCATGTAAATTGTATAGCTTCTATAGTAATCTCATCTATTCCCGG
The DNA here is from genome assembly GCA_002778355.1 of Clitarchus hookeri. NCBI lineage: Eukaryota > Metazoa > Arthropoda > Insecta > Phasmatodea > Phasmatidae > Clitarchus > Clitarchus hookeri. The sequence continues at coordinate 160,753 of NQII01003957.1, forward strand.
AGCTTTCTTTGGCCTACATAAGTGTATTGCCATTTTCAATTCTTCCATAGTTATTTCATTTGTATTGGTATTTTCTTCCTCTTGAAGTTTTATTATTTCAACTGTTTTATTTTCTTCGATATTAGGTAATAAATCATTCATTAATATCTTATATGTTTCTTCAATTGTTGTGTATTTCTCTTCAATTTTTACACTACTTATTGGTTCGGTTTTTTTTTAGTTTTCTTCTGGCTATTTTGTCGATTATGGTCCATGGTGTTTTAAGAGCTTCTTCATATATAAATCTGGTTCAGGTGTTATGTATGTTTGTTTTTATTTCTATTTTATATTGTTTTCTGATATTCTTATATTCTTCTTTATAAATATGTTTTGCTAAACACTGACAGCAACTTCTGTATTTCCTATGTTTATTGTAGATTTTATTCTTCATTTGAATTAACTTTTCATTCTACCACCAATTTGTTTTTTTATTTTCTCTGTTGTTATTTCTCATAATGGTTTGTTGATTTTTACATATTCTTACTAGAGAGTCTTGTAGTTTATCTATCTTATCTTCCATTGTAAGAACATTTTCTTGATTGTTTTGATTATTAATTTCCATTTTCAACTCTCTATTAACAATATCCCAGTTTTTTACATATTGGTGTAACCTTTTCTTTATTACATGTTCTTTTTGTTTATCGATTATTATTTTGAAGATTATCTTATTATGATCACTTATGCTATCTTGTACTGTCCAACCTGTTATTTTATTTTGTAGATCCTGGGTTATTAATGTTAAATCTATATTTTCTTGACCATAGATTGTATCATAAGTAAATAGATTTCCTTGTCTATTGCATATTATCCAATTATATTTATATATTATGTTCAAGACTATTTAACCTCTTTCATCTTGTTTCTTGGAAAACCGTGTATGGGACTTTGCATTTTAATCACCCCCAATTATTACTTTCTTGTTTCCCAGGTGTTTTTATTATTTTGTCTATTTGGCCTAGTGTGCATTCTATATCTTTGTTTGGTGACATGTAAACTGAGATTAGGGTTAATTCTTCTTCATTTACCAGTATTTTAGCTACAGCAATTACCTTGGTTGTTAGATGTTGTAAATTTTAAATTTAAAATTTTTTGTTTATTACCATCATTGACAGGGCATTATCATTCTCTTTTTTGACTGTTTGGCAATTATCATCCAGGTTCATATATTTGTTTGCATATATATATATATGGTTCTTGAATTAGTTCAATGTCATACCCCTGTGTTGTTAGTTCATTTGTAAATTCTACACTAACTATTTTTGAACGCTGTAAATTATTTTGGATTATATTTAAGGTCCCCATTAATTATCTATTAATAAGAATACCTTTAGCCAATACCATTCCCCAAAATCTGTTTCTCTCTTCAATCTTTCATATATCATTAGATTACTTGGGCAGTTTTTGTCTGTGGCTAGATGTTTAACTTCTTGTTCAGTTTTTTTGTTTCTGATGCAATTTATACATTTGATAATATTTTGTTCACATTTATTGATAACGTGCCCTGTTTCTCAGCATTTTCCACATATTTCTCTAATTTCTTTACATCTCTTATCTGTGAGTCCATATCTCTTGCATCTTTTACACCTCATGGGTGATATAAAGTCTTAAAACATATATGACTGCCAGTTTCTATATATTTTGTTTTTATGTTTAAATCATTGGTATATTTGTGGACTGGTTTCTTTTATTATATTTATCTTATTATTAATTTTGTTTTAGTCTCGAAGCATTACCTTACCCCATTTTTTTTTGTTCTGTTACCCCTTCTATCAAGTTTTTTTCTTGAATCATGTTAATGAAGTCTTCATTGTTGGTTTCGTTTTCTACATCATAGATTATTATTTTTGGTCTTCTCTTTTGTAATCTGTCAGTTTTCAATTTAAAGTTTTATTTTATTTACAGTCTCCTCTTCGATTTTTTTTCTTGTTCTTTACTAGGGACTTCTACTATCATGGCTTGGGATCCTGTTTTTATTATTCTGTTTATTTGTATTTTTATCTCGTTGGGCTTGATATAGTTCATTAATTCCATCTTAGTTACTTCGCTGCTTCCATCCTTTTTTATTTCTTCTGGTCTTATTAATAGTTTTATTGGTTCTATTTTCTTCATACTTTTCCAGACTTTTCTCTCTTCTTCATTCTCTTTACCCCTCTGTCCTGTTGGTTCATTGCTTACTCTTTCCCTTTCCATTAAAATTCCTTACATATTGGCTTTTAGCTTTATTATTTCATAATTTTGCTTTATTATTATATTTTTCATTGAACATATTTTCTCCATAATATCTTTTACTGATCCCTTTTTACTTTTCACTAAGTTTTCCAATTATTTAGTTATTTCTAGTGTTGTATTAATTATTCCTTCTTCATCTTCTTTTCTTCGCTCTCTCTTTCTTCCAACTGGTGTAATAGAATCTTCCTTTCTCTTTTTCATCTCAATTTCTACATGTAATATTTCACTCATGGTCTTATTCGACTCTGTTATTTCTACTTCTTGTGTCTCTATTTCATCAGCCCATGCAATGGATTCTTTTGTTAAAGATGTGTCCCTACTAGGAGGTGTGGTTCTTTTTTTATTCTAGATTTTGTAAATATCTCTGTATTTTTAGATTTTGGTGTAGTCGCTGGTTTTGAGGTACTGTATCTGCTCTGCCTCGATGTCCCAGACCCCATTTCTACTCTATGAAAAATTTTGGGTGCCCCCGACTGTCAGTCAGTAGAAATCCTGCGGGAATCCTCCCGGCGGTCGACTTCTTCGTGCGTGGCTATTCCACTAACTTAATTTTTTTATGTGTTAAAATCATAAAGTTCAAATTAAGTTTTCTATTGTGTATGTTTCCTTTCAATTATACATAATCTAAAATCATAGCTTTAAAATGATTAAATTTTTATTATGATTTAACAAACATTTGTATATATAATGTTTTGTAGAGCTTATGTTTAAATTAATTTATACCTTTAAAATATTTTAATTATCTCTTCTGAATCGTGATCTAGCCCACCACTCCACAAGTCGGTGCACATAATAGTAGATTTCTGGGTCCTTGTCGTCTTGCTTTTAAGGTGAAAATTATATTCGATCTGTTATCATTTTAATATCAGTATTTCCGTTGTATGGTGGGTTTTTCTTTATATTCTTAATTTATATAATTTACAGATGCTTCTCATAATTTTTGTGTTCAATTATCTTCTAACTTTGGTTGTTGTAATTTGTTTTTCCCATTATGATTTTGTTTTATTTAGTTACCTCAGTTTGTTAAATTAAAATTATTATTGTTGCTATCTTATCTGTAGTTACTTTATATTACTATGATTTCCTAATTTTCATGTGAACCTAGTTTCTATTTTACGTTGATAGTTTATCATTGTTCGTTACTATCATTCTAATCAGTAGACTAATGTATACCACCACTGTACTACTTGCCTAAGTTTTCCTTATATTTAATTTAACATTCTTAAACCTTCATAAATATACATAGACACTCATGAACATATGTACACCCGCGAAGCATCATACAATAACTTTTTAATAATAGTTCTTAGATTTATTCTTCATTCTAAATCCGATCGTATATACTTACATTTGCATTACACATATGTTAACATTTAGAGTCGTAACTGCATTTAATACATTTCTTAATTACTATAATTCTTTTACGTCTGATTTAAACATTTCGTACTTCGCGAGTGTTTACAATTTCAGTTTGATCTCCGTCTAATGTTTTAATTATTGTCTATCAAGAGTTTTTATTTATCTTGATACATATTATTTACTTTAAAATGTTAGACAAAATTAAAAATTCTTGCATCTCCTCTCTATACTAAATTCCGGAAAACTAAACATAAGATCAATTATTTTTAAGTACACGATGAATAAATCTCGCGCTCGACGAGCCTGGTTAACTGTCACTTGAGTCCTTGTTTCCCGGAGTTCACAACTGCCCTGTAATTAAAAAATTTCGCCGTATTCCGAGCGTAAAATCAATAGTTTAGAATATGTTTAGAATATTCTCCACTGTCACATAACTCCTTATCACACAAAAATTTATTGCAATTATTTTACATTTTCAAACTTAATCCTTAAGGAAGTTTACTTATATTATTTATTTTAAAGACCGTGATTTGTTTCCAATGTATTTCTTTTACTATTAGGGTATTTTCAGTTAGTTTATTTTAATTAAATAAAAAATTTTAGTTTCAGTATATCGTTATGGTGAAATCATTTCTAGCAAAATTGTATTGGTATAGCCGTAACATTTTTTGTATATTGTTAAACGTTTAACATGTTCTCTTAACGGTTTCGAAATAGTTATCAAACAGAGTTTTTATTACACTTATATTCTTATATCATGAATCACTTTTTTAATTACAAAAATTTCCCCAGTTTTAAAACTTGATGTCTTCCTTGTCCAGTTTTGTGTAGATATTAGCACTCATAAATGACATTGTAATATATAAAGTTTGGTACTAATATTTTATACCTATATTAAGAAGTTTTCTCACTTTGTCACGAACACATTTTATATAGATGTTAGACCTACTCGTGCACTTATGAATTGTTATTATATTAAAGAAATATTTAAATATTACCTTAATATATTAAAACACTTTATCACTCATTAAGGGCACTATACTTCTTAGTATTTGGCTGTAATGTTTCATTGTATTCATTCTTCGTCTCACACGTTCACAGAATTCTTAGGCAATTACCAGGTTATTATAAACAAAATTAATAAGGAATCGCTCGATGAAACACTTGTAGACCTTGTAGTACTTGTTGATTTTTTAGCGCTTGTAGAGTGTTAGAAAATATGTTGCCTTCTTCTTGATTGAAGGGTTGTCTCGGCTTTATATCTCTTCTTAAACTAGAAGATCCCCCGCGCCATAGAGAAGACTTCATCTGCAGCTTTACAACTATATTTTCCAGCAGCATAATGTCCGGCCTCTCGCAGCACGAGTATCTCCGATCTGCCTTCGTGATTTCAATATGTTTCATTCGCCAGCAAGGTCCCCACGAGCTCTCACCCATTGAGAACGTTTGGGGCCAGATTGTACTGCAACTTCGGCTAGCGGCATTTACAGCGGAGTTGGAGGGCCAGTTTTGCCGGGTGTTGTAGGATCTTTTCCAGGAGAACATGGAATCTATCTATGCCCACATGATTTTTATTTCTCTGTATACATACTATACTAAAATGATTTTGTAACTCAAAATGACAAATTCTTGTATAATTACAAAATTTTGTTGAGTTACAAAGTTATATTTTTTAAATATACAGAGTTTGTTCATTGCCAATAATAGCATTTGTATGAATAATGTTATAAGTTTATGTTCTTACAAATATATTGTAAACGGCCGCACGTTACTCATTACTACTGGGAGGAAAGCTCTCCTATATCTTCATGTTTCGGGGACGAACAATGCCAAGTCTACACGAAGCTTTCTTCGTCAGTATAACAAGAAAATTGTCGTTTCTGCGGCAGTTAAGGTTATCCCCGCCGCTTAGACTTATTCATCAATATTTAAAAAAAGTATCATTAGGCGTATGTAACATTAAGTAAAACTTGAAATAAACTAAATTTAATAGAAATTTCAAAAGTTCCTTATGTGTTGCTAGTACGAATACCAATGTTATAATACATATTATGTGTGAATTTTAGGTCAGGGGTAAGCGTCGTATCCTAGATAATCATTTACTTGGATTGAAATCCCTCTTAAAAGTAACACTTATTAAATTTTTAAATATATCTTCTTATACACAGCAGCACACCCACATAAAGAAAATTAATACTTTTTCGTTACATCTTCGTATTTTAATCTAAAAGTACACGAAACTAATTAGGAAATTAGAAATATTTGGAAAATCCAATGTTTCCGTAATTTCATGGAGAGTTAACGGACACCTTTGATTAAAATATTTAGCAACACTTTTCCGTAAAATATTAAATGTGCATACCTGGTTATAGGGCGGTAACAGTTTAAAATAGTAGGCCCTAAAACATTTCAATGAATGTTATTTTTGTGGCTCGGCTAACATCAACAAAGCGGCAAATTTGATTATGACTAACATAAAACAGTTTATAGACTTTAATTTCGTATATGATTGAAGTATTTTAAAATTTACTATAAAAAGATTATAAACCGCGGATTCAATACTTACAGTGTAGATAAAGGATTACATTAAATACTTATAAGTTATTTCAGCCTGAATTATTTTATCTCGAATGCCATAATCGCACAGAAAAATACGCATAAAAATACTGGAACATATTGAAATGAAAAGCTGCGTGAATGAAATTTTTATTATTCGTATATACAACTTGTTAAGGAAACGTGTACAAACTTGGGCATGGGATTCATGACCAGAACAAAAGAAGAATGATAAGGACACCCATGGTCAATCTCAAATAATAAGGGCTGCGGAAGCCCTTACAGGCGCAGTGCGACGAGCACTCTAGTGGGATATTATACAAATTTCTTGCGTTAGAGGAACACAAACTCGTATACGTATTAATTAAACGAAGATATTGGATAAAATGAAGATATGGTACGTCGTACACACCCGTATCATGTAAATTGTAAATAATAGGGGATGGCGTCATTTGATCGCATGCAACATTTAGACCACGAGGTTAAATTGATTGCGGATACCATCGGATGAAGCAGGTCGTAGTAATTAGCAACTAAGATTCCTAAGTTGAAACCCCTCAGTGACCCACCGTTTTCGGTTAAATCGGAAACAACGTGTTAAGTGGTAGCAATAACATGTCCTGGTGAGTAGGCAACCCTTCCTGCGCCCGGAGGACTACAGCATGGATTCACCACCGAATGAGTATGGCCAAGAACTCACACGCACATAAGCACACGGAAATCTGCTACGCCAAAGTGTAGATGTGTAAGTGTTAGATTGTGCAGCGCAGAGTAGAAACGAAGAACACATTATGTTGGCTGCACTGGCTAACTGTGACCGTATCTGAGATAAACACACATCTGGCACGTCAAGTGATGATGTGTGATGTACAATGCAGTCGGTGTTACGATACGTTGACAGTAGTGATAATGACTGAATGGTCCAAGTAGCGTGACTTTGTACTTATGTGTGTAAACACATGTAAATTCCGTGACGTAGCAATGCGTCATCGGTACTGCAGGCACTACCTCGCAGCACAACAGAACAGATACTTCAATCACTCGAGATTATGTATGTTGTATTTCTCAACAAATTTCACAACAAATGTTCAAAGCATGCCATCAATGTCACTGCAGTATTTCATACGGCATATTTGAGACTGGTGCGTTGAAACACACCTGGCGTGTCTCACACTTGATCTCAGTTAGCCATGATCATCGCTAACAGACCCTTGTCAAATGCCACAGGTGTCTCGTACACATACGCCTTAAGAAATCCCCACAGCCATAAATCTAATAACGTAAGGCCCGGGGAGTGTGGTGGCCAATCACGAGGCCCACCCCGTCCTATCAAGCCAGCGGGATAAGCTGTGTTCAGTTGGTCACCCACAATCCTGGTGAAATAACGTGGTGCACCGTCGTGTTGCAGCCACATCCATTCTCTGATAGCGAATGCAACATCCTCCAGTAACTGTGGCAAGAGAAGAAAATTTAGAAAACTTTAAACCCCACTTAGCCAAATTGCCATCCGAGGTTGTGTCACTATACAGTACATATTAAACAAATTTCACACAAAAGAATTTGTGGTGCTTGGAAATAGAAATTAAGAAGTAGAAGAAATGGTTAAATAATTGTTACGTTACAGAGTTGAAAACGGTTCCTCTGACTCCACCATTACCACTAAAACCCTGCCACCGATAGGAGACAGAGGGCTTGGTACGCGAGTGTATTCTTTTACTTGATTTTGTAGCGTACCGGTGTTAGTGTGTGTTTCGTGTGTTGTTAATATCGTTAGTTTTATTGTCTGTGTACGTAATGTCTGAGTAGGGTGCGTGAGTGAGCTCTGTGTTCTTACTGCCCACCCCCTCCCCCAAAGTTCCGGTCCGGGGGTGAACGGCCCCCCATCTCCGCCCTCCACCCCAGCCGAGGCCATCCGGTTGCCTGCGTACTAGCTTTTTAGCCGGTCTACTCAGCCACCATCGGCCGACGCAGTGACGCCGGACGGAGTCGACAGTTCTCCCGCCCCCAAGCCATCACCAGTATAATGTATGTTGTGACAGTTTCGGATTGAATTTCGCGATTGGTTATTTATTAAATTTTGAATTAAGATTTATTTTTACGGCACCGTTTTTAACTTTTGAAATACTATGCCAATTTTTAATTCTTTACTAGAAGAACAGAAATATTTTTTAATATCTGGACTGTCTCATAATTTTTTTGTGAATTCTGGAATGCTTCTCGTGTCCTAGCCGGCAAATGGGTAGCTACAACCATTTACGAACACTATGTAAAATTTAGAATTATTTATCACGGTAGGGCATTCTTGTGTGCTAACTTTGTGGCTTATATAAATTATTATAATTTACTTAAATATACAGAGTTTGTTAATTGCCAATAAAAGCACTTTTCCAAAAGTAGTTATTTTCAGTGCAAAAATAAGCTTCTCTGATAGAAAATGTCGGCTTTGAAGTATGATGTGCTTCAATATGGTTGTGATATACGAGGTTAGGTTAGGAACAAAAATGAACATGACATGTTGCCAATAGCTGGAATTTAGGATTACAGAAAACGTGGTTCCGTATGACAGATAAACGCTTACCCCACACTTGTAAACACACAACGCTTTTATTGTAAACCCAGCTAAACTATTAGCTAATGGCACCAGGGTATTGTATTCAACTGATATGTAGTGTAGAAATAGTTATATATTGTAATGGATCGCTGTAGTCCGAAGTAGAATATTGCGACTATATTTGTTTTGTATAGTTTTCATGTGCTTGTCATTGTTCTCATTACTGACAATAACTTCAGTATCAACTTTTTTCGCATTGTTATGAGCTCGAGCTTTTAGTGTAGAATATAAAAAAAAGGGCTATGTTACACTCGTGTAACTGTAGATACACATAGTTGCCAGCTTTTAAGACAATTAACACTAATGCTTATTATACTTTTTAACATGGATCTTAAACAGAAGAAAATTGCATTTTCGCTTTTAAAACGAAAACTTCTTTTAGAGTTGAGCCATAAACGTAATCATTAATGTCCTATTCCCGCATTATTCGCAAGGTTTTCTGCTTTGCGTCCTTTGCACGCAATGACTTTAGCTGTATGAAAGCAAGTACTTATTAGTTTCAATGTTTTCACTTACCATTCTGATCACGCTAAAAGAAAAGTTAATAAGATCCGCTCTCGTACAGCTGTCACATTCCACTAAGTACGCAAATGTTGTATATGTCTCGGGAAACGAAAAACGCACGTACACCGGGAAACAAAAGTGTGAACGTTTCGCGTCCCTGCACCACATAGGCTACTATTTTGAAAAGCTATTTATAATTCACACCTGTCATTCCTAATATTGATTTTTTAAAATAAATTTTATCGCAGCATTAACTTTCGAGAAAGGCTACTGAGAAAATTAGTTAAAAATATAAATGTAAACTCATTAACCTTTAATAACCTAGAAGAGCCAAGAAAAGAAAAAAAGTTTTCTTCGTGATTTGTTATAAACCTGGTGTGGCAATTATATGCAGGGCAGTGAGAAAATTACCAAGTTTTTTACAATGCGGGGCATGGATGAGTGTAAAAGTTGTATAAAAAATGTGGAATAAATTTTTATTAATTCCATTAGTAATGTTGAAATAAAATTTACCTCTATTTTTTGTAAGTTTTAATAATGAATTTAATTTAACTGCATTTACTTTTTCAATCCTTTCTTGAAAACATGCATGCGATTGATTAATAGTAACACTTTGATTGTCGTGCGCTTTTCAGCTGCAGAACCTAACGGGTTGATAATTTTATATTCATGCTCCTACGTTCCAACATAGATTCAGTTTTGGTTCACAATATTATCAGTAGGCTAGTTGCTGTAACGGATACAAGTTAGTATGATTGTCGGTATGTGTCAAGTATCTATCCGAGTGGTGTATGCTTATATACGTAAGTGCATTCCTATGTTCGGACACAGCCTTAATGAGACTTGAATCGTCAAAACAAAGGTACTGATTATTTTTCCAAACAGTCATATTTGTAGCATATCACACCCCCAAACTCTAAACACCTAGTCAAATTGTAGACCTTCGTGCGCGTAACAAATATTTCTCGACTAGTGAACACGCATTTCCTGTTAATTTTATTTTACATAAGAATATTATGACATCATTCATGATTGTTATTAATTATCATATTTGTAATTTATGTGCTTACACCACTCGCATTTTATAATGAATACATAAATTAATGTAATATACAAAATTAGAATTTAAAACAATTAAATTTTCATAATATAGTTATAGTGCCTATGTACTATTAATTAGAAAAATCGTTATATAGTTTTGTTGATTCAATTTCGCAGTGGTAAATAAAACCAAATAGTAGTTAATATCGCTGCCAATTTCAGCAATTACAGAATTGTTAAAATACCTTAATACTCTATTTACTACGTTTTCTTCTGTCTTGCTGCCCGGAGAGAAAGTTAATTTATAAATGATAGACGACAGTGTAGGCTTCCAGTAGTGACAAGATTAACATCTCAGCGCATGAACCACGTTTATATATGCAACAGTGAAATAAAACCACCTGAATTTACTCTAATGGACCATTTAATGAATCTGTGAAATTAATAATGAAGAATTTTAATAAATTCAAAAACATTCTAAACACCTACATAAAGTGACATTACAAGTAAAAGATTCTGAGGTACACAAGCTTTGGAGTGTACAAGATATTCTACGAGAGAAACGTACATATTTTCTCACTTTAAAATTAAGACATCCCGACTATCTCTCAGGAGGTTTATTGAATTTGAGAAGCCTGAACAATTCACGTTTATGTAAATACGCTCTGGCACATTTCAAAGTATTCGACATGGTATAGGAAATCAAAGATCACTACTGCAAAATACTGACGTAGTTTGTACACATTAAAGTAGGTTGTTAAACGATTTGGCGTAAAACTGAGATTTAGAACAGTAAATATTTATCAATGTTTTCATAAACAAATGATAACACACCACTGATTACAGTTTCATACACACATTTGTGTCCAATCTATTGTTTTACAGGTATTAAAGTTTTTGTTATTTCAGAGCATACAATAAAGTGACCTTTTCTTAGTGCGACATTTAAATTTCAACTGCGTGAATTGCCATTTTGCTTCATAAATAACTCTTGTTGTCTTTACTAAACACAAAATAAATTACTTCCGTTCGCGAAAGTCATTGAGAAACCAGTTTACAAAGCTGCGGTTTGTGATGTGCAACAAACCTTCCTCTAGTTTTTTGGCGAAAATTTTTGTCGTGGCAAATATGAGGAAAGAAACGTGCAAAATCGCCCAACAGAAAATGTATTACTCGCCACAAGCTATCCAAGGCAAGAGTCAATGCAAATTCATTGGCTTTTTGTTGTAATATTTCAAGAAACTTAATGCTCTTTCGTTTCTTACAGAGCATCTGTTTTCGTCAACGAATAATTTTTTACATTTTCCACACTGAAACCATTTCAAGCATTTTAATGCTAAAAAATTATACGTCGCGATTTCTTCCAGCGAATAATGTTCGTAGAGATAATGCTTGTAGACGAGCCTTTGATGACATTTAGAAAATTCGTTGTAACATCTTCCTAAGAACTAATATTTGCATATTTTACTGACAAAACCTTTTTGGACACATCAGCGTGAATTAGTACATTTTTGTTCACATCAGGTTCGCAGTTAACAGTTTGTTGTTGTGACATAAGCATTGCAGATATAATATGCTGCAAATTTAGGAGGAATTCTTGAACAGAACGATTCCTATTTTAACCAGATCTTATTCCAGAGGATCATGCTGGAGTCTTGATGTCAGTAGATAATTCCCACATTCTGTTTTCAAGTCACCTCATAAATTAAAGGTTTCTGTGATTGTGTGCTGAAAATTAATAAATATCGGTGATAATTTCGTTTTGCCTCGTATTCTCCATTTGGAAATCCAGCTAAATTTTCTTTGACATGGATATTTTTGGCACACGAGGGTCTTTTATTTGGGTGTTTATCATTTTCTGTCACACTATTTAAGTTATCAAATAAATCGTTCACTTAAAGAACAAATTATGCGTAGACGGTTTAAAAGCATCTTTTACACTTTCAGCTTTAAAAGCTGTCATGAGGCCCACATACACTGAAAGACTATACACCTGAGTAGCTAAATTGACTCTAATGTTGTGAAAAGGTCTAGGATGAATTTGATTCGCACTGATCTCATGAATAACTTTTGCAATTCCAGAATAAATGCATGTAATAAAAATTTCTTCAATTCGTTTCCAAGAAAAAGTTTCATCTTCTCTGATAAAATTATTAAGTACTGAATTATGTCTTAATCCTTTAATCAAATGAGTCATATAAAAAATACAAGTCTTTGAATTATTGTGCACATAATAACGCCAGTCTCTAGTTATTTCCAACATCATAAAAACATTATGATTTGTGGAGATCTGATCACAGACAACTGCTCTGATATTTAGCCAGATTTCAAACATCATGTTATAGGCCATATCTAGAAGCATCAACAACCTGTCATACTTCTCAGACCCCGAAGACACAAAATAAGCTACGGGGATTTTCCACGAGTATGTAAAGCCTCCTACTAAAAAAAAACAAATGCTTAAGTCGCCATTTCCTTACTTTGTCCCTAATAGCCAAGATCCTACATCTCCTCCTGGAGATCGTTTTCATGTCGTTAGAAAGCCACTCCTTTATTGACATATTCTAGAAAAAGAGAACACAGTTTTTCTCATGGTTGTTCGTTATTTCAACTCCGCACCGAAGTTAGGATTTTTTCTTCTGGTATTCATGACTGCATGTTAACAACACCAACCCCTTTTCTTACCGTTCTTTCGCTCAGCAGAATGAAACATTTTATAAGCCATGACTGATACACTAAAGGGCCTAATATCGTGTAGGGCCACCGCGAGCATACAGAAGTGCCGCAAGACGACTTGGCATGGACTCGACTAATATCTGACGGTATGCAGGAGGCAATTCATACCATGAATCCAGCAGGGTAGTCCACATACCCATAGGAGTGGGTGGCGGAGGATATCTCTTCTGAAAAGCACCTTGCAAGACATCCCAAATATGCTTAATAATGTTCATGTCTGGTGATTTAGGTGGCCAATGGAAGTGTTTAAAGTCAGAAAAGTGTTCTTGGAGCCAATCGGTAGCGACTCTAGACCTTTGGGGTGTCGCATTGTCCTGCTGGAATTGTCCACGTCCGTCGGAATGCACAGTGGACATGAAAGGGTGCAGGTGATCGGATAGGATGCTTACGTATCTGTCACCTGTCAGAGTCATATATAGACGTATCAGGGGTCCCATTTCACTCTAAATGCACACGCCCCATGCCATGACAGAACCTCCACCAGCTTGAGCAGTCCCTTGTTGACATGTAGGGTCCATGGATTCATGAGGATGTCTCCATACCCGTACACGTCCATCCGCCCGATACAATTGTAAACGAGACTCGTCAGACCAGGCAAAGTGTTTCCAGTCATCAACGTTCCAATGGTGGTGTTAGTGGTACCAGGCGAGGCGTAAAGCTTTGTGTAGTGCAGTCAACAACGGTAAACGAGTGGGCCTTCGGCTCTGAAAGCCCATATAAATGATGGCCCGTTGAATAGTTCGCACGCTGGCACTTGTTGATGCCGCAGCATTGAAATCTGCGCCAATTTGAGAAAGGGTTGCACGTATGTCACGTTAAATGATTCTCGTCAGTCGTCGTTTGTCCCGTTCGTTCACAATCTTTTTCCGGCCGCCGCGACGTCAAAAATTTTATGTTTTACCGGATTTCCGATATTCACGGAACACTTGTGAAATAGTCGTAGGCGAAAATCCAAATTTTATCGCTACCTCGGAGATGCTATGTACCATTTCTGGTGCGCCGACTATAACACCACGTTCAAAATTACTTAAATCTTGATTAACTGCCATTGTAGCAGCAGTAACCGATCTAGCAACTTTGCCAGACGTTTGTTGTCTTATATTGGTGCTAACGACTGCATCGCGATACTCTGATTGGTTCCGTACCTCTGTGATTTACATACCCACGCTTTACCAATTTTTTTGGCTCTCCAGTGTACATTGAAGGCAACCTATAGTACAGATTAATGACATATGATCTGTCATCCTGCTCCCACGTATTTTGCGTGCTGTGGTTTTTCTGCATCTTAAGGAGTGTAAAGGGCATTTTTTCAAGATAATTACTTATCTGTAGCAGTATATCAGCCGTATCGAGTTTATTGGTAAATTTTATTTTACCTGTAGGCACATTTACTGTTTGAATGTTTCCACATTCTAAACTTGAATTAGTTGGTATTAAGCCAAAACAGTGAAAACAATGGATATTGATTGAGCAACTGATAATCAGTACCACATAACTGATTAATATAGCGGCCGAATCTTATTGACTTATTTTTTATTTCTACTTAATTATGAGAATTCCACAGCTATTCGTCACATGTTCCCAGTTAATTTACTTGATTTGCCAGTCGGCTGTAGCTTAACAACTGACTTTCAGTGAATATTATTTCACTGATTGATATCACTGATTTGGACTAGAGTGCAGTTGAAATGTTTTTTTTTTTCATTGGTGTTTAATAAATGTTGTTATCCTTGGATATATTTGTGGATTTGCAGCTATGTCTGGACTCTCGGTACTGTCATTGGAAGGCGATGTTACGGCTGGGTTACATACAGCTTTCTTTGTTTATTCTTCTGCACTGGTAGATCGTTGTGGTGCCGTAGCAAAATTTTAACTTAAAACATTTTCGTCATGACTCTTTTCGTAAATTTGGGTACAGTGTTTCTCAGTTAACGTCATTTTAATGATTTTGTAAAATCTTCGTTTTCAAAATACTCTTTACAAATCACTTTTCTTTTCAGTTTGTTGTCTGGTAGTGCATGAAATGTGTTATTGCCAATGCGTAATATCTACTCCAGACGTCTAATAAACACGACAAAAATATTTTCACTGATTCATTATTAAATATTGCCATAAATTAAACTTATAAACATAATTTTACACTGTTAATTGAATAAAGTGGGGCAAAAGTTCGCAGTAAAGGTTTTTCTTGTTCGATGCGTAATGAGGTAACTAAAATTCGATCAAAGAGCTGTAAAAAAGGCTATATGTAAGCCGACCATGAAATGAACGGTATGTTTGTGTTTGTGAAGGAAAACTTTTCAAGCATCTATATTATCAGAACTAAAAATTCAATAAATCGTTAATAATAATGTCTGGTGATTAACCATTCTCAAGTGTGTTTTGTGAAGGAACGTCGCCTACAGTCAAAATGCAACCACCTGGCCCCGAATATCAGCGAGGATTTCCGCGTTAGGTCCATAAACAAAAGTTTTGAGCTTATCTAGCTCTAGAGTTTATTTCGTCAGTAGGTTTTCATGTTTATATTCTCTTCTTTTTTTAATACGTGATGTGGATTCTGTATGGCCGATAGTACAATTCGTTATTTCCTGTTTGAAAATTGCCAAGGAGCCTGAGAACATTTAATAAGTCTTACCATCCTTTGCAGGTTGCGCCTATTACTTATATTGTGCAACGTGGTACCACTGCAATCAACCGAAGCGAGCACTTACTGTCGACAGCTGGCCTTTTGATATTAACATTGAAGATGGAAGCCTGTTATCGTGTTTTAGCTGTATTAAAATCTAGGCTAGATTTGTTACCAGCAGTTGGAATTTAGAATTTTTTACAAAGTACCGATTTCAACCAAAGCATACTATGTATAGTGAGCGGCGGGGAATTTAGTAGTATAGTGCACCATGAGGTTATATTGTAAAATAGTTAATTTTACCTTTTTATTACGTCTTATCTCTCCTTTATAAACACCGGTGGTCCGTTCTTGAGCGTTAGCATGTTAATAAAAATAATTTGCGGAAACTACTTACATTTCCGACTGCCTAAATTGCAATTCTTTCAGACAATGAGAACTTTAACCATATTCCCAGTTAAGAATATAGTTTCCACATATCTCTGGTTTTTATTTAACTACTGAAAAATATTACAACCTGCATATACTTGCTTTAAGAACCCTGCAAATCTTGCTCAGTAGCAAAGTGTTTAGAAGCCTGCAAATAAAACATGTCGCATAGGACAAAACCAATACCATGAGGGGGCAAAATTTCGTACTGCGTGTTTTACCCATCACGGAATTTTTTTTTTAACGTGAAATATATATAGTAGAACAGGTTTTGGTTTTGCTATAAGCAGTTACATTTACAAGCATCGTTTAACTTTTTTTTAAATTTTTTTTTTCATAAAATGTGAATTTCGGGAAATGTGACACATAACTCAGCCAAAACTTTTGGAGGGGTTTTTGCGAAATGCAAAAAATAATAAATTATTTCAGACTCATAAATTAAGGTGACTTCAGAGGTAGGATACTGGACAAACCAAATAATTCCACAAAGTAACCATTATCTACTGAATACAAAGTTTACTTTTAAATTAGAACTGGAAAAAATATTACTCGTGTTCTAAGATTAAAACAATGAAAAAAATGCGAACGAAGACGTATTATGCGTATCGCGTGAACAGTGGTACACAGAAGCTCATGATAAAAAATTGCATGTAATGTTAAGTTTTTTTTTTTTTTAAGGATTGATTCCATGCGATTTTTATGTGATTATTGTTAAAATCTTTGTCGGCTGCAATGTAATTAATTTTATTTTCTTACATGGTGAAGCCATTGTTAAACTTCTCAATTTTACATTCTATGGACACTTTTACCTCACCGGAAATGCACTTACACCACACCGGTTTAGTCACAATTGCAAAAATGAAATATTTTTTACAACTATTGTATTTGAATTCCGGAGTGTTTTCAGGTGTTGGTTTGGAATATCAAATTGAGAGTATATGTGATCCTCAAATTTACCTGGCATTAGCGTAGTAATGATTAGTTTATCTCCAATTAAATAAATGTTAACATGCGTGAGTCCGCCCCAAACTACACCACATTTATCTTAATCACTTCGAGAGTGAAAGAGGTTTACAGACATCTAAGGCAAGCTACAAGTGAGTCACCTTATCTATCATTACTTGAAGACTAGTTCTGTTGGTCTCTGCGATACCAAAAACATCGTACTCTTGATCCACAATAGACCAGACACGCTTAGTCAGATATTCATTATTGGCTGGCTATCAACCAAACGCCGAGTTATTGTGTCCCCTTGAAGTAATGTTACCTAAGAAGTGTCACTTCGTAGGTATTATTATTTACAAATTCTTCGTGTTCATTTCCTTCATTTACGCTTTGAGTGCTGTCAACGTAAAATAATGTTACAATGAACGTCATAAAATCTGCTGGTGAAGTAGTATTACATCGCTGGTGTCTTCTGAGTGTGCGGACATCATAACATTTAAGCAAACTATATAACAATTGCATTCAATAAACGTCATATGACGTCAGTAGCACTCAGAGTAGTAAATGAATGATTTCCAAATAATATAAAATATAAATTTCATGCGTGGCATTGTTCTTTATGTAGACTGCGGAAATTTTGTTTATGAAACTCAGACGTAACAGTACAAAAATCAAATTTTAGCACGAATCGTTATGTTATGTACTACTGGAGCGTTACACCTGATATAAAACTTTAGTTTAAAAGGTTGTAATTTATTCTAACTAAAACATATATAGACAAAGAATTTTTATTATTTTACTACACTAAAGTTGTCAGTTTCATTGTGATTGTCTAACACTATAAACGATAAAGCATTTCTTTAAAACATAAACTATGTAAATCATGTTCCAGTCAGTAACGGAATTATTAAGAAGAATTGTTATGTATAGTTTTAGTACTTGGTTCAGTTATCCCCGCAGGTAAGACAAACACTTCTGACCTTGATTATCGCACGCTTAATGATAATTAATTTCAAAGTTAAAGAAAACTTCTTAGAAGTCTGTGTCTTTCGTTTTGCGATCACTTCTTTCATAATTGTCTTATTAATTTATGATTATTTACATGCAAGTAATATATGACACTATATGGAGGATATCTTTACATTGTTATGTATAAAAGGATTAGTACATGTTGCTTAAATATTTAGTCCTAACGAAAAAATATGTGATAGTTTATAGAATCTCATAAAAGCCCGTACATGAAAAAACCCTTTTTATATGCATTCACATTATAAATTATTCAAGGCGAAAAGGGACTATTTTCAGGGAAACTGTTTATTTATTTTTCGTTCAATCTACGTTTTAGCTGTTATTGCGAATTACATATTTCGGAAAGTAAATAAAGCGAGAGTTATAAATATTCCCACCAAGTTTCATATTTTTCGACAGGTATAATAAATTTAAATTTTTCTAAACATGCTTTACAACAAAAAGAAAGCTACGATATGGAATGATTTGCACAGGAATAAGTTCGATAAAGTTAAAATATGAGAAAAAGTTGCCAATAAGGTGGATAATAAAACATGTTGCGGCATGTAGCCTACTTTGTTGAAGGGCACGGAACGATGTTTCGCATTACACTAGTTATGGAGTCATTTAAAAATCATTAAATGCCATAATTTTGATTGATTGGCATCATTTTAAAATTGAATTTATTTGTTTAATTCACCCCACCTGTGCGTATACGGGCATATTTAAGAATAGTATATTTATGTACACGTACAACAGGCATCTAATGAATATAAAGACACACACATAAGGTAATAATGAGAAATACATATACCTTTCTTATCAGAAGCATGTAAATGTGTATGTATTTGTTGTTTTAATTATATTTACCTCATTGAACTTCAGTAGGATTTTTTGGCCGATTCAGTCATAGGGGGCTGGGGGTCCGAAGCCGGAGCCAACTTCATCCTCTGTCATTCCAGTCAACCAACAGAAATGTTATATTTAAGTGACCTTGACATCGATCCATGATCTTTACCCTGTGCTTGTGACCTTGAATGCCATGCAAACCCAGAAAATTCAATATAATTTTCCATAAAAAATCGAAAAAAATTTAATCCAATAAAACATTGCATTTATGACTCCGGCCACCATGTTGGATACCAGTAAACTTTTCCCCAATGACCTTGAAAAAAACTCGAGAAGAAAAATAAAAGTCGACGAGATAATTCATAAAATTTGGCGAGTGCATTATGTTTCTTATTACGACCACCATTTTATGTCCGGGTAAATTTTACCATGACCATTGACCCTATACCAATGACTTTCAATATCTTTGATGTCAGAATATTTAAAAAATGTAAAATTTTAGCTGAAAACTATACTAATGCAACCCAACTGCCAACTTGGATCCAGGTGACTTTCACTTTGAAATTCAAAATTGATCTCGGATAACCTTGAAGCCTAAAAATTCTAGAAATACCACAAAATCCCATGCCATACTTGTCCCCCAACCTAAAAAAAAAAAAAACCCTTTATTTGACGCTCACTACAGCAATACATTTAACCCCTTCTGGTATTTATTCTATTATAATTATTTTAAAAAGTTCCTGTAGTATTTATAAGTGCACGTACCTGTCCTTATTTTTAACGGGGAATGAAAACATAGAAATGGTGTCAATTCCATTTAATCGTCTATTCTTACAGCAGACGTTCCAACATCGCTGGTAACTAACATATGCCATGGTCGTCAATAGTAAAACATGAGTTTGGTATTCACAACTACAGCGATAACTCGCGTGAGACTTGCTCGCCTTTAGCAAAACGTGAACGAACACGTGCGTGAGCCGAAGAGCCGACAGCCCGGGTGATTACATACTTTTGTCGGATGTGGAACTGGCAACGCCTCATAAGTGGTGAGACGTTTCGTCTGCTGTGTCGCCTGTTACCTGCTACCGTCCAGTCGACAACACAAGCACTCCTCTGAGTTATTACATGAACTAACACAAAAAACTGGTCAGACTTTTTCCTATCCCATTGCCACTCCAGTGTATATCTTTACTCAATGATCATACCACTCACATGTGTTTTACCACCATGTTTATGTGTTGCCTAACCATCAGGCCATGGCATGGCTACCACTGTACCCTTCATTTGCGTTTTTACACGTAAACAATGGGTTCTAGATAGTTGCAACTAGTATA
This sequence comes from Clitarchus hookeri, assembly GCA_002778355.1. Lineage (NCBI taxonomy): Eukaryota > Metazoa > Arthropoda > Insecta > Phasmatodea > Phasmatidae > Clitarchus > Clitarchus hookeri. The sequence goes on from NQII01003957.1 coordinate 181,019, forward strand.
TCTTTTGTACTAATTGTGACGTCCTGTATGATATGATGGCACCTAAAATAAATTTAACTTCACGGTGTCAATGTTGCATGGAATCAAAGGATGCCAACTTCTATTATTAACATGATGGGGGTGTGTACGACGTACCATAACCTTCCTTTTTAGAAGTTCTTTGTTTTAATAATCCCTACGCCTATTTGTTTTCCTCTAACGCAGGTGCTTTGCATAATATCCCACATTATATGCTTTGCGCCCTCTACATCCCATAGTATTTGAGATGGATCATGGGTGTCCTATATCATTCTTCCAATTTTCCGGTCTCAAATCACGTGCCCAAATTTTTACATATTTCCTAAACATATATATACACACACAGGATTGCCTGCCTAAAGGTGAATACCCCCAAAATTTCCGGAACGGTTGCAGATCACGAAATGCGGTTTTTGCTAAATGAAACAATGTATGGGAGCAAGTATTTTGCAGCTCAGTGACTATTTGTAACACGTGAATGGAAGGACATTATTAAACCATATATGTTTTTTTCCTCTGGAAACATACATTTATTTCAACAGCATCTGAAAATACGTGCAAGGAGGAATTCAGTCGTATAGCATATGCAATGCAAAGAAACGCAGAAATGCCAAGAAATAATGTGCAAATATGATTAAGTGGGCCGGTAGCAAGGCGCAGTGGATCAATCACAGCTGTAAGCAAGAAACGCACACTGGGAAGCATCCTGGCGGGACCACTTCCTTATAGTTACATAGTGCTTATTGTGGCAAGATGCATGGAATGCGATATTGGACTAAGGGAATCACCGCAGAAGAGGGAAGATGGGAAATGTGAGTGAGTAGTAGGCTTATGCGTAACCGGGGGCAAGAGCTGGAGGCTGTGGTACCATGGTGCCATCCGCCATCTTGGATGACAATACAGGCGTGGCCAGTGGCCTCGTTTATCCCCCCTCAGCTCTACACGGCACTTCGAACACACTGCCAGTGACCTGTACCGTAGAAATGATTGAATAAAAATTATTCTAATAAAAATTATTTTTATTAAAAACATTTATGTATCAGCCGTAGTAGTGTATTTATTTTCAATCGCGTCACCAGGCGAGCTATCGATTTATCCCCAAGGTGGCAGCCATATTAGTATACGTTTTATAAAGTTTAAATGATGGTGTCTGCGCCTGACATATTGCATTCTGTTTCTATCGCCTACGTGGTGCTAATTTATCGATTAAGCCACCAGGCGAGCTGACGAAAGAAAGATTCTCTCATGCACTGCCATGCCATGTTCACAATATTTGAATCAGTTTTCTTTCTTAGAGACCTACCTTCAATTCTTTATCATGCCTTCTTAATGTGGTCATCACGATTAAGTCACCTGTGTTCTACCTACCATCGTACATTGTAATCTTGCTTCGCCATTCCACCGAACTGAAGCAGATCTTGCCAGGTCCGACGCGCCCTTCGCCCTCTTCCTCCTCTATGTCTCAGGGTCAAATTTATACGACTTAAACAACATGTTTTCATGTATTTTGCATCCAACCTGCTAAAATTACATTGTGATAGCATTCCATTATTAGTTTCTGTACAGTAATTTCAGCATAGTAACTTTACTACCTTTGGTTGATTGCGCACACACAGTGATAGCCTACGTTAGAAATTTTTTAAGTACTTACTTTCAAATCATTATATTTTGACATATTATTCTATTTTATTCGTTTCCACCTATATAACCATCATGTAGTAACTGATATAAAAACCAAGGCTGTCATATTCTCAGTATAAGGGGAAAAGGCACGCTAGGGAAAAGTACATCATCACCGAGAAATAAAACCTTTTTTCATTGTAATCATATATATATTTACATACTTCAGACTACAAACATAAAAACAGAATCCTTATTTTCTTCACACTATTCACGTAGTATCTTTACAGCAGCATGCGCACTTTTTACGTAGTGAATATTATCTGATTTTTCACAGCTCAAGACAGTCATTTCTAGCAACCATCCATCCAGAACACTTGGCTATATATTCATCTTTATGCCTAAGTTTTTGTTTCAATGCCTCTACAGCCCCTGGAATTCTATCAACATTCTACAATGCTTCATTTGCAATCTAAAATGCTCATCGACTAATGGCTTCATCCAAAGGTTGTGGCTCTTCGTCGGTACACTCCAGCAAAATATTCGTCTTGCAATCGAGAAAAAACCTCTACAGAGGCAATGTGAGAATATAATCCTGAGAAACAAGTGCACAGCTTGGTTCACATCAGAAATTTGCCGTTAAGGTAGGCCACACGGGGTCCCCAACTTAGGATCGTTACATATAGTTAATTAAAAACTGTTAAAAATTAACCCGAAATGAAAAATAGTATCATAATAGCGCAAAAAAACATAAATGACGAAACAATTACCCGATACGGCGGATAAACTAATTTATCTAACGTCGAAGACGGCACTATGAACACGCACTCTTATGCTGCAGATATCAAACAGTCACCACAGGCAGGTATGAGGTTTTTCTAGAAAATGATCCATTAACACAGTCATTCATACATGTGGTTGTCAAGACATTGGCTAGCCGGCAACAAGTTGTATTTTCTCCTTGTGTTTCTATATAATAGATACGTCGTTATGACTGTGAATTTTGAGAACACAACATTTTTTTTTTCTGGGCGCCAGCTGCACTTAATAAGACACTTTAAAATTTTTGAGTTCTATCTTCGCAACTTATCTATTCGCATCAATGAGAAATTGTTTTTTGTCACTGCCGGCTGCACTCGAAATAAATTTTAGCGTGTTGTCCTCTGTCATTATCCAGACACAATTAATTTACATAAACGTTCACGTCAACATTATTCACATCTATATTCTCATAAGCTTTGATGCATGAAAATAATAAAACATAACTCTTAATTCTCTCTCATTACTAAATAGAAGGTAATCATATGAAGTCACCTCCCTATCTGTATTTGCGCTTGCTGATCTGTGCTTGTTCTCCCACCCCTAAAAGGTATTTGATACCCACCTATTTTCACCAATTTTACTGCATTTATATTTCTTTAAACCGATATCCAACTTCTATTGGTTTTAAGACTTGCAGGAAGATATTTTTTAACTGGCGGCGAAATGAACTTTTTTTTGCACGAGTTGTCGTGACTCAGTAACAGCTAAACCGAATGGAGCCTATTTGGTATGATGTTGCGCACATAGTCACGAAATCGCGTGTTTGTTGGTCAGCCATTTAGGAAGATACCGTAACCTCGAAAACCAAATATTTTACGTAGTATAATGGAAAGCATTCTATTCAACAACATGAAATTTATGTTGCTATAATCCTATGAAAATCCACTGTAATCTTTTCAGATAGAACTATACAAGGCAATTATTTTCACACTAGTGGGCACGTAAGTACACATTTCATTTTGAAATGCTGGATTTACTAAACAAAATCTGGATAAATGTAACTAACTGCGGTAGGCTCTTTACGTATATTTTAAATATTAATCAATATAATTTAGGTCCTCGAATGCACACAATTTTGGAATATAACAAAAACTGAAAAGCAACATTTTATATTATGATGTCAGGCACATTCACTTAATTCCAAACAAATTTTTAAGTGATTGGTTCTACTGTAAACCACCCTAAATATTAAAGAATTTAAGAATATAATTTTCAAGTTTATTTACAAACATGTCAAGGATATATGCCTTATCTCATTAAAAAATACAATCATTTGAATAAAATTTTTGTATTGAATTTGTTTATCTTTAGCAATAACTAATAACATTTCAGGACTGTTATTCATTAAGTCAGCACCACCTATATAAAATTATTTTTTTGTTTAGTATCTGTGATAACAATGAAGTGAATCCCTTTGAATTTGTTGTGCAAGCTTTCGGGTCTTAAAATATCCTCAGAGGGGCATAACATTTCGATATACTTAACACTCCGTAGTAAACACTAATGTACGGGCCAGATTCGGGCCGGTAACCGCTAGCCGACTAAGTTCAGCCAGCTAATGCTGGCCCAGTGTCTTACATCGGGAGCGGGTCGACATAAATATAGACTGTCGGCGAACAGTTTGCCGACAGTGTCAAAACACACCCGATTGGAATCGACATGAAATAACTGGTTAACTAACTGTTGCTGGGTCTGTGGCATTTGGAAGTCACCGTGATTCTATGTCTGTGACGACTGAATGTCGCTACGATACCGGATTTGTGACGACTGGGTGTCGCCAAGATGTCAGGTCAGCAATAACTGGATATCGCCACGATACCATGTCTGCGACGGCTGGATGTTCCCACGAGACTGGGTCCGTAATTGGTGGATGTCGCCACGACATCGGGTCTGCGACAGCTGGTTGTTGCCAAGATGCTGGGTCTGTGGCGGCTTGCTGTTTCCACAATACCCGGTCTAAGATAGCCGGATGTCACTACGATGTCAGGTATGCGACGGCGGGATGTCTCCAATATGCCCGATCTGTGGCGGCTTGATTTCGACACAGTGTCGGGTCTGTGGCTGCTAGATAGATATTCAATAAACAGTAAGACCATACAATAAAATTAGTTTTTTCGATTAACGATTTAAAGTAATATTATTTTCTCTTTGCGTGTAATTTTCGTCTACTTTTCAACTCATTAAAGGATATGAAAATGCTGCTGCCTGTCAAGTGCGGAATTCAAAACTAAGAAGCAAGATTGGGCAATCCATCATGTTTACCATTACTGTAAAGGGCAAGTTGCTCAGTCTGTTAAGAAATAGCGATTATTATATGACACAAATTATTAATGACATGAATTTATAAGTTTTATAAATGTAATAAATAATTTATATACGTGTATTAATTGACATTAGTTTGGTGTGTGACTTGCAAACAAATATTTTCTGTTTCATTTTAGTTTAATAAATGGTTGGCGATATATCATAACTTTCAATATAAGAAAAATCATTTATAAATTAACATCTTTAATGTTCAACACATTCACTGCCTATAAAGGCTTAGTGTTAAAAATGTTGCACATAAACAAAAAAAATATCATAAAGAGTAAGAAGTTCTTCACTTTCCAATACAAATTCACAAGAAATACAGCATGTCTATAATTTGGCATAAACTTTCGAATTATTAGACTTAAATCTAGACATGTAAACTACCGATTCTATAATGAAATATATTTTTTTAATTGTCACGACTGGGAGGAAAAAAAAAGGGGGAGGGAGTAGCTGCTTCATTCTGAAGGTTTTCAGTGTTCACTTCTATCCTCCCAGACTCCGGGATCCCAGGACTTCAACCCGGCTGTTAAAATAAAAACCATTTAGGTTAATTGAGGTTATCTTCCGACAATTTTCTGTGCATTCCCCTGGGCATCGAGAGGCTTAATAAATATCGTACCAATTTAAAAAAGAAAACACTTCGACTTATGAACATATGGATAGTTAAAAGAAACGTTATACTCAAAAGAAACTATCTACCAATTAAACGTAAAAGAATTAAAATGTAACATATCAAAGCAATCAATGATCTGTGTACGCTTTAGTCGCTCTTTGACTAGGTTACAATGAAGCGGTTTTCTCATTAAAATTCCCTTCAAATTTCATATCCGTTCCCTGGCATCCTGCACTCGAGCAATGGTACTTATTCACAGATTTTCATTTTTAGGGTAGGCGAGACGATTTATCTAATAAAGACATAACATTACAATAACAAAATAATAAAAATAATATTTCGTACACTTTCCACCGCCGACTCCAACGGGCGGATTTATCGTCCCATACAGCTTCGCCAGCACTCGAAACACAGAAAGTGTTACGGCGACTTCACCTTAACCACGGTGGAAATCCACATAATCACGAACGCGGCCTCCGCGCACTGACTGACACTGAATGACCCTGACCACGTCTCTACAACACCTAAGCACTGCGGCGGGTGGCCACAGCCCGCTGCTCCTCGGGTAAGGCGACGACCGCCGTGTCACTGCCACGCCATTGTAGCAACCTCAGCGAACTGCACTGGCAGAATCAGCCCAGAAGAGTCCCAACTCCCGAACACCGTTCGCAAGGTCCAAACGGTAGTCCTTTACCAAAGAAAAGATAAAAAATATACTATTTCGCAAACACGAACGCGTCAATATATTGTACAAATAGAGCAGTAACCGACGAAATGGGGTACCACAAAGGCTGCCGTGACTCTATTACCAAGTAACTTAATTTCTGTAACAATTTACGTGTTACTCACCAAATGTATGTAGGTCTGTTTTAAATTTAAAACAAATATTCATGTAAATGTCACTAGAATTAAAATATAGGAAAATAAACTGATACGTTCTTAGATATTTGATGTACATCCAATATAGAGCGCTTCATAACATTTATTCGTCCATGCTATACATAAATAATGTATACAATGGATGTAATATCATTGATGTGGGTGTAAAATTTACGTCTTGATATAGCATGTCCCTAAGCATACTATTCATTGTGTGTTAAGGTGGTAATTTCGATTATATATAAAGCATAATAAAATATACACTTGGTCATTCTCGTTATACTGATATCTAACGATCTGTCTCAAACCAGACGTCATGTTATTGACAGCATTCTATCTTCTTGCATATCCGCAATACTTTCCGAAATTTTGCATCGCAAAAAGGCATCAGACCCATATCTCTACATTGTTAAAATCCTTGTCTTTAAAGCGATACTAGGTCAGACTAAGTTGGCTAGCCTAGTAACAAGGGAAAAATTCTGTGTCAGAATCGGCCTAGTATTTTCTTCGATATCTCAGCGATCAATTTACTTCAAGTAATCGCGCAGACATAATAAGTGAGATCGAATATAATATACTGTTTCATTGTTTTTACCTTAAACGTTAAAATTCTGTCTCAAAAATTATAGCCTACCACTGACAGCTTGCTTTCTTCTTACTTCTACCAGAGAGTTTGCAACAGTGCCAGTATCTGGCAGATAAAATGCCAACACTTCGGCGAAAGTTTGTGTTTGCTCGATTGTCTTCAAAATGTCGACAAAAGTTTGCGTCGCCTGTAAATAAAATATTTTATTTCAGTAAATACTAAACTATTTATTGTCAAATTTAGCGTTCACGCTGTTATTTGTTATGCCTCCCTAATAAATATATAAATGTATATAAATATAATGTATTTTATGTATTATATATTTAAACATTTATAATATTAAAAACTGACCAGGTACAAATAATAGCCAATACAATTTTCAGGTAGGTTTGAGGCATTTACAAATATTTTATTAATTTTCAGAACTAATTGGCGCGATGTCTGACAATTAGTCTATGCCTTCATTGTTACTTATTTTCATAACTGCTATTTGGTTGAAAATAAAACTCCAACTTTATATGACTTTACAACTCAAAGTAACACCAAATTTGATACTTAAATACTGCCAATATTTTGTGTTTTTACTATAGTAAAAAAAAATCTTGTTGCATAATGACACTCACAAATATCATGTGAAAATGTACAGTAAAATACAAAGAGTTTGATTTATTTCAAAGCTAATTTGTATTCTGACAGTACGTTTAATACCACTACATTCATTAATTCCCCTTTTTTTTAGACGAGCACCAGCTTAATTATATACATCTAAAAGTCATGTTTCGTACACTACCCAAACGACTTTTCAGCAAGTAAACGTAACAATTTTACTCTTTCTCAAATCTTAAAATAATAATTTTTTAACAGATAAAATACTGACATTCTTAACAGCTTTTTAATTTTTATGTGGTCTACATACTGTAGCCATAAAAAAAATTGGCTAATTTGAAGTCAACGTCCCTTACTGGTAGTTTTTTCGTGTGACTTAACTTTATTTATAACAAACTTCTTTATCGAGCCATGCTGAAGTTATTACATGAAATTTGCACCTTATTTCTTTATAATTACGTTACTTTGTGTCCAGTTTTTACCACAATTTGCATGTTAACAGTGTTATTGAAACTAACGTAAACTGGTGTTAAGTGTTTTTTTATTTCCATAGCTGTGATGTTATTCTAGGCGTATTCTATCCAGTAGCTATGATATAATTTAACTCATTAAATGCAATATTTGTACTGTTATTGCCTTTTGTGTGCTATTACTTCAGTGCAATGATAGATTTAATAGTCCAACGTTTGGAAAGTATCGTAAGTTACATTTACATTTATAGATTTATGTCTGGCGTTCTTAAAGTTTTTGATATCGAGAAACATTTGATATGATGTAAATTTTCCCGGATCCCAGCCATTTCTTTAATACAAGCTAAAGAAATACTTCATAGATAATAACAATTTACTTTTGCCTTTTGTAACAACCAGCTTCATTAATATTAAAACAGTTTTTTTCCAGTTAGAACATAATAAAAGCATTATAAATTAATTTTTCAAAAATAAGTAAAATAAATATAAAAAAATTTTCCTTGCGGACCCCTAAAATCTTAGTCACCCCCAGGATTTCGCGGGCCATACTTTCAGAATAGCTAGTTTAAAACATTTTTTGGGAACTACTTCGAAAGTAAATAATAAATGGAATTAAACATTTTATACTTTTGATTCATTCATCAGAACAAATGCATTTAAGAGTAAATTAAACTAATTAGTAATATCGATACTAAATTATAATTTTTCTTTATGCGCCAACTAACGGAGATTATAAAATTAATAATGTCATATGAATCCCAGTGGATTGCAAAAATGGCAAAAATTACACTTATACCTATGCAAATATTTCCTTGCCAAAGAACCCATTTTTAAGCATTATCTGCGACCAAAATGATGTAAAATATAAATATTATAGTTAATGTTTCCTACTTTACAAAATGCAGTATTCCAGCATAAAATTTAAGTATTTTTATTATGTTCCTCTTTACAGGATACATGGTCTGTTATTATATTGTTTTGCCCTCTATTTACATGATTTGAATTTTTTTATTTCTCTCTTCCCTTATCTCAATATTTTCCTTTACATGCCACCTTGTATAACGCAGAACTTCCGATGTTTGTCACATTCAATGGAGTTCATTCGGTCTTTTTTACACCACTTTTATTTCCTCCATAGCTCACTAGTGCCTCTAGATTCCTTTCCCAATGGACATATTTTACCCTGGATATTCTTCTCGAAACTATCGTTAAAATTATTTACCCTTTTTATTCATATATGTGGCTAAGCAAGAATTTGAACCCCGCAAGATCATGTAAATTCTAGTAAGTTTTAAACCCATTATAATAATGATGCTCTGTCGTCTTCTACTTTTCAGTACACAACCGTACGATATTATACTCAAAGATTTAATAGACTTTGTTAGAAGCGGCTTTTCACTGATTCACCTACCGTTTCATAATATTAATGTTTTGATAAATCGATAAAACATATAATACCAAGTGAATTATGTTTTTGAATAAAAATTTATCATATTAACTTTATACGACGTGTGTTAAAAAAATTAGGTGACTTTGCAAATTTCGAGGGCTAGGTATATTCGATTATCGATTGGTTTTTATTGTTATTTTGATACACATGTTCCCAACATATGTTGACATTATTAGCCATTTTGCGTTGTTAGTTTGTTTGTGACATATATAAAGGTTAGAAGTGTTTTGGTGTGATTAGCGACTTTTTACTATCGCAAACAATGGATCAAAGAATCTGTATTAACAACACCGTAATAATGCCTCAGCCACCGTATTCACCGGATGTGGCCCCCTGCGACGTGTTGCTATTCCCAGAACTGAAGAGACCCACGAAAGGACGGAGGTTTGCCACGTTTGAGGCGATAAAGACCTGGGAGACTTCAATGCCATACCAAAATGCGCATATCATAAGTGCTTCGAGGATTGGCAAAAAGCGCTGGAACAAGTGTATTATATCTGAGGGGGATTACATCGTAGGTGACAAATTATATATTGATGAATACATAAATATTTATCTAGCCAAAGTCACAAAATAACAAGTCACCTTATTTTTTGTACAAACCTCGTAATTATAACTTTCTCACTTCCTAAATATCATAATATTTTCTCTTTCTACTTTCTCAACCATTTATTCGAGGATATTACTCTTTGGTTCTTTTAATTTACAATAACTTACGTTGGTACTATGCTAAATTACCTTCTAATATCTAAACGTTTGAATTGTATGTTCTTGACATTTAATAGTATTTTTAACTTCAGTTGTGATAAAATTTTCGCCCATATTATTTATGTCCTAAGCAACTGGCCGGGCTCACGATGTGGCATACTGGGTAATTTTCTTTCTGAGCAACGGGCTAAAGGTTATAGTCCCAGGTTAGGCATGGATGTGATTTCAGTTTTTGAATTTAAATGTAGAAACATTTTAAAGACCCCCTCTCCCAACTAACATAGATGTAGCTTCTGTGGCAGAAAAGCTGGGGGATAATAAACGTTATTAAACCTACCGACTACGCAGGCATATTCAAACTCCATACACACACACATATATATATATATATGTGTGTGTGTGTGTATAGCAAGTGTATAGTGTGTTATAATACGTATAGTATAGTGTGTTATAATAGCAAGCGTTTCGATAAGCCAAAATGCCCTCATTTAGTTAACATAAGTTACTAATTTCTGTCATATTTTATTACCCTTCTAATGTGGTTCCATTACACGCTTTGCACTTTCTCTTATAAAAAAAAGTATATGGAATCATACGTAATTTTTTGCAGAGTCATATGGCAAAGAAAGAAAGTTTACTGCACGGTATACATGATACGCTGATAAGTTACCTGAATTTTGAATACTTTATTTAAGAAAAAAGGTTGGTTAAACCAGGAACTGATCTTTATGAAAGTGGTATAACTGCACTTTTTTAAGCGTGAAAGGACGATGATACATATGCACAGTAAATCTTTTTGAATAAATTTATCTGGCGAACATTTTACGTGTTCACACTACTGAAAAAATTAGAAAACTATGTGTCGCTATACACGGAGTATAAAAAGCTGCCTAGAGCACATACGATATAACAAAATCTAAAGTAAATTTATAGATGTGTCCGGGAGTAGACAAAAGACTGCAAAAGGCCAACAAATATCAAAACGCAAATGAGTAAATGCACATTATTACCTGCATTGAATCCTGCTGTTGAGTGCTGGCCGGTACTGCTGGGGCAGTCATAGATCTATATTGAATGTGGTGTAACGAGTTCCAACATTCTAAAACATTCGGAGGAAAACTACCATTATAAGAGAAAACAGGTAGTCACAGATATGTAAATGAATGAATTAGGGTCTCTTATATTTGTAGCGTGAAACACTGAGAAGGATAAATTAAAGGAAAGTTTTAAAAATGTTGGAAGAAACGCAGTAAATCTGCCTAGATACCCAGTTGAAACGGAACTATTAGCGCATGTGCACAAAATGGAAACACCCTATTTCATAGAATTCCGATTGGGGAAAAGAATTAAAAAATACGTGTTATGCAATAATTATTTTGGATTTTCCACTAACAAGTTAATAAAACAATTGTGGAATAATTTATCTGAATACTGCAGATTGCCGCATAACACACTACTAGTGTATGAACATATATAAAAATAATGCGGAATACTAAACCCGTTAAAATAATTTCTTCTACCACCAAAAAAGAACTCGTACTTAATAACTACCAACCTGAACTAGAACTACGCAATCCAAAAGGCTCTAAACACATGGATTTGTAGTCATTTGTCTCTTCACATTTTTAGTGAACAGACTTATAAAGCGGAGATCCTTTTAATTAAAAGTTTCTTTATCAGTGTTCAAGTGATTTAAAAAATCGACAATATTTTCTTGGGTTTAGTATGCAACTGGAAAGTAAAACTCTTATGTGTGAGCTTTAACCACATTTATATCTAATTAGAAGCAAATAAAATATTTCTTCTACCTATACTTATTTCATTATTCCCATGTATATCACTCTAACATGGCAGAACATTCCTGCGGAGAGACCACATTTATATTTCCCCAAAGCTGTACTGCGGATATTGCGTGGTCCTCGAGGATTTTCAAACTTAAATCTTCGTATCAAACAATGAGGAAAATAAATATTTGATTTTATATTACTGCTACTGCGTGGTACTTCAAGAATTTCCAAGCAAAATGATGTTCCAAAATTTTTTCAGGTCCCACAAAACATTCTACACAATGAGGCATGTCCCGTGGCCAAATGCTAGTATCTGCAAAGTGTGAAAATGCACGAATATACTTGAAAAACATATAAACATAAAGTTTTATTGCGAGCGATTTGTTTAACATGTAATTTCTCTACGATTGTTTTTCAAGCCACAACTCTGCCACTTGGATCACGGTCGCTTCTGAGTAGGTAAAATGGTGATAAAAGCAGAAAAATGCACAGTGTGTCGTGTGGCTGAGAATAAATCGCCAATCAGTGTGCGAGGAAATTTCAGAACTAAGTAGTGGAAGGAGCTGCTTAATGTTAAATTGATAAAGGCACGAATGAAAAAAATTTTGGGCATGGAAAAGGAAAATGTGCCTGGCACCGTCAACATCTCAACATACTGTGTAGATATTATGCACAGCCTTTATCGGATCTGTAAACAAATCATCTTAGAAGCATAATGTCAGCTCTAGGTGCCGCCGAAAACTACAGTGCACAGTCTGATGCGCAATCGTCTGAAATTGCATGAACACAAGATTCAACTTGTTCATTGTTTGAAACGTGAGGTTTTTGAACGGTCTGGATAATATGTTTTTTTTTCCTGTCCTCAAATGTGCACGTTGTGCTTATTATCAACACTCGCCTCATCTAAAAATCACGTTTTCTGCAAGAAAGGTCAGGTTTCTACAATATTGTGAATCATGATTTTGGCATATAGTCATCGGGCGGCTGATTCGCACACTAAGTTCTGAAATCCCCTCGCACTTTGTTTCACGATTTCGTCTCAGCCAGCCACACGACAGTATGTGCCTTTTTCTGCACTGACATACTTGTACTAACTCAGCAGCGGCAGTGCCATTAGTGGCGGAATTGTGACCTGCAACATAATCGTTACAAGTATACAATTAATTTGCAATAAAACATAATAGTCATTTATATTCTTGAATGCAATCTGGTTTCTGTACGATGTTATAATATCAACAAGAAGTTCCTGATTTGAATTCTTAACATTATTTTCTCTACATGGCTACAAATAATATTTAATGATGTTCTTAAAAACTTAGATTGTTGTTAGGTTTTTATGATGTCTCATTGACAGCAATATCAGTAGAGATGAAACAGAGATATGAGACTGTACCGAGACGATAACAAATACACACGTGCCTAGTCCTGCACTCGAACCCAAATAACCTCATACAAATAACCTAGAGTGCAAGCAACTGCATCACGGGTTATGGGTCGGAGAATCAACTTCGGATGTAATCAGTCTGATGTTTTTAATGGTAGTATTCACTAACCTGAAATATTTACATCGCCAAAATTATAAAAATAAGTACCTGAGCCTCTTCAAATACATACGTTTACATGCCTTACCATAGCGTAAATTGTGTGAAGAATTTGTTGTATATAGTCGGATTTATCACCGATATATTACATAAAAACTTTATTTTCTTGATCGGCGTTATTTTAAAAATTTGTAAAAAATAAGAGCTTCTGTATACAAGACTTCTTATAGATACTGTCGTCATAAAATATTTGGTTGAGTTTGGTTAAATAGTTAAATAGATATGCCAAAGTTGTCAAAATAATTATTCGGCCGCCATTTTAAAATTCAATGTTTGAGCCAATTTAAATCATTTTACTTTACAAGGACTTCTGGAGCAATAATGGTGTTAAAAGTTTGGTGAAAATTGATTGCATTTTTTCCGGATATAAAGCAGAATGTTAAGATTTCTCACCTGGCATTATTTTCAAAAAATACCCGAAAAAGTATCACTGTACACAACATTTTAATAGATACTGATTTAAAATTTTTATGTGGCCAATAATTTTAAAATAAGTGTCTGAGCACTAAAAACATATCAATTTACACGACATTTGTATTTCTACTTGTTCGCCAAATTTGGTGGGAATGTGATGGTTTTTATCGGATATATGACATAACGATTTTAATTTGTCACGTTTTGCTATCATACACAATGGTGGACAAAATATTCTTTGTTTAGACTTATTTGTGTACAAAGTTACGCTGAAATAAGTAACATGCTTTTAGCGATAAGGTCAGGAACATCCATCATGGTCGTTAAGATCAGTATCGTAATACTACCATTGAATTTTAAGCGTTTTTCTTCTTTTTAAGATTTTTAATAAATAAAATTTTGTTTCTAAGGTTCTTTATACCAAACATGGCATTTGTATTCATTTATGCAATCTTTCCCTAGATTTTAATTTTTTCTATTTAATTATTATTTTAGGTTTTATTAATTTTATGGTCTTAGGGGTCATTTACATCCATCGTGAATGTCGACTTTGAAAACATAATTTTTCCTCGGTTTTTAGAATTTTTTTTTACTTTAAATATTTTTATAATTTCGGTGTTTAAGGGCATTGAGAATAATATAAAGGTAGCCCGTGCTAAATATGGGGGTTGTATTCAGTAACATACTTTTTAAACTTCGTTTAATTTTTTTCGGTGACAATGTTTTCAGATATTTTTTTTTTTTTCACTTTTAATTTACTTGGTTCCACGTCACCTGTATAAAACACGGTGGTTGGAGTCATCAGTAATATAATTTTTTTCCTCTATTTGTAAAACATTTTATTTAATATTGAAGGTTTTTTAAATTTTTTATTTTTCATGTCAATGTAAATATGGAAATTTTCACCTGTAGTTCAAGGTCAGGGTCACCTACATCGAACATGACCACCCCAGGCCTTCTAGTGTGACCTCCATCTGTGACGATATGAAAAATGGCCTACTGCTCAAGGTTCGATACCACAATGGTCTTGTCCACGTATATACGTTCCCTATCTCCGTCGACAGAATGCCTTTTCACGGGACCTGAAAGAGCTGCTAATTTGCAGGACGTGTCGCTTTTGTTCACTCCAGCGCGGCACTGACAGCCGGAGGCGACTATGAAATATTCTTTTTCATCGCGGGAACGCTGAATGAAATAGGAATTTATTTCTTCATCCTTTCGGAGCGTAATTTGACTCGCGGGCCTCTCTAATTCCAGCGAAAATATTGAACCCAATCTTTCGCTTTATCCACCCTGTGTTACAACAACGCGCGCAAACTCAACTCCGCTTCAGACCCACGTTTCATGTACTTGAATTTGTAATCCAGTCATGGCGTGAAAAATACAAAAACCCGGTCAGAAAAATCTAGGTTTGCATCAGCACCATCTTTGCGTTCTACAAAGCAAACTAACTTGTTATAGTAATACAACTCTAAAAGGGTTTTTTTACATGCGCTGCTCATCATAATGTTTTGTCACAAGTCATATTCTATCATAATATTTATTACTTTCACTAAGCAGAAAACGAGCCTGCGATTCAGAGGCTGTTGCGTAACACTGTTGTCGTAATTTTTACAATAGAACTAAAAATATTTGTTTTGTCCTGCAGCGCAATCAGAAAAAAAATATCCTTNATATTTGTTTTGTCCTGCAGCGCAACCAGAAAAAAAATCTCAATATGATGATATCAGAATACCGCCGGATCACGCACCATTCAATAGAGAACGTGGAACAGCATGGCTCTGGTTACCGCGCATGTGTGTATGCGGCCATAATTAATACGCATGCGTATTTTCACCCATATTTTTTTTATAATTATCGTATCTTATATGGCAACATTAATTTAACTGCGCCATGGCAAATTTGTGATTTTACATAATAACTTAATAAATGAACTTATTATAAAATTGTAATGGGAAATTTTGCAGTTCAAAATTATCCAGGATATATTGTTATCAATAAGGCCGTTTCGTCAAGCGCATTTGCAGTCCAGTTAGTAGACAAAGTCAGGCATACTGTATTTCAAGATCAGCATGCTTCAAGGAAGAGGATGAATACGGTTAAATTGAGGAAACCTACACACGTCGTTTCTTCTCTATCGTATGTCTCTCCTGTAACTACGGAATCTCTTCAAGAGTGGCGAGTTAAACTACATCTCTCTATATGTGTGTTCAGTAACACACTCTCTTTTACTCTCTTTGTCCCCCTGGATTATTATGAAAACTTTTACTATTCATTAAACCCTCCTGTTCAATGCCACGACGGAATGGCATGTACTAATGCCTCGTCATGCCCGCTGGATTGGTAGTACTTTATAAAATGCGTACAAATAAAAATGTTACATTATTAAAGTTTTATTACTGCGATGGTGTGTCATAAAAATTGTAACTACAATATTATCCTGTTACAAAAATACTACGACCACCTACGGCACAGAATTATACGTCATAGAATTACGTCATTACGTCATAGAACTCAGACACTATTTGTAATTTTGTTACGCTCTTAAAAACTACCTTAACATAAAAATTCACTATGCCTTCGCTTTAAGAATATTACTTTTCTAAATAGAAATACAAGTTTCAAACAGTAAATTTCACGAAAGATATACCGCGGGTCTGTTTATACGCTTCAGTCGACTGTCGCCAATAATGAGCCGGCAGCACGGACTAATAAATGTGTGTTTGTGAAATTTTTATTCTTTATATTGGAACATAGGATGTTCATGTTCAATTTACAAGGGCAGTAAATAGAAAGCAAACAGTTATAAGCTTATAAATGTGAGACTTTTGGACGACGTGTAGTAGATGTTAGTTACCTCTTTAAGCATATTGTAGATATATATGTGTATTGTAATCACAATGCACCTTCCCACGTATCAGTATTTAATGAGAAATGTTATAAAGTTTATATATTTTACTCTCATTTTATTTCCCCCGTTTTCAATACTAGGAAAATTGTCGGAACAATGAATGAGGGTACAATACTTATATTTGACTTAATGTCTGGTACTATTTGCAAGACTAAGTTTTAAAAATGGTTTCTACAGTGAACGTAACAAGCACTTTACTTAATCTTTAAGACATGCCACGAAATTATTGCAGACTGTTCCGATAAGACTGCTCATTAGGAGATGAAAAATGCTGCCAAGAAGTAGAAGAAACTTTGAAAAGCTGATATTTTGGTAAAAAAAGATATTCCATTGTTCCTGGAGAGTTTAAATGGGAGAAGGCTTAAGTATATTCGCACAGCACATAAAACAAGAACCCAACTCTCACGTGTGATAATGTTACTTTTTTTTTGCCATTCAATGTATAAAAATTGCTTTCGTGTAGTTGATAAAATAATGGTCATTATATGAAAATAGTGATAATTATAAAGAATGGAGCGGAATTTAATAGACAAACATCAAACAACATGAAATAGATAACAAATAGGACTCTTCCTAGCTGAACTAAATATTGCGGGTGTTTCCAGGTCATAACAATTGTTATATTTAGACTTTTTTTTTGCAAAATAACGAGAAAAAATACATTTATTTGAAATCATGATTTATGTTATTAGAGCCATCATGTCGAGAGAAAACAATACATTACCCAGTAATGGAAATAACAGCGGTAACCATATTATAATAGCAGGAATTATGATATGTGGATGGTGGTTTATTAATCAGTATGAGATAGTTAAAAACAAGGAGTTACAGGTATAAAAAAATGAGCCTCTTTTCTTCACATGGGTCTAAATAAATTTAATGAAGTTTTCTAAAGCATAGCTAGTGGTAAGACCTTGACGTCACGTTGAAAGCAGTAGCACTAGAGTTGAAACCAGAATCGTATGCAACAGTCGACAGACAATTACAATTACACACGTGCCTTACCCGGTACTCGAACAAAGAAAACATCGTACCATAAGCTAGCATGCAATCAACTGCTTTACGGAGGTTGGAATCAGAGCACCAGCTTAGGATATCTTCAGTCGAATATTTTAGTGTAAGCGTTTACTAATCTGAAATATTTACACACCCATTAATTTGAAAATAAGTGCCTGAGACACCTGAATAAGAAATGAAATTTACATCGCCTCCATAACGATACTTGAGAGAACAATTTCGTGTAAATAGGTTAATTGGTCACTTTGATATGGCATAACATTTTACTTTTTTCTTTGGTGATATAATACAGGGTTCTGTAAACGATTCTTCTTTTGAATGATATCAGAATGAAAACTTTGGCTGAATTTGATAAAATTTTTAAATATATAATACAAAGTTATAAAATATTTGCATCACTGCCATTTTGAAAATCAATGTCAGACGTCAACTTAACCACGTAGGTCTCCATGACCTTCACTAATAATGTAAAATAATTGGTGGAATCTATTTGAATTGTTCCCGAAATGTGACAGAATGTTAATTTCCTTACCTGGCACTATTTTTAAAAAAATCCTGGAGAAAGAGGATTTCCGTAATCATAATTGATGCTTATAATTAATACCCTAAGTGCACAAAATAAGGTAAAATTTTAATGAATTATTTAATTGGTATAACATAATAACCTATAACCAACAGGAAAACACATCATCACAGAATTCGGCAAAATCAAACGGGTCAATAAATTCAAGTACCTAGGCGAATGGATACAGACCAACGGTCTAGACAATGTTGCCATCACAAACCGAACACAAAAAATGGAGAACGCGTACAGAACCACTCAAGATCGCTATAACAAGAAGACGATCTCATGGCAAGCCAAAATCAGACACTATCAAACAGTAATTAGGCCACAAGCAACATACGGTGCAGAAACCTTGACATTAAAAAAGGTAGGACAACGAGAAGAACTCGAGAAAAAAGAGAGACGGATCCTCAGGAAAATTCTAGGCCCAAGAAGAACAGAAGACGGAACATACAGATGCAAAAGCAACAACGAACTTTATACCAAAGTAGAACCAATTACAGAGAACATTAGAAAAAAACGGCTAAAATTCTATGGCCACCTACAACGAATGGACAATTACAGACTAACCATAAAAGATTTTCGATCACAACAACAGTCTAAAACCACCCACCAATTGGCTACAAGAAGTCAGAAACGACCTAAAATCACATTCAATTACAGAAGAAAACACGAGAGACCGTTAAACGTTCAGAAGATTGGTCGACACTGCAAAATTTGAACCCAAAATCAGAAGGAAAAACAACTACACCTTCACGGAGGAAAGAAAACAAAGAGAGTCACAACTCATGAAGGAATATTGGGCAGCAAGAAAACTCAACCAAAATGGTTCCAAGCGCTCTTAAATAGGGCAAATTAAAATTTAAAAAAATAATAATAATAACCTATATTATTTATATTAAAGCCATTGGTAAAGATCGTGCACACCTAAAATATTTTATTTCCCATNAATAATAATAACCTATATTATTTATATTAAAGCCATTGGTAAAGATCGTGCACACCTAAAATATTTTATTTCCCATAGTCTTCTGTAACACAGCTAGAATGTAAATTTTTTGTGGGAATCGGTTATTTGGCACATACCTAAAAAATTTTCACGTGATGACCTTAACAAATTGAAGACTGAATGATTATTATTTATCACATTCAATGATTTTCATAGATACAGTAAAAAAAATTCATCAAAATCTGTTACCTAATTTTGTAGATACAGTACATCAGGCTTAAATATTGTTACAGCCGTCATTATCAAATAAATATTCGGGTATACTTAAAACATAAAAAAACTAGTATATCCTCCTACAAAACAACTTATTTTCCACAGTAATGGGATTCAGTTGTTGGTATCCCGAAATATAATATAAAACCCTTATTTTTTCATGTTACAATATCTTAAAAATGGGCTGATAAATAAGAGTTTGTATAGAAAATTTATTTTTATAATGGAAACTGACAGTATACAAATAAATGTTTACATTGCTTTCGTATTTAAGTAAATATATCATAATTAGGTAATATGTTTATATAACAGCTATTTTGAAAATATCGATGTGATATTCAAAACATACACTTTTACAAAAGCATGCGATAGTACTAATTCTTTGCCAAATTTTATTGGAAAATTTTGTCTTTGAGGTATGACAAAAATGTAATAATACATTAACATTTTTTAAAAATGCAACACCAAAAGGATACNAAATTTTGTCTTTGAGGTATGACAAAAATGTAATAATACATTAACATTTTTTAAAAATGCAACACCAAAAGGATATATGAAACTGAAATTAACTTCAAACCACAGATTAAAGACATGACAAACAATTGGTTATGATTACAGAACTGTGCATGATCTCTGTCCTTGAGAATTCAGTATGGTGTGAAACCCTTTCGTTCTGCAATCAGAGCCCCTAAAATTTGTGGCATTGCATCGAAGAGGACCTGAATAATATCCCGGAGAATCTCCCTCCACGCGGTTTGTAGGCAAGTACACANTGTGGCATTGCATCGAAGAGGACCTGAATAATATCCCGGAGAATCTCCCTCCACGCGGTTTGTAGGCAAGTACACAAAGCAACAATAGTGATTGCTGGAGGTCCGTGACGAAAAAGTTGCCGACTAACCATATCCCAGACATGTTCGATGGGCGAGATGTCAGGCGAACGGGTAGACCAGGGAAACAGTGGTACCTACCGTTCATTGAATATTGCTTGCACATTCCTTGCCACATGTGGCCTGGCATTGTCCTGCTGAAATATGGCATGTGGGATTGTCTGGAGGAGGGGCAGTACCTCGGGCTCTAAAATCTCCCTGATGTAGCGGTTGCTGTTCAGATTGACTTCACTATGAAGGATTCGAAATAGTAAGTTGTTTCCAATAGCGCGCCAAATCAATTGGACTTGGCATGTGTCCGCTATGCTGCTCCACAATGCAGGCTAAAAGATTGCGGCCACCTTGGTAACGTTAAACACGGATACGGCCATAACTGTAGGACTTGTTGAAGCGGAACTCGTCCTAGAACACTGCATTGTGCCACTCAGCACCCCAGCGACGGCGTTTGAGTGCCCATTGTAGTCTGAGGCTTTGGTAATTTCTGGACAATGAAAGCCGACGCAATTGCATGCATGTCATCAGTACAGCCCACAGGAGACGACGTCGAACAGTCGACACAAACAGGTCCACGCCCGTTGCAGTATTCCAGTGTCGAGCCAACACTTTGAACTAGGCTGTAATGTCCGTCACGGCCATTCGGACAACATGGTGGTCATTTTGTGCTGTGGTCACATTGCGTGGTCCAGTAACCGCTCATCGCCGCGTACTAACATCTTCTATCACTGGTGTCACGCACGCATTACTATCGTACTAGCATGCCCTCTACTAGCCGGAATATCACGGTATGACAACCCGTTTCGCAGATACCGATTATTCTGCGTCGTTCGAACTCACTCACATGCTGATATGGCGCCCTTTGAAGTCGACGAGGCATCTTGGCACTTGCTTTCACTTCGTTTGACGGCTCTTCATTGACTGAGCTTGGCACAAGACGGACATTTCCGGTCACACAATAAAAGGCGCTGTTGGACCTGCTTGTACGCTATCTCTCTGCAATCGTAATCACTTATTTCTGGTACACTGTTCTGCACATCATCTGAGTTTGAATTCATTACGGCTATTCTTTCTGGATGATGCAATTTTCACGAACAATATTGTTCATATTATATTATCTTACAAAATGGCTGTAATAAGAGATTTCGCGTGGACTTATTCAATGTTTTGCTATATAATGTCAGCCTTACAAAGATAAATATATTTAAATTGTTTTTTTTTCCAACGAAATAAAATACTTAGCTATTATATTAGTATGGGGATCATTTCAAAATACGTGTGTAACCTTATGAAAACATAGCGGTTTACATCACCGTCTGCAGAACTACTGGCTTGCCAAATTTGGGAGGAATGACTACGTTATTTTCCGAGATATGACGAAAACGTTTTATTTGTTGAAGATATCTTAGAAAATAACGGAAAAAGAGGATATATGAAGACGCATAAGATATGAGTCATAATACAGGATGTGTATAAAAGAATACCCCAACTTTGAAGGTCTATAATATCAAAACCAAACAACCTTAAAACCTTCATTGACCAATCAAATGAACCGTGGAACCATGAAGTTTGTTTACCATGAATTCATAAATGTACAATGTGACACGATATCTACGCGATAATGAAACTCGTTCCACGTTCGCGTAGAACTGGATGATTCTGGGTGAAATAACAGACTATATATATATTTATATATAATTATACACCGAATACTTGCTTCTGGAGATTATATATTCTCGCTGATCACCATATATTCCAATAACCAACTACAGAAGTACTGTAGAAAACTGAAATATCTATTAAATATTACAAGAAATAAATGCGAGGTAACTAGTGGGTTTGCATTAGTACATAGTGTAATTTTCATTGAATATCACAAGACGTTATGTAACAATAAAAATATATATTTGGTAAATAATTTTAATACACATGTTTATACAAACTACGCGGTTTTTATAAAATCTAATTCTTCTAAAATTCAACTGCATATACTATTTCATTCTTAAGTTTCTGTATATGTACATATATTATCGATATATACATATGCAAACGAGGGCTGATTCAGAAGTCATTGCAAATATGGTTTATCTCCCAAAAATTACCCAACAGAGGAAATGTTATATGTACAGTTGAAAGTGTATGAGAAGTACGTTTTCAAGGAAACACCACATGGGGTATGGATGCAGGAATGTCCGGCTAGGAACAAAGACAACCATGGCTCTTTGAAAACACCGTGTAATTGACACGTTCTCGTACAAACTGTATA
This sequence comes from Clitarchus hookeri, assembly GCA_002778355.1. Lineage (NCBI taxonomy): Eukaryota > Metazoa > Arthropoda > Insecta > Phasmatodea > Phasmatidae > Clitarchus > Clitarchus hookeri. The sequence goes on from NQII01003957.1 coordinate 203,771, forward strand.
CACTCATTTGAAAGGGAACGTATCGAACTAATACGAGCTGTTTAACATCCTTCAAAGTAATCTCCGAGGTTGTCCACGATTCGTTGCCAGCGATGAGGCAGACATCGTTACAGAATTTCGACAAGAGGTGGCGCACATTGACGGATCTTATGCAGCCGATGGTATTAACCGTCTGCCTCATCGCTGGCAACGAACAGTGGATAACCTCGAGGGCCACATTGAAATATGTTAAACAGCTTTTACACGTACGATACGCACCGTTTAAATAAGTTAATACATACTATAACAAAATATCTCAATTATAAGATGTTTTCAAGCAGCAATGTTTCTCTTTGTTCCCTTGTCGGACATTTCAGCATTCATACTCCATGTGGTGTCTGTCACCTTTAAAACATACTTGTACATTTTAAACTCTACGTAGTACATTTNTCAGCATTCATACTCCATGTGGTGTCTGTCACCTTTAAAACATACTTGTACATTTTAAACTCTACGTAGTACATTTTCTGTGTAAGCCATTTTCGGGAGTTAAACAATAGGTGCCATGACTTCTGAATCAGCCCTCGTAAGTGTGTATATATATGATACAAATATTAATACTTTTTGTAATGCACATAGTAGTTATTGGTCTGATATTTGGAGGACTACCTGTGACTCATAGAATAATGTTTTCTGTTGTTATAAATGTTGGTGTGGTTTCTTTTATCATGGAATTNCCTGTGTAAGCCATTTTCGGGGGTTAAACAATAGGTGCCATGACTTCTGAATCAGCCCTCGTAAGTGTGTATATATATGATACAAATATTAATACTTTTTGTAATGCACATAGTAGTTATTGGTCTGATATTGGGAGGACTACCTGTGACTCATAGAATAATGTTTTCTGTTGTTATAAATGTTGGTGTGGTTTCTTTTATCATGGAATTTCTTGTAATTAACATCCCACTTTACATATCGAAAATTACCTTAAATAAACTCAAAATTACATATCCGTCATGTACACATATATTCTTAGTTCGATATATTATGCAATCATATCAATATAAAACTGAGTCAAATGTTGTTATCCAAGTGTGTTGAACAAATATTGATTAACCTATATAAAAAATAGATTTGTTACGTCAACAAGTAAAAACAGTGCTTTAATATCCAACTACGATACTTGTAACACACAATTAACATTTTTGTCTAGTTAATACACTGAAGCCAGACACCTGCTGTTTTCGTTTATTTTAGACGTTATATTTCTATCCGCAACTGTCGATGTTGATTTTATTACTAAATGATTCATATTTTATGGTTCTTAAATCAGATTAAACAGTTTGGTAGGCGGTATTAAAGGTATACGTCATATGTGATTATAATATTACTTATGTCCTTTATAAAACCCACCAAAGAATGAACTTGTTAGTTCTTGCTTTTTAGACTTTCTTCGCTCGGTGTACTCGATGTGTTAGAGAAACTATTCAATCTTTATTATTTTCCTATATCCTGTCTGCGAAATCAACATAAATGAACATGTTCTTCGAAATGAAGTCCAAGTTTTAGCCATTTTTGGATGCAATTAATACGATCATATCTGCAAGAAGGGTAGATATGGTTTGTAATTCATACTTGCATAAGCTAAGTTTGGGATATTTATTTACACACGCACTATTTTCTACTCTGCGGCCAGTTTTGATTTTGTCGTGTACATTGACTACTACTGCCTTCACTTGGAAATTGCAAATATAGAAAGATTTAAAAAATTTAACAACAAAACTGTGTGCATAAATGATTACATATTATATAATAATACATGACATATAAAACACGCTATTGCGTAAAAACAGATTTAAAAATAATTCAGTGTGGTGTCTAAATTTAAAAAAAATACATTAATGAAAACTGCAAACAATGGTAGGCAGTTAGTTTCAGACACGACTAACTTTATAGGTTAATGATAGCTTAAATTTTGTGCTGGTGTAACAAGGAAATTCGGAGTTTTTTTTAATTTATTGTATTGAAGGTGTGGAGCGATTTTAGCAGGTTAAATTAAGGTGTCAAAAACTGCAGAGTATTATTGAGAGTAATTTACTTAATTTGAATGTAAAAGTTATGGCGTCGCCTTTTTTCCATGTTCAACACGCCAGTTTTTTCTTACGGCTCTGAAACGTGGCTCCTCTTTTTGAAATGTAAATATACTTTTTACTTGCATTTTGTAGGTTATTCAACCTGTATTGCAACGATTTATCAATATGCAATTTAGGCCTGAACAGCAGTTTAAATGGATAAAAGAAGTTTATCACAAAGCTTTAGTTTTACATGGGGAGATAGAATACATTTAAATTTATATATAAGTTTGAGTTTGTGGTATCTAGTTTGAAGAAGAGACGACATATCTTGGTTCCTAGAGAGATTTGAATCAAAAATAACTCAAATATCTTATTTCTTTTCGCATTTTATGAGAGAAGGTCGTGTTAGGCACTTTTTTTCGGCAGAAAATAGATGAGGGAGACACTAGACTTCGCCAGTATTATATTTTTCTTTTAACATTTTTCAGAACGTAATTGTACTATATAAAACAAATAAAGACACTCTCCTCAGGAGGTTTAGGGATATATAGTATTGTGCAATCGACTTTATGGGTAATTTAAAAATTACTTACAAAAATTAAACAGTATTTAAAAAAAATTATAATTAAAATAAAATTTAATATCATCATTTGAAAAATTTGTATTTTATTTTTGCTTAACCTTAGTTTAACATCTACTTTACCTATTGTCTCGATAGCTCAGTCTGTTAGGACGTGTCAACGTGATCCAGACATTCGAAACTTCTCTTCTCAACAGAATTGTTAAATTAAAATGCATGGGTCGATAGAAGAGAAAGTCTCGTGTATTTGAAATATCACCTCGCTCTTAATTCCATAGTGAAAAATACAGATGTATACATTACCACCGCCTAGCAGAAGACATCGGAAAAAAGGGTAAAGAAGATAGCGGCCCAAAAACAATTAACAAATAGAATAATACAAGCTAGCGTCTAGTAATAAAGATGGCGGACAAACATAAATGTCAAGGAAATTCAGAGCCAAGGCTATTCTGGTCATCGTCAAAGTGAATTCCAAAATGGCCACCACACATCAAGAATGAAACAGCATGAGAAAATGGTCACAAACCCGGCGAGCTGGTCCTGTAGTTACCAAATGCCACCAGTTTTCTTCAGAGTCACATAACCACACTACTAAAAGGAAGTCGAGGAAGTTAGTTTCTTTACTTTATTAAATTAGACTTAGCCATATTATGACAATACGTATACAAGTTTTCCTGACTTCTTATGTTGTCTACAAAACCTTCTCAAAAGACACTGACCGGAAAATATAACTGCAAAACCGTAACTGTGTATGTAATTATATTCACCATTCAAACTACAGCTAATATAGCTTTGATGACATTACATGATCAAACCTTGTAATAGAAGCAGAGTATTGAATGTTATTGGAATCACATCAACTCAAACTGTAGCCCTCTGCACATCAAATGAGGCTTGCATTCTTGCATGGAGACGATCATGTGGCGAATATCATCCTGAGTGATAGTGTTCCAAGCTTTTAGAGTATGTTGTCTTAATTGTGCCAGTTTATAAGCCAGTTATACAGACTTGGTAAGACATCGTCACATCGTGTCAAAAGAAAATAAAATTAATGGGAAAGAGTTCTGGGAATCGTGCTGGCCAGAGCAGTTGTCCAACACCACGAACCGCACGTCAAGTAGAAGCATAAGTATGTGAATGAACATTATATTAATTAAACAGAAAATAATCTTTCTGTTAAAGGAATGGCAGCAGAATGGGTCGAACTATGTGCTGGTATTAGCATACACGGTTTAATGGACCCTTCACAAACACTAATGATGAACAGGAATTTTAACTTATTGCGCCCCACAGTACGATGCCACGAGTTGGATTCCTATGTCTGGGGTGAAAACAGTCTTCAAGATTACGCTCGCTAGCTGACGTCACACATGTAAACGCGATCTCTTGCATAATGGTATAACCAGCGATCCTTTCACGGCACAACAGGAGATGTGTACGACTGTATTGTGGCAGAAGAGGAAGTCTGGCGAAAAGTACAGATGAGCGTAGTACTGCTGCAAGTAGATGATTCACGATGGTTCGTGTAGACACACCTGGTTACACATTCGCTCGTATCACAGCAGTGGATGCGGTATGGTATGCCATTGCTGCCCTTAAAGTGCACCTTTCTTAACATGCATCGGTACTATGCATCGGTCCTGAACCTTCTCTATGGGTTCTGGCTTTTTCTACTGACAACAGTTTATAACATCGCCTTTTTATGGATGCATCGTGACCACCATGTGCAGGAATCCGTCGATATGCCAATCCTGCCTCGCAAATACCCACGGTACGACCCCTCTCTAGTGGCTGTAAATGCACGACATCAACACTTGTCCGTCTTCGAGGCATGGTGATAATTTGACTGCTACACTCTTAATCATCATTTAAGGCGCACACGATACTGTCTGGAGAATTGCTGTACGTAGCGAAACGAAGTGTAAGTTACAGAGCCATATGTTAACTTATGTCCTTGAAACTTTTATCTCTTTAACTACACTCCTCACCTCAATCAGACAATTATAGTACCCAATATCATTTATATGGTTTTCATACCGGCATTGCAATTTTTTTCCATGCGTGTAAAACTATTATATCTGTTGTTCCTAGTACCACTATTTTAACCTCATTACATATGTTATTTGGGTACAAAAACTGAACAGCGAAATAAATGCAATAGAGTAAAAACTATTTGAAAATATAAAAATAATACACTTGATTATTATACTGCAAGGAAATTACATGTTTACTCACACTGAATTAGAATATTTTGTAAAATTATAGAGAGTCCCGCAATGTGGTGTGAATTGAGACCACTTTAGTAAGTTCAACACTAAGTCATCCACTTCAACGCTATTCACGATAGTTAGCCTGATTTCATTAAATAAGTTAATATTATTTTAATGTAAGTATTTTCTGAAATTAAAAGTTAATTATTTCTTCGTGTGTATTTGTCTAGCCGAAATATTGATTTGTTACGGAGATTGAGCTTTTGGTAAAAATTAAATATTTTAGTAATGAAAAAAGATGCAAATTTCTAACAACAGGAGAAACTCATATTTCTCATACAAAAAATTATTTTGTTTAATGTAAGTATACAATATACTTTAAACTCATTTAAATTTCACACGGAAGTAGTACTAATTGTTGAATATGTCCTGATATTTATATGTTTTCTCAAGAGCAATGAACTTCGGTTCTGACCATTTGATGGTCAGTGTGATGATAAAAGAGTTCGTAGTATAATTGTCATGTTACATTCAAGAGAACATAATATATTTGGTAGCGAGTGTGTGGTGATGTTTCTGTGTTTGTCCAGGAGTGATAATCTTCGGTTTGGACCAGGAGATGGCAGAAATAAACACAGATGTGAGGCTGTATAATATAACAAGCACCACACACCATCCACAGTGTTATAGGCCGGTAGGTCTGGCTGTGCGAATGTGTCCTGATATAACTGTGTTGGCCCAGGAGTGACCATATTTTGGTTGGGCTAGGAGGTGGTGGGTGTGATGAGATATTTCAGACTGTGTATTATAACCGTCCACAAAATTATAAAATGGTTGGTCCAGTATTGTGTGTATGTGATTTTATATCTGTGTTTGTCCAGGAGTGATCATCTTCGGGTCGGACCAGGAGGTGGCGGGCGTTATGAGAGCCGTGAGGCGCAGCAACGCCACAGGCAGCTTCTCGTGGATCGGCTCTGACGGCTGGAGCGGCCGCTCGCTCGTCTCTGACGGCAGCGAGGCCGAGGTGGAGGGCACTCTGTCCGTCCAGCCGCAGGCCAACCCCGTGCGAGGCTTCGAGGAGTACTTCCTCAACCTCACCGTCGAGAACAACAGGCGCAACCCCTGGTTCGTCGGTGAGTAGCTCCACACACGCTTTACACACACAACACAATGTTTCAATTACGTATGTGCCATGCTTTGCTGGGAACATTTTTTTTTTTAGTCAAGGTCACATCGTATTATCTATTCCTTACATATAAATATTTGTTTCAGCAATTCGTAATTTTTTGATATTTCGGTCTTTTTACCATGAGTCAAAGGTAATGAATAAATACATATTTGTGTTACTTTTAATAAAATGTGGGAATCTTCAGTTGAGTAGCTCAAGTCGCAATTTAATTTACTACTAAATAAGTAAATTTTTTATATTTTCATGATTGTATAGTAATATATTTGTATTATTTAGAGGAAATATTCACATGTACAGGATGATTCTAAAATCATGGGACAAATATTGAGGGGGTGTTGAGCTCACTTAAACAAACAATTATTGTATTGGAATATATGGGTGGGAGTGAAGCGTTGAGGCACAAACACAAAATTAACACATGAAATGCAACACAGTGTATATTGACAACGTTGCCACTAAATGCCTTTTTACAGCAATGTTTATAATAATTGCTCAAAATTGCTACCACCGACAGTAATACAAGTTTGGTAGCGTCGGCGGAGTGATTGGCGAACAGATTAAATACGCCGGGTATTTCACGCACGCGTGCAGCCGCACAGGATAGTCGAACGACAAGGACTTCAATGGAATCAACTGGAGTCTCGTAAATGATGGCTTTTAAATGACCCCATAGGAAAAAATCGAGACTTGATAAATCTGACGATCGTGGTGGCCGTTAATGTGATATGTTTTTGTGTTTGTTCCTCAACGCGTTACTTCCGCCCATATATTCCTATACAATAATTGTTTGTTTCAGTGAGCTCTACCACCCCTCAATGTTTGTCCAATGATTTTTTAATCAACCTGTATACGTTTAACACTTAATTTAATATACTGCGAGACAGTCTATACCACACTCGTACCAAGTAATTTGAGAAAATCCTTGACTGAAAATTGGTTTCTTGGAAAATTGTCTTAAACTTTTGTCCAACCAGATAGATGGGTGTCTGTGGCTGGCTTGAAAACTTTTTAAAGTTTGCGAAGCAAAATAGTTTCATGTTGACAGATAACCATAAATATAATTTTTATATTGAGTCCTGGATATTAACTAAAATAACATTAAAATACGTTTTTGTAGAAGTATTTTTAGTCAACATAGCTGACGATAAGTTGTATCGTGTCATGTTGGTAGAAAACTCTAAAGATTGAAATTACATTTTATTATATTTATATATGCTAGTGATGTACTTAATTATAGATAAGCATCCTCCTTCAGACTGCTGAAGAGGGATTTATGCCAGAAGAGTGGAGCAAAGTAATAAGATATATTGAATTCGCTGAATTTAAATATTTATTTTTTGTGATTGTTTGTTACATGCATATTAACAACATATACTATGAAGGATCGTACGATGTACTTTTACGCCATATCTTGCTTATAATTTGTACTTTTTATTTTTTTATGTTCCATTTTCAATATTTGTTTGCTTAATTAACGGAACATTAGCTTGTTTTTACTTAGGTAATCGCATGGTTCTAGAAGTCCTGTGTACAAAACCAGACGTGTTACTAAGAATCCACAATGAATAAAATATTATCAAAATTTCGAAGACTGGATTCAGATGATTCTGATTAAATCCACAGAAACGTAATATATATATATGAAAAATAGTAAATGGTAATTTTATAAACATTATTGTATTCAATGAACCTAGTAAGCATAAAATTTTGCAACTGTAACTTACACACACATAGGTGCAAATTTCTGACATTAAATATAAGTAACTATATAATTAAATTATCTTTTTAGATAGTACGTACAAATACACAAATATTATATAAATTTCTGCTGTATACTAATGTAGACTTTTCGACATCGTGATACCGCTTATATTTTAATCACCACTAAATGAACATTTTAGAGATTGTCACATATATTCAGTACAGAAATACGAACATGGACACTCATGTACCTTCAGAAGGTGGCAAAGTGACACCCCTCCTACAGTACGATCACAAGCGCCACGGTTGTGTCGCGTTTAATGCCAAAAGTGCCCTATAATGGAGAAACGGTTTCGATTCTAAGTGGCATTGAGTACTAAAAACGTACTTGGCAGACATGGTGGACATTGGAAAGCATGTATTTTTTATTTAGTTTCCTGTTTCCCCATCCACCGCATACAATCGCTGCTTCATCTAAACCTCACTTCAACCCCAAACGCCGCTAAAGATCTTAGAAGCTATGATTTTAATGTGGTTCTTAAGTATATTTATATTTATATAAATATACATACACACACATCTCTCTCCCTCCCTCCTACACTCTGTCACCACTCCACCGCTTCTAGCTTTATGAAATACGCAATGATGCCAATACAGTCGGCCTACAATGGTACATGATGCACAGCAATAAGGTAGAAAAACCGTCGTCTTCTGCCGCACAAGTACAATATTGCAGAAATTGGTAGTGAAAACATGCAAATAAAAACATCGTAATTTTTACAAATAAATAATCAAATTTATGCAATCTTCTGTTGATAAATATTTTCTTTTACCTATTAAAACTTTTTCGAAACCATTTCTTATCAATATCATGTTATAAAATCAATACAGCTTTTTACCCCCAGTCATGGCAAGAGTCTCTGCTATAACAATATTATTTAACTTATTAGGAAATGCACATTTCTCCGGATACATAATTTTATTAAATTCATTAACCATGAAGCTCAGTACAACAAATCATAATTTGATTAATACTTCAGGTATTAGGCGAGCAAGTCTTCTTCGTGTAATTTACACCACATTATTTTGTTGCTACACTTTTGTCTTTATAATAAACAAAACATACATTCTGTTCAATAAAATAATTTATTTTCTGCTTTTTCTGCAAATAATTACATGATTTCCAAAATATTCCCTCATATTAATATATTCTAAAAAAAAAATGCCAGCACCACTTAACTTTAGTATTTTCGTTATCAGGGTTGGTATTATTCCAGCAGCATAACAGTTTTATTTACAGCTAGTTTAATGATTCCTTCTTTATAACGCAGTTAAAATACTCGTATTAATCCAATTTACATGTTAACGTTTTGTTCCATGTTTCCATGATAGGGCTGATGTAAAAACTTATTTTACAATACTTCACTTCCTCTGTCTTCAGTAAGTCGAGAGAAGAGCGCTTCACTTGGCCTAAAAGGTATTTTGCCTAATATTTCAGAAAACATTTTATTTTACCAAAAGTAATTTGGCCTAAAAGTCACTTCGCTTAAAATCATTTGGCCAAAATTCATTTAGCCTAAATATCACATGGTTTAAAATTCCCTTGGCGTAAAAGTCACTTGGCCTAAGTCACATGGCCTAAAAGTCACTTGTCCTAAAATTCACTTTTCCTAAAAACCTGTTTGCCTAAAATGCACTTGGTATAACAATTTTTAACCTAAAAGTCACCTGATCTAAAAGTAACCTGGCCTAAAAGTTACTAAGTCTGAATGTAATTTGGCCTAAAAGGTAATTAGCCTAAATTTCCATAATTCTAAGATTTGGTTCGTTACTTGTTGGTTGTGCTGTCATCGCGTTTCTGGTAGGTTAAAGTTAATCAAAATAATAACAGAAAGCAGCAGCGACATTCTTTATAGCTTTGACATTTCTGAAAACATTGGCATCCGGAATATTTCTCTTCTTAGAAGAAAGAAACGACAGCTCTAATATTTAAAAAAAATTGTATTTAATATTTATGTCTATTAGGTATAAATACAGATTTTTAAATATGATTCACTGATCTATTTCCGTATTGAACTTGCATTCAAAGACTCCGCAAGGAAAACTAGTCTAAGTTAAGTGCCTAACCTTGCAAAATGCTTTAAAACAGTGGGAGCTATTGCAGTAATATTAACAACTTAATAAAACCTTCATTTTTTCTCCGTTGCATTATGAGTAGTGTAGAGATTCATTAAAAGCACAAACGCAAAGAGGCGATCTGTTGATATTAAGAAACGTTCTAAGTATTCCATTTTTCATTCCAATTTCTAGAAGAAAGAAATGCCATTGCTATCGCTTACTGTCTGTGGTCTTGTGTGCGTATATTTCTGTGCGTATGGCTGTGTGAATTTCTGTGTGTGTTTGAACCCCTAAAAACCTTTGAATGCACTTACTGAATTTCGCTGAACGCGAGACACACATATTTAGTAAGGATATCCTGACTTTTATAGTTAAAATAAGTTATTATGTAATATTTCGGATAACAGTTAACCAATTCCTGCCAAATTTGGCATACAAGTTGTACTGCAGCAGCGTAAACTTTGGATGATATCAGTCTAATGTTTTGAATGATAGGGTTCCCTAAACTAATATATATACATAGCCATAATATTGGTAATATGTGCCTGAGCTACTTAAAACATTTCAGTTTACAAGGCCTACCACCGTACTACTTGTGTGAAGATTTTGGGAGAAATCGGTTGATTAGTTCCCAGAAATAGCATAGAAACTAAATTTTCTTATTTGGCAGTACCTTGAAAATTGCATAAAATAAATGTTCAATATACGATAAGTTTAACAAATACTGCCAGTACAAAATTTTGTTAATTTTTTTTAAAATGTTAAATAAAACTATCTAAACGCAAAATATATATTTTGATAAGTTGACGCATTCTGCGTCCCATATTTTATACGTCAGCACACACACTCTGGCGGAGCTCGCAGCCGGACGACCGCAATAAGGATTAAGGGTTTTGTGGACGTGCCGGAAGAGGGACACCAGGAGCCTCGCAGCTGCTAAGGCACGCTACCAAAGGTTTCGGCACGTGCAACTGTTCCTGCACGTGCAGACGACACCCGGAGACAACGGAAAGCACCAGGGCGCGGACACAGCCGCATTTTGCAGCTGCCCAAGGGACACCGAGATCCCACCACCAGCTGCGCCTGTCCCGGGCTTATACCGCAATAAACCATGAGAGCTTTTAGCGGACGTGCGTGCAGAACGGGACAATAAACTTCCAGGCCAGAACCAAGGGACGACGCCAGGCCGGCTGCGGACCACACGAGCAGCGGCCACGTGTTTTATGACCCGGAGGGACGACAAGCACCCCGGACACGTGCAGCAGAGACGGGGCAAGTTGAATATGGTGATGGACGCTACAAAACCACACGAAGGGGGGAGCAACGGGGCAGTCAGTGGAGAGACGTCGAATCAGTCAGTCGCGGATCGAGCAGTCAGTCAGTCAGCCGGAGTCAGTCGAGGATCGAGAATGCATCACGACGTCGACCTCAGTCGGAGGCCGTCAAGCGGGACGCGCAGCGGGAAGAATCCGAGAAAAGTCAGTCAGACTTCGTCAACCGCAGAGTCCTGCGTTGGACCCGGGAAGAAGGAACTTCGAAGCCAGGCGCCGAGACGCCCACCAAGTTCGAGAGCAGTTCCAAGCCGCCAGCCGAGGGAATTCAGCGCTGCAGTGTCAGATAAGTAGTTCTACACCAAGTGCGAAGAATNGATAAGTAGTTCTACACCAAGTGCAAAGAATCTCCCCCCCCCCCGATGCCAGTCATGGCGTCAAACCATACGTAGCCTACATAGAAAAAGCGAGGGAGTTTGTCTCTTGAGTTCATGTACCAGTTAACCTGTTCAAGCAACAATAAAACTCGATTATGTGAACTCACACAAAGCCAGTGTAATTTATTAGTAAATTGGACCTATAGACAACAGTGTCGACGTATTCCTACGCCCTATCACTGAGGGCTAGCATCATGTGCTGGCGCCTCACGCCGCAGAGCAGAATCAATACCTACTTCCAAACTTCAGCATTTGTCAGGTATCAAAATATTATCAAAATATTTACATGGGGTTATTTTTTTAATCAATTTCATACTCCGCTTTAAACATGTACAATTATATGTCATTCTGAAGCCTTAGTAGTGTGCGAAATTTAAAGGGAATTAATGTAAGTTTTTCCGAAATATAGTAAATTGTAAAAAATATTTCACCTTTTTATTTTATAAAAAGACCTGAAATAGAGTATCTCTGTATAAATAATGGATACTTATTTTGAATATTGTTACCATACAAAACTTTGTTGAATAATTTGCAATTATTTCACACATTAAACACTTTATTTTCAATTACTTTTTTATACCCACCATTAAAAAATATTTGCCGTATATAAAACATATTGGCCTATATATCGTACTGTGGCAATTCTTGCGTGAATAATTTCGTAACAACAGTTTTATTGATCTCCGAGATATGACATAAAATATTAATTATTTCTATTGACGATCTTAATAAATTGGGCATAAAAATGTTATGTATTAGCACATTTGCTGATTGTCCAGGAAACAGCCGGTAAAAAACTTTAAGTTAAAATTGGTTACATAGTTTTGTTGATATAGCACACTAAAATAAAAAAAAATTATTATCACCATTCCGAAAATAAGTGTCTGTCACACTTAAAAAATTACTATTATTAATATCGCCTACCAAAGTAAATATTTTTGCCATATTTGGTAAGAATGGGTTGATTAATTCCCTAGGTATAACTTAAAAACTTTACTTTTTTATAGGGGGGCTAACTTTCAAAATGGCCGAGAAATGGGGCTTGGTATAGAGAAATTTGATGGATGCAATACATATTATTAGTATACAAAGTCAATTTGGAAATAGTTTCGGCAATAAAATATTCTCTGCTTAAGTATTTATATATCCACGAGTTTAAAAATAAATGCCTGACCTTCGTTATGGTACCAGTTTACACCACATGGTGAAGTACTATTTGTTTGCCACATTTGGTAGGAATCTGTCCAATGTTTCTAGACATATTACATAAAATCGTTATTTTTTCACGTGGTATATCTGACGAAATGGTGGCTTAAAAGTTGTTCTAAGTAGACGCATTTTGTAGATGTAATATATACTGTCACCATACAATAATAGGTTGAAATTGATTTACAGGAATTCAATGGTAATGAAAATTAAACGAAAACGCCTATAAAGCCACTATTCAAAAATTAAGAGTTTTATCTTCTTAATACATACCACCTTAAACCATTAAATGCAGTACAATTTCTTTGTCATATTTGGTATGAATATGAGATTTATTTTTGGGAGATATAATAAAAACATTTTTATTCTTTCAACACGGTGGGAAATATGCTTCATTAGATACCTATAATAGTTGTAATAATTACTGCCACCATACAAAGGTAAGTTGGAATTTATTACATGGTTTTAACGATATATAATTCTAAGATAAAATAACTATGTGTCCGCAATTTTGAAAATTAGTGCCCTACATAGATGAGATTTACAATTTAACAAAGTCTGCAGCATTGTAATTTTTCTGCCATATTTGGTAAGAATAGGTCAATTGTTTCCCGATTTAAGACATAAAAATTTTATTTATTCATGTAGCGCTATCTTACAAAAATATTGCAAAAAATATGCTCTTTTTAGATACAGCTGATAGTTGTAATATCTACTGCCAGTATACAAACTGAATTTGGAATTTATTTCATCTTTTCGACGATATAGCATTCAAAGCTAAATAGGCTATATGGCTGCCATTTTAAAAATTCGGGTCTTACATAATTAAAACATGTTATTTAATATCATTTAATATAATTTTTGGAAGTACTACTTGTCTGCCAAAATTGATATAAATCGGTGAATTGTTTACCGTGATATTATTAATATTTTTTTTATTCGTTTGTCGCTATCATGAATATGGTTGACAAATTGGCTATTTGGTGGTATATATGATGATTGTAATAAATACGTTCACCATACAAATTTTGAACGAAATTTATTTAATGATATGGGAGATAAAACAATGAAACCTAAAATATTTGTATTTCCGCAATTTTTAATGGAAGTTCCTAAAGAATTTAAATTACTTACATTTATCTGGCCTATGATAGTATCACTTACGTGCCAAATTGTGTGATAATTGGTTTAATAGTTTTCGAGATATAATGTGAAATCTTTATTTCTTAATTAGCTGTTCCCTGTAAAACGGCTGATTAACAACAATATACTGCTCAAAACTTAATGCTTACATGATGCTCTGCCAGCATACAAAATTTGATTTAAATTTGTTGAATTGTTCGTGAGATATGACTTACCTCCCATATATATTAAAATTGTCGCCATTTTAAAAGTAAAGGCGTGGAGACGTTGAAAATTATAAAAATAATGTGTCCTTAGTAAGTTCTAAATGTTTACCGATTTTTGTAAAATTCTGTTGTCGAGGTTAAAAATTTAAAGTGTGGGGGACACACACGCACAGACACGCATACACACACACACACACATATATACAGAGATAGGAAAGTGTTATCTTCTACTTATTTTTTTTTTTTTTTGGAAAGTAGTCTAAAAAGGATAACTTTATAATTGCTAGAAAATTGTTTATTTATTTTAAGTGTGCGCTTGTAGGATTTGTAATATTCTTATAATATCTTAATTATAATCGTATCTTTATATATTTATATTACCACCAACTGGTACTGCCCTATTTTAAAGGTATATGTTATGGTCAATAAAGCAATTAAGTATTAAGTAATAATGAGGTTTTTAGTCATTTCCTTAAGGACGTATATACTGTATAGTATGTTTGTTTTAAAAAAACATGTAATGTAATGAAAAATAAATATTTTAAATTAATGATAGGAACGATAATTATTTATGTAGAGATTAAAATTTATTAGATGCAAAAATATGCTCCTATGACACGATGTCCGAGAAAGCCACACTTTGTATTAAGGCTCCACACATGTTGGTTATCCACTTGACGGAGCCAATGTGGGTTGATTACAGACCAGTAAAGGACATTAATTATGTTAACGTCACCATTACTCTTGAATGTGGCATCATCAGTACACAAAATGCTGAGATGGAAAGCACGGACCTTGCTCAGGTACCAGTTGCAGAACTTAATGCGTTTCGGAAATACATTAATCCCAAGTTCTTGTTGCAGATGTGAGTAGCACGGATATAAAAGATTATCAGCGAGGATTCTCCACACTGTACATTGAGAAAATTCTGAGTTGCGGGCATTTCTCCGTGTAGAATTATAAATATTAACTACCATATCAGCAAGTACATCAACCGCCCTCTCGTCTCTCACGGGTCGCCTGATGCGACGAAGTGTCGGTATTACCAGGCCGTTTGTGTGCATGCGACACTCAAGACGCTGAAAGACATTGTAGGAGCGATGGACGCGCTGTGGGTATCTCTCTGCGTAAAAAAGGGGAGCAGCTCCACAGTTCCGACGACATTATCGTAGTGTCATCAGCATGTATTATGCTTCTTCGTTTGTAAACGGCATTCCATTCTGAAATCAAAACCATAAAAAGACAATGTCTGACACTAAAACGAGAATGGTTGCAATGTTAACTGAATGACTGTCAGAATAAACGAACAATCAATTGTCAGATAACGTGCAGACAAAACCTCCGGTTCTGTAAGGGGTAGATGGCGTATATGTTTGGTGCGTAGAGCTGCATTACTCTCCGCATTTGCTCGGAAACAGTCTAATATCAACTGCACGAGTCGATGCAGTAAAACACACAGGTTACTGCTATTATCAAAACTACGAGTCTCACACTCCAACCGGAAATACTGCAATGGCGCAAATTGTGTATCCGACGTGCATAGTTTACGCACAACTAATGCTAAGTGGATAGACTTAACTTTTATTATTACACTGCTTCCGAACAAAAGCGGAAAATAAGGCAGCACTAAGCAGCAAGCAGACTAGCCATCTACCACTTACAGCATCAGCAGGTTTTGCATGCAAGTTAACTGAATATCTAACTTAAGTTCATTAAGGAAGCCATTTGTTTTACATTGCATGAAAGACAGAATCAAAGCAGCATGTGGATCTCTCATTAAAACTGACGACCGCCGAGCAACCGCGAATGTAATACGAAGAGCAGAGTCGTGTACGAAACAGAGTGGTCGATAATTGGAACACTTATGAAGAGTGCTGTGTGCGAATGAATGTTACCAGTTACCAGTTCACGGTTGTTCTCTTACACCATTCCAGTATTTACAGAACACCCAACGTCCTTTTGATTGTAGGTAAACTAGGTATGCACCCCAGAAACACATGCGTCGTTGATTTCCGTTTGATTGTAGTAACAAAACCCGTTTGCTTTAAATTTTCATTGTTTGTAAACTACTAACGTCACGAACCATATGCTTAGAATATTTATTGTATTTTGCGTCATATATGCACGTCACACAAATGATGTCTTTGTAAATGTTGTTTCCTTTTAGAGGATCTATCCAACGATACCTTTTACGACCCACATTCCCTTTGCCATTTCAAATTTCACCCTACCCCCTCCCCTCCGTCCTAATCCGACCCCCGGTATATTCGAGGGAATTGGATTACTACCAATCGATACTTCATATAAGGTAAAGTAATAAAGATTTTTTCGCGAACCCCAGGTGTCGTGTTGTTTCCGAAAACAAGGGGTTATATATATATATAAATATATATAAATATATTTATTTATTTATTGATTCGGTGCTTACTTGTGTTGTCGAAATGATATATTCGCAGTTAATAATTTTTGTATTAACGAACTTCACTAAGTGTAGTTCGTCGTATGTGCCTTTTAAGAACAGTTTTCACGGTGAAATAAATTATCGACACTTGTCTGCCGCCTTGTAAAAGGGATTGTTGTGTGCTTAAGTCCGTCATTTTGTTTGCCATGATAAGAGCGACAAAGTATTCACGCTGTGACGTTTACATTTGTTGGTTTCAAGAAACAGCACAAGTGTTTTATTAAGTGGATAAGTTATCAAATAAATTATTTCGTATCAGTGGCCCGAAATAAATTTTAGTGAAGCAATCATCCAAAGCCTGGCACGTGTTTTGGAATCACGAAATTAAGAGTAAGTTAACGTGTTTTGTAAATAAAGATTTCCGAAATTATTATTACAAAACTTTTCAAGTTTCTGGCGAAATTAAAAATAATATTTATATACCAAATTTTTCTTTATTAAATATTTAAAGAATATTTGTTGGAAAAATTAGCTGTAAATATTGATTTTGTGCATTTCGCACAGTTGTATTAACAGTGACGTATTTATCTCGTTTTGTTCTTGCTTGAGGCTTTGAAATGTACGCGTTATTCATTATAAATAATCCAACATTTTTTATGTGCTTGTTAAAATTTTGTAAAAAACGTTCAGTACTTTTCACATTGGTACGAACGACGACTTCTTTACCACATTTAGTTATATTATGAAGTTACAACTTTCGAATTATAGTAATTTGGATGTTATTTCCATGTGAAAAAAAATGAGGGGGCGTGTATTTATATGTACGCGCGTTAGAAGTTATACTTCTTTGGCGTGACTAAAATAAAATTTGGTAAGCGCATAACCTCAAATGCTGGTTGCTTAGTAACACCATGTATTATCTGCTTAATTGCAATGTTCACTGTCGAATTTCGTTGCACTGCGCGCGCGCAACTTCCGTTGCACCTAAACTTTTACCCTCAACCCGCCAAAAGAGGTATAACTTCAAAAAAATTATCCACTCCCTCATTAGAACAATGCACGTTAAATTTGCCACTCACTCATAAGAAGAACCGCAAAAAAAATTCACGTCCCACTAAAGCCGAATAACTAGAGTTCCCCACCCGACCAATAAAATAAACACATCCATAACTTTATTGTTTTGTTACGTGAACATAACAAAATTGAAACAGCAGATAAAAGCAACCTGCTATAGTAGCCAAGTACTGAACTGAAGTTGTCAGTCTTTCAATGTATGCCATTGGATTTGCCGAATTTGTTTATGTTTGCAAAGATAGTTTTCTTTCAAAAAATACAAAAATTTACTGGAATTATATGAAACGAAGAATATCTGTTTTATAATACAGACTGCGAATTATAAGTTGCACGATAGGACCCTTGTGTATCCAAAATGAATGCGGCTGATAGCAATTCCGCAAGGAAAGGCGAAACATTTCCTGGATCAAAGACGCAAACATGCGGGAAAGGATTTGCGTGTCTGCGTAATGTACGGAAAGTGCAGTAGAGCCAAAACCTTACCAGAGAGATGCTTTCATATTCTCTGTGATGTCGTGCTAATCCGTTCCGTCCGCACAGTTAGCTTAGCTTCGCCTTTGGAACGGAAATGCGCCTGCGATTACAGGCGGCTTAACGATACTTGGAGGGGCAGAGCTCCTGTGCGAGACCTCTCCACAAACCGGCCACGTGAGCATGTATTGCACAGTCGTGCTACAGCAGGGTAAAGGCTGTTGCCGGTTAATTGAACATTTTCTAAAACTTTTCTACAATCTACTCTACTGCTCATTTTGTATCCTTATGCACTCTAAATTGGAATCATTGGAAAACCACCGATTCTCAGCGAAATTAAACTACTCAAATCAATGAAATTAGCTTCACTAGAAACGGTGAAAAACAACGGGTTATTCTGTGAAACAACTTCTCTGATTGAATAAATGATCAACTATAATTTTTATTGAATTAAGGCATACAATTACGAAAATTAAAAATAATTTCGCTGGTAACCGTTTATATTGTAAAATTTTACATAATAAAAAAAATTATGAGAATATTTTGCAATTCCCGGGTTTTAACACACAGCATCACGCATCTAGACCGGTACATTATTAATCGAGCAACCAAGACAATTATGTATATAATGTAGTACATTAACGAAAATATGTAGCTTTAAATGCAATGTCCTATCTTTTCGTTTTTAATTCAAACTGGTTACATTAGGTTAGTTAAAACTAATCTCTCTGGTAAGGTTTTGGCTCTACTGCACTTTCCGTACATTACGCAGACACGCAAATCCTTTCCCGNAAAACTAATCTCTCTGGTAAGGTTTTGGCTCTACTGCACTTTCCGTACATTACGCAGACACGCAAATCCTTTCCCCCCGCATGTTTGCGTCTTTGATCCAGGAAATGTTTCGCCTTTCCTTGCGGAATTGCTATCAGCCGCATTCATTTTGNCCCGCATGTTTGCGTCTTTGATCCAGGAAATGTTTCGCCTTTCCTTGCGGAATTGCTATCAGCCGCATTCATTTTAGATACACAAGGGTCCTATCGTGCAACTTATAATTCGCAGTCTGTATTATAAAACAGATATTCTTCGTTTCATATAATTCCAGTAAATTTTTGTATTTTTTGAAAGAAAACTATCTTTGCAAACATAAACAAATTCGGCAAATCCAATGGCATACATTGAAAGACTGACAACTTCAGTTCAGTACTTGGCTACTATAGCAGGTTGCTTTTATCTGCTGTTTCAATTTTGTTATGTTCACGTAACAAAACAATAAAGTTATGGATGTGTTTATTTTATTGGTCGGGTGGGGAACTCTAGTTATTCGGCTTTAGTGGGACGTGAATTTTTTTTGCGGTTCTTCTTATGAGTGAGTGGCAAATTTAACGTGCATTGTTCTAATGAGGGAGTGGATAATTTTTTTGAAGTTATACCTCTTTTGGCGGGTTGAGGGTAAAAGTTTAGGTGCAACGGAAGTTGCGCNGAGTAGATAATTTTTTTGAAGTTATACCTCTTTTGGCGGGTTGAGGGTAAAAGTTTAGGTGCAACGGAAGTTGCGCATGAATGCACTCACTTCTCATTATTTAATGAAGTTGAAACCTTCAGACCAAGAACTACAATATTTACGTAGAATAGAAATGAAAGCCATGAAAACAAAAGCGAAAGACCGGATGTTCATGTTGCTTTATATAAATGTATCATAAAAAACGAAACTGAGTTTTAAAAATATTTTTTTAAGAGTTTTATTAATTATTTGAATATTTTAATTTAATACCAGTTGTTCAACAGATTAATCGGTAAAAAAACAAATCACTGAAAAACAGAAAATTAAATGGTTTTTGAACTAGTGTAAAATGTCAATGAATCAATAAGAAAACGAAAAGTAGCAGTTTGTTTACAAATTCACCCTTTAAATTGACTGAAACGACTGTTAAATAAGTCAGGTGTTATTGACTGATTTTAATAGTTTAATTGTTACTGTTTGAGATTTTGAGTTTCCCGTAAGTAAAATGAACATTATCACGCTTCTGAGCATTTTATTCCTGAGTTTTCCAAGTGAAATCATGGATTTATTACGAATGTAAAAGTTTTGCTGATATTCATATTAGTACCAAAATTTCTATAAAAATAATCGCTTACTTCACAGAAGATAAGTTTGAAACATTTCACTCTTAACACAAAGTCTAGCCAAAAAACTATTATTATCATCCGGAACATTTTTTGATATCCGTTATTACATAAAATTTTGTCATGTTTCTGCGAAGGTTACTTCGAATGACTATTAAACGCGCTACTAAAAAAAATGGTTAATATAACTACGAAAACCAATCCGATCCTTTGTAGCTTCTGATCCAGAAGCCATCTAACCCTCAGGATCTTCCACGTTACCAGAACTTGGATGCGTTGGAATATTCCTGATAAACGGCAATTTTAACCGCGGCATTGCAGCTGCGAGTGTTTGCTTAACAAGTCAGCTTCCTCAACTTTAACTTGGAAGCGAACACCGGTCTTGTTTGGCTTATTGATTCCACTCCACCACCCACAGCGCTTCGTGCAATCTTCGCATTCTGACCACATCTCCGCAACTCCGTGCTGATATTCCTTCCTTCAAATTGTTTTCGCTAACGGGAAAGTCTTCCGAAATTGCGTCTGCCGCAGCCCATTTCAAATGACTAGATTTTACTGAATACTACTCGGTCTACTAAAGAACAAATTTTGTATAGNGTCTGCCGCAGCCCATTTCAAATGACTAGATTTTACTGAATACTACTCGGTCTACTAAAGAACAAATTTTGTATAAAATATAATCTATAATTCATGTTGAAGCGATAAAAATTTCGTAGAATTCAGGTACGCGTGACGCATATTATTACCAAAAATGTCATGCGACATAGTTTACTGATTGACCTGAAATCGCATGCATACAGCACATGTCCTAAAGTTTATATATCTGTTTTCCAATCTATCGTGACTTCCAGTTTAATAGTCAAATCACCTTTGGAAATTCACGTGTAACCACAGGCCTCCGCAATAGCTCTATATATAAAAAAAATAGTTTTCTTATTAATGTTAGCCACACACAGAAAAAGGCATAATGTTGTGGCAACAGTACTAATGTTACAACAGTAATTTTTTGTTTTCTGTGTGCCGTCAGTAACTAATGTCATGTTAAGATAATATACAGTTACAGTATTAATGTTAATATTAACTTATGTACTTTTGTAATGTCCATTAACGGTTACGTCACACTTTTATGAAGCCCAGCTGAAGTTCTGCTTCTAGAATATTTGTAGGCTCCGTGAAAACAAAGCTTAACAATGTCTACAGAATAACAAGAGAGGGACAACGCGTGGCATTCGTGCGCACACAGTGTAAATTATTTGGTTTAATAACTATTTCATACCAGGCAATACCATTATACTTAATTTCTCACTGTTTGTACTCATATTATTTTGAATTAAACAATTTTATTTATAAATTTAATATTACTAAGATAATGCTATTTTAATATAATTTATATTTTACATTTTCATTTAGCTAACAATAAAGTACTGTTATGTTAACACAAGTATAAATCGTTTGTGATACGTAGCGTATTTAGGAAATAACAAAAACACGTCGCACATGGGGTGATTTTTCGTAGGTTTGACTAAATAAATATGAAGAAAAAGCGAATATATTTACTCAAAATTACCTCATTACAACTCTGTCAACATTAAAATGGTGTTTATGTTGCGGCAAAACCAAGATTGTATTGAATTGGTGTTACAATTTGCGTAAAAATGTTTGTTCTATTTTCTTTGCTTTAAAATAACATTCCGATGTAGAATAAATTAAGTACATTTATTTGGTCTGAAAAAGAAATATTAATAACGAAAAAATAATGGCTTGGAATGGAATGGAACCCGCGCCATGAGGGCTTGTCGCTCTACGAACATCTCCATCTTAACATGGCTGATTGTTTTTCATTTTGGGGAGATAACAATTACCACAAACTACAATTCTTATTCGCTGCGTGGAAAAACCTTATGCTTGTATGCAAAATTAGCAAACGTAAACTACTTTGCAGGACTCGAGAGATGTTCTTAGTTAAAATTTGTTTTCATACTATGGTTTGAAATTTAAATACTGTTGTTTTTTTACGTGGTTATAGCTTATCACCATTAAACGACATTTTAAAAAGCCAAGAGAGTGTAAACTTATGTTTGTTTGACTTTTTTTAATGTTGCTGTAACACAAAATAGTTTGTTATTCCTGTGTTTTATCATAGTACAACTTTTGGTTGTGGCATCGTGAATTAAAGACTTTGCTATTATCAAAGCTGCAACTTTATATTTATATTATTGTTATAAAAGACTTGTTAAATGGTTAACATTATTTGCTTTGTCATGACAATAATTTTTACAACATTGACGCTATTCCCCACCTGTGGCACACAGAGTGGTTCATAGGTTCGGAGTTATTCCTCCAGGCACAGAATATAAGGTGCCTTGAAGGTTGAGGGTGCATCAATAAGGAAGTCTTTTGATGTTTCACTTAACTGCATGGATATATTGTCTCGAGTTNACAACATTGACGCTATTCCCCACCTGTGGCACACAGAGTGGTTCATAGGTTCGGAGTTATTCCTCCAGGCACAGAATATAAGGTGCCTTGAAGGTTGAGGGTGCATCAATAAGGAAGTCTTTTGATGTTTCACTTAACTGCATGGATATATTGTCTCGAGTTAAAAAAAAAACAACATACAGAAACACTTCCGAGGTGTGGTAACCTATTTTGGCTAACTCGGATTAACTGTGGAAGACNAAAAAAAAACAACATACAGAAACACTTCCGAGGTGTGGTAACCTATTTTGGCTAACTCGGATTAACTGTGGAAGACGTCGTGGTGGAGGGATGGGGGGCCTGTTTTGATGGCGACTTGATACTTAACTACTCTGCTGGTGGTGCTGGTATGCTCTCGAATATGGATAAGATCCGGCGATGTGGGCGGCCTTGGAAAAGTCCCGCATATGGTGCCGTCTCCCCTGGACTGCTGTTCTGGGTTCGTTCTGACGTCCTCTTCGCGATTTCACGACACAACTCTTGTCTCGGCGAGGTGATAATGAGCTGTGTTGTTCACTAACTGTCCTACTGACATACTTATGTACTGATTTACTGTTGTGGCCGGGAATCCGATCTCCCCCTGCCGCAATCGGCGCGGCTGATCTCTCTGTGTGCGGAACTGATGAATTGCCTGATAGTCTACTGATGACGAACTGTTCTCTCTGTTCTGTAATCTTCTGACTGTCAGATTNGGAACTGATGAATTGCCTGATAGTCTACTGATGACGAACTGTTCTCTCTGTTCTGTAATCTTCTGACTGTCAGATTGTCTACTGATTACTGATCTGAACTAACCTCTCTGCGCAGTAATCTTCAACAGACATCCACCCTCCTCACAAAGAGGCTTATATCCTTTCTAGGCTCCCTTCCTAATTTCCTGCACGCATCCCCTTGTTGTGACGAGGGGGAAGGGGAGAGGAAGCATAGCCATGTACTTCAAAAACGTGCAATGGTTCCCTCAAGCTTTAAGGGGAGGTGGGGTGGTGATCTTGCCCCATCTCAACTGATTCTTCCGCGGTGCGTGTTTTCTGACTTCAGGCGAACTACCCTTGCCTAGCTTGTGATATCTCTGTGCTTACAAATTTTACTTGGCTTGCTAGGGGGAGGAGGTGGGTGGGAGGCACACGCAGCAGGACACCTGTAAGGATTGACCTCGGGCTCCTACCTCGGCTTGCCCTTTCTCTGTGGTGATTACGACTGACACGTGGCTCTCTACACTGGTTTAAGCTGGTGGCCGTTGTGTGGTGGGANCCTACCTCGGCTTGCCCTTTCTCTGTGGTGATTACGACTGACACGTGGCTCTCTACACTGGTTTAAGCTGGTGGCCGTTGTGTGGTGGGAAGTGGGGGTTGGTTGGTGACAGCGCCACTTCTAATACCTAATTACATCATTCATCAACATAAACATTTAAATAAATGTCACAGTGGTATTTTTTTTTGTTGCAAGAACATTAGACTTTTCTATGAAGAAGTTGTTTTAAAACTCTTGTATGCCAACTAATGGGTAAGCTTCAAACTTAATTCAGATGCATTAGTCAGTTGTCACCCAACCAGATTTGAAAATTACATTATGACCTTAATGTATGACCAGAATGAAATTTTCATGACAATTTAATATGGCAATAGTTTCTATTCACGGAGAATACCGAATAAAACCTTTTTGAATTAAATAAAGTGGTTAATAACAAATGGCTGTGACTTAAAAATTGTTTGCCTTCGAATTAGCTTCAAAATATTATATGGTAATATGCTGAAATTTAACTACAATATTTAACAAGTTAACATTTTTTGTAGACTACAGAGCAATTGTAACGTTGTATTTTGTATTTCAAGCTGTTGGGATTCCGCACCTTCACCTCATGTCGGGAGTCGTAGGGTGTTGTTTTACACGAGTTCATTAATTTTTTTTTTTCGTATTTAGTATTTTACTCTGTACTTCTTTCAAATTAATCTTATCACTTCCTTGCCTACTAGGATAAAAACCTTATTCATGTATGCCCATAAAAGTAAGTAAATATTTCTATATTTATTATTTGTTTTCTACTGGCGCCTGTAAAATAAGTTCTGATGTGTCCTTTCTATATTGGTGAATCTTTTATGTTTAAATAATAAATGTGGCACAAAATTAATACTTGTAGCAAATAATTAAACTAATACCTAAAGATTTGCTCTAACAATTAAACAGACTGCCACATAGCACACAGTTAAACTATTTATTTCACCAGTACACTAAGGATAGTAAGTAAAGTTCATGTAGTTTTTTTTCTACAAAATGTTACCGATATAACTAATTAGCCTACCTTCATATACATAGATGCAAACAATTTTGATGTATCTTTTTAAAGCATGCCTGGTAAGTAATCATGTATTTACGAAATAGATAACATTAACTATGTAACAAAAACCATACACAAAACTGTGAGACAAATATCAATACGCACACATAAAAATTCTTATGTTGTGCCAATAGTTTTAATTTTACTGAAACTTTAATTTTTTGGTTATGTGTGAGCTGTCAGTAACTAATGTTGCTGTAATTTTAGTATACTGATAAGCTATTAATGTTACTGTAATATAAATTTTTTTCACATTACCTGTTAACTGGACTGGCATTTTTAATTATATTGTGTTGATGAAAATTTGTGTTGAATTGTTGTTAAAATTTGTGTCAAACATTTTCTTGTATTTTTTTTTTTTCAAAAAAGAAATATTTTGGTGTAAAAGAAATAAAATACTTTTAATTTGTCCAAAAAGAAGTATTACTTACGAATAAAATTTACACATGGGAGGGGAATAAAACTCGCGCCCTAAATACTTGGCTGTCTTCACTACTCGAAAACCAACACTCTACCAACTGCTCTATAGTAACATGTATGTCAATGTTTCATATTGTGCATATTCTGTATAACCTTATAAAAAAAGCCATTGTCTTTCGTAATGTGGAAATAATTTATCATCTACAAATATTTGCTTAATTGGCACACGTAAACTGCTCTGCAAGGCATGAAAGCTGGTCCATGATGTATTTAGTTTTAAAATTATGCTTTAATATTTAGGTACAATGTTTTCATTTTACGAGACTATCGCAGTTCCCTACTATCCGCCATTTAACTATACCAAGTCAGTGCATCCTTGTGTTGGTTGGACATTTATTTAATGTCGCAATAATACAAATATTTGGTTCTTCCTATTAATTTTAGCGTAATACAAACTTTTGTTGCGGCAACATTACTTAGAGACCTTGTTAACATTAACACTTCAACAGTATGTATGAAGTAAGCTAATATGAAACTTTGTTAATTAATATCATAAATTAACTTAGTCACAAAATTATTTACTTTACTTGAACATAAACGATTAAACTTTACGGAGTTATTGTAAAAAAAACAACGCCCAACATTAGGCATTTTCCTGTGCACGAGTATTACCCGGGACTCGAAACCAGAACATCCTCTACCTTAGGCTGTCATGCAACCCACTACATAATGCATTTGCATTAGAGACTTTAACGTTGGTAGTAATAAGCCTAATGTTTAAGTAGACATGGTTCGCTACACTTCAATATTTATAGACCCATCGATATGAAAACAAATATGAGACTCACTTAAAACAAGTATTTTTACATGGGCTATTGTAGCTTTACTTCTGTGAAAAATGTAATGGCAAATAGTTTTAAATGACTCCTGACATATAAAAGAAATGTTGANTGGCAAAGAGAATCTTTCAAGTATAGTTGATGATTCTAGTAGATATTGTCAGCAAAAATGTTTGGTTAAATTTTGATAAAAGTTCTAATTGGGCACGTAAAGTAACCAATCTTAGGCATCCTGGAAACTAACGCGATTAAAATAAAAAATGCTCTTATTTTTAAAATAGCTGCTATACACATATGTTATGTTTATTTGACAAAACTGGAAATTCTCTCAATGATTGGCTTTTGATTGGGTCAGTTGTACAAGAAGATTTATACTCAATAATTGTTAGATTTAGATGAGAACAGTATTCCCTA